>CM039511.1:2473400-2501565 GCA_022432975.1 Begonia masoniana
GTCTCGCTTTTGGTCAGGCAAGGAAAAGTCGCGACATTGCAGGAGTTAGAAGAAGAAGCTTTCAAAAGCTTCTGTTTCTGGTCGACAATGGCTGATCCTTCGTGTTTCTCGATCGATTTCTCTCCATCTTCTTTCAGGGTTTCCGCCAGTAATCTCGCCGGCTTACGGGAAACTTCTCCGACGACAGAAGGCGGACGAGGGTAGTGGTAATCAGTGGGGAAATAGTAGGGTAGAAACCGAAGACCGGCCATGGATTCACCCTCCAAACTTCAGCAGAGAGTTGGCAAAAGCTCTTGAAGATGTTCTACGTAATTGTGTGTAAACATCGGTGTATGTATAGGTTTTGATTTTCTGTAGACGGGAAGAAGTAGAAGTCAAGCGTGGGAAGCAAAGGTCAGTTCGTAGTAGGACTTGGTATCCTTAATTGATTTTAGAACCAAAACTGGTATTATTGATGATAGGAACCCAACCTAAATTTTCGGTTCGGTTCCGGTTCCGGTTCCGGTCTACTCGTAATATAAATTAGGGTAATTATCGATTTAAACCTTATACTATACATTTTTTTTCAATTCTCCCCCTGTACTAAAAAAACCGACAAACTGAACCCTGTACTTTGATTCTGTTATTAATTTTGATCTTTTATCAACAATTTCATTAAACCCTCATTTAAAAAATTATCAAACGATATTGGATTCAGTTGAAATTTTTATCACATATTCACTACTTAATGAGAAGATAATCTGGAAATTTTCGTGATTGTTTAACACATGTACGATTTATTGTAATTTTATAAAAATATTATAATAAATCATACAAATTTTATAAAATCACGAAAATTTTTCTATTATCTACCTATGATAGGTTGAACATGTGAAATTTTTTTCAAATAAATCAAATATCGTTTAGTAGTTTTTTAAAAATTAATTTATAAAATAAAGAAGAAACTAAAATTAATTTAACAATGCACCAACGTTGAGAACGTGGCATCTTTTGAAACCATTAATAAGACTACTTTTACCGACGTTAGGGAGGCCAATGACACCCACTGTTATTGACTTCTTGATCTACCACAATTCTTCAACAACTTAATAAGAGTTTCAGCCCCAAGACAGTCACTTGTCTGCAAAATATTGCTAGGTTTTGATGATTTTGACGAAGATTTCCATCCTAAATTCGACCTTTGTTCTTGGGTGCTGCACTTGAATGCAACAGCTGGTAATTCTTCTCTCAGTTAGCAAAATATTTGCTAGATTTTTCCTTCTTTTATCAAAACTTTTAATCTAATTAAAGAGAAAATTAATATTTTAGTGATAATTATTTTTAGAACGTACATCTGAAACATACCATGTGCCTTCAGAATGTGCTTTAATATTTTCATTTTGGATTCAACAACTATCTTATATTTTTCATCAAAAGACATTACTTAATTAACTTAATCAATATTTTTTAGAAAAATATTAATTTGATACTTGAATTTCAATTTCAAACTTTTAAAAATAATTTTTTGCAGCACACCTCGATTAGAAGTAGGATATTGCCAAAGATGCTAATCGAGCTAAGCATAAAAAAATATTTCATGAACAAACTTTGTGAGCTTCAAGTTAAAATTGTAGAACTCGTGAGTCGAAAATGCGTATAAATTTTGTAAAAACTTTCTCCTCACATTCACTCTTATGTATGTCCTTCCCAAATCCTAGTGTTGGCTACCATCTTCATGATAGCATTATAAAAAAAAAAAAATTCTAATTGCTATTTAATACTTTTATCCCATTATAACGTTGTTAATTCAACTATTCTCTTTTATAATCGAAAGATACATATATGTAAACTGTACTAACCTTCCATCGCTTAATTATCCTTTTCTTCAATGTTGCGGAATAATCTTTTATCTCCTTAAACCTTTCTCTTTTAGTTTCTCTTGATGATGATGAGATTCAGAGTGTGATTAATTGATTAGAGATAGATTCTCTAGTTAGAAAGAAGAAGAAGATATCCATTCAAAGGCAATCTTCCATACTTACCCTTTCAATTATGTCTCTTCATTCATACTCGTTCAATCATACCTCTTCAACTATAATGTATATTACTTTAATAAGGTTAAGGAGAGAGAATTAAAACCTAATTGACATTATTTCTTTTATACTCAACAATCATCACGTTGAGCACTTTAATACAAAGTCAATGTAACTATAATTTACATGAGCCACAAATAGATTATTAGAAATAATATAACAAGAAAAGTCAAAAGGGTACATCTTTTATTGTCCTAATCATAGTACGAAGATAGTAGAGTCTGGAAATGCTCGATTCATTGAGAATGGCCAGATTAGTGGGAGTGATAAATCACGAAAAGTGAATATTCATGAGAATCGGGTGGAAGAAATTACACCTGAAGATTCTCATCAAGTTATTGTTCCTCTTGTTGTATCACAGTTTAACAACATACCGGAACAATGGGTGAATATTCAAACCACAGAAAATGATCAAGTCAATGATGAGCATAATGTTGATATTCAAGTCACTAGTGAACAATTATAAGAATTGCGAAGATCAGTAAGGTATAAAAGATCTGCAATTCCTAATGATTATGTGATTTATTCACTTGAAGATGAATGTGACTTGAGCAATGATAAAGATCCAGACACATTCATAAAAGCTATGGAATGTTCAAATTCTGAAAAGTGGTTGAATGCCATGAAATAAGAGTTGAAATCGATGGATGACAATAAAGTCTGGGAACTTGTTATGTTACCTGAAGGGTTTAAACGAATCGGTTGTAAATGGGTTTACAAAACCAAACGCGATTCAAAAGGTAACATCGAAAGGTATAAGGCTAAACTTGTCACCAAAGGTTACACTCAGAAAGATGGTATTGACTATAAGGAAATCATCTCTCCAGTTTCTAAGAATGATTCTTTAAGAATTGTTATGGCTCTGGTAACTCATTATGACTTAGAGCTTTACCAAATGGATGTAAAAACTGATTTTCTGAATGGAGACTTAGAGGAAGAAGTGTATATGGATCAACCTGAAGGATTTTCTCTTACGGGGAATGAAAAGTTAGTGAGTAAATTGAAGAAGTCAGTATATGGACTAAAACAAGTTCTAGACAATGGTATATCAAGTTTAACGATACCATTACGTCATACGGGTTTATAGAGAACACTGTTGATCGGTGTATCTATATGAAGGTCAGTGGGAGCAAGTTTAACATATTAGTCCTATATGTTGATGACATTTTTCTAGTTTCTAACAACAAAGGAATGTTACATGATATAAAAAAGTTTCTTTCTAGAAATTTTGAAATGAAAGATATGAGTGAGGCATCCTATGTAATTGGAATAGAAATATTCCGTGATAGACAACAAGGATTACTAGGATTGTCTCAGAAAGGATATATCGATAAAATTTTAGAGAGATTCAGAATGGAAAAATGCACTGCTGGTGTAGTTCCAATTCAGAAAGGGGACAAATTCAGTCAAATGCAATGTCCGAAAAGTGATTTGGAAATAAAGGAAATGAAATCTATTCCATATGCATCAGCTGTTGGGAGCTTAATGTATGTTCAAACATGTACTCAGCCCGACATAAGTTTTGCAGTGAGGATGTTAGGCCGATATCAAAGTGATGATGACATCCTTAATTTAGTCTTGTTATTTCCCATGCAACATTTATTTTTGTTATTTCCCATGCGTCATTTATTTTGGTCAAAATTAGCTCTTCGTCTTCTAGGATTTTCTTGTTATGGTCAATTGTTTTCCTATTTAAATCAAGTATTGTAACCTTAAATGGAAGAATGAAGATTATGATGATGATTATGAATGAAATGGTTTCTTGAAACCCTATTTTCCAATCCCCTTTTCTATCTCTAGCTTCCTCCCCTCTTTCTTGTTAGCTATACTCTCTCCCATTTTCTATTCTTCTTCTCCTAAAGCTATATTTCTTTCTTCCTATTTCTCCGCTGCATCAAATTGGTATCAGAGAAGGTTTTATTGTTTTCTCAAACAATAAAATTAAAATCTTGGTTTCCTTACTTCTACGATCTCATCGACTTGTTGTACTGTTAATCAATACTGTTTGGCTGTTCATTTGAGTACTGTTCATTGGTTATTGTTCGATACTGTTTGGACACTGTTTGGTACTGTTTGTTACTATTCATCGCACTGTTTTGGTACTGTTTATTGTACTGTTCATGTTACTGTTCATCACACTGTTCATCCCTGTTCATCGGGTTTAAACCTTGGTTTCTGTGCGGCGTCTGTTTCCAGCTTTTCCAACATGGCGTCCGATGACCTTGCTTGACTATCCAATTCCGATGAAAAGAAGTATGGATTTCAGCGATCCATTTTGAAAGTAGAAGAAGTTGATAGCCTTAAAAACGTTCATGAAACGGAGAAGTTTATTAATGGTTCTTATGTTTATGTGTGCGCTCATGGTTTTCGACATAAAAAATGTGATGTGTGTGGACTTGCTCTTATTCACAGGTTCAAGGAGGAGAAAAAGTAGTTGTATTTAAGCTACGAAGATGTTCCCCATTAGTTTGATCAGCTTGCTGCAGTGTGATCCTGTCAACTTGACTGGATGATTCTTCTACCCCGGGAGAATTGATGAGGACATCCTTAATTTAGTCTTGTTATTTCCCATGCAACATTTATTTTTGTTATTTCTCATGCGTCATTTATTTTGGTCAAAATTAGCTCTTCGTCTTCTAGGATTTTCTTGTTATGCTCAATTGTTTTCCTATTTAAATCAAGTATTGTAACCTTGAATGAAAGAATGAAGATTATGATGATGATTATGAATGAAATGGTTTCTTGAAACCCTATTTTCCAATCCCCTTTTCTATCTCTAGCTTCTTCCCCTCTTTCTTGTTAGCAATACTCTTTCTCCCATTTTATATTTCTTTCTTCCTATTAACATAGTGAATTGTGAAGTATTCTGTGGGCCAATCTACTGGGCCATATTGTGAAGTATTCTGTGGGCCAATCTACTGGGCCATATTATAAAGTGTTCTGTGGGCCAATCTATTGGGTCATTCTTCTCATTTTCTTAGGTCAGTCTGCTGTTTGGGATTGGTTTCATATTCTACTTTGTGGAAGTCTACCGTGGGTGCTGCCCTTTTGCTATTTGGAATTGGTTTCAAACAGGGTTTTACAATCAGGTTTCACTATTAACATAGAGAATAATGACAAGGAGTGACGTTCAAAGTAACAAATGGTGAGAGACTAATTTACAAAGAATTTCAATGGACCACTTTGATAATGTAAGACCTTTTAATATTTCATTGCCTATTTTTAGTGGTCATTTAGATGGTTATGATATTTTTGATTGGGTAAGAAAGATGGATATATTGTTTGAAAGTTATGATTGTTCAGATAGAAGAAAAATCTTGCTTGCCTCTTGGAGCTTCAAAGCGTATGCTAATTTATGGTGGGAAAAACTTTTGAGAAAGAGAAGAGTAGATGGCAAGGGCGAAATTCGTGCATGGGAGTTAATGAAGTACCTAATGCAAAAAGAGTTTGCTCCAAGACATTACGAACAGAAGTATGACTCTCGGCAATTTTCAAGGTCACCACCCTCTTTATCACATGCACGTAACAAATTTGTTGAAGAGCCCTCAGATGGAAAAGATGATAAATTTGATAAATTGCATCTTGAGATTCAACAAGAACTTAAAAGACTTTCTGAGATTTGTAAGGAGTTCACTGATGAGCAATTGCGGAAGGAAGCAGCAGCTTTAAGAATTTCAAACAATATCGAGCAAGAAAATCTTACCTAATTCTACGGTCATCTGCAATCATTTTGCAAACAGGATTAAGAGCAATGATGGCTGGCAAAAAATTTCGATTCATAAAAAGCACGAAGGCTGTAACAGTTATCCAGGCTCATCTCCGCCGCCATATGGTATATTTTTATTTTAAAAGTCTCCAAAAGGCTGTGTTATATACCCAATATAGATAGAGAGGAAGAGTTGCACGAAGAGAGCTTATAATGTTTAAGATGGTCGCTCGGAAGACTGGAGCGCTTAAAGAAGCAAAAAAAAAGGACGGGAAGCACATTGATCAGTCAAGAAATTTTGATCGTGATTTAGCTTATAAGTGCTATTTTAAACCATATGTTGATCCATTTCTTCCTCCATCTATTGGTTTTGACCCTACTAACTCTGTTTTTCTAACATGTCCTATCACAACACGTGATGATAAAATTGAGGCTATGTTAGATGAACAGATAGTAGTTACTAATGAAGGTGAAGTCCAACGCTTTCTTGTCCGTTGGATGGATCGACCAAACAATGATATTATGTGGATTTGCAAAGAGACACTTCAGCATTTGGATCCAGACCTATTGGAACTATTCCGAAATCATCAAGATATTTCTTTACTAAATTATGGGACAATTCTGAAGATTTTCGATCCAGGTCCCCGGTCACACAAGTTTGTAGACGTCGACCGAAAGTTGTTCAACCGCATAACTTATGGTTGGGAGGTTGATTAGTTGTTGTGCAATGGATCTTTCAACTTGGCTAGGAGTTTATCTTTCCCGGGGAGAATTGATGAGGACATCAAAATATGATTTTTATTTATGTTTTGCATTAAAAGTATTAAGCTTTTCATCTTTCTAGGTTAGTATTATTATGGTCTTTTATTATTATAGTTTTTAGCGTTGTGTGGTTTTCTGTTATGTGTTTAATGGGTCATTAGTGTGTTTGTCATTTTCCAAGTAGGTTTTATTTTATTTAAAATATTGCATTGTAACTTTGAAGAGAAAAGATTATGATGATGATTATTGAATGAAATGGTTTGCTGAAATCTTATTTTCCAATCTCCTATTCTCTCTCGAGCTTCCCTTTTCCTTTCTTCTTGGCTATACTTTCTCCCTCTTATTCTCCTATTCTTCTCCCCTCTAAAGCTATATTTCTTTCTTAATATTTTCCGTTGCATCACAAAGTAATCCAGGAATGGATCATTAGAAAGCTGCAAAGAAAGTGCTTAGGTACTTGCAAGGAACAAAGGACTACATGCTCATGTATAGAAAGTCCAATAAACTTGAGGTTATTGGATACTCGGATTCAGACTATGCCGGATGTGTAGACTCGAGGAAATCTACATTCGGTTACGTGTTCCTATTAGCGAGAGGAGCCGTATCTTGGAGAAGTGGAAAGCAATCTTCGATCTCTACTTCTACTATGGAGGCAGAATTTGTGGCATGCTTTGAGGCCACTATTCATGCATTGTGGTTGCGGAACTTAACCTTGGGTCTAAGTATAGTCGAAAGTATAGATAGACCGCTAAGGATTTATTGTGACAATTCCGCAGCTGTATTCTTTTCAAAGAATGACAAATACTCGAAAGGAGCAAAACATATGGAATTGAAGTATTTGACAGTCAAAGAAGAAATACAAAAACAAAATGTGTGCATTGAACATATAAGTACAAGTTTAATGATAGCGGATCCATTAACTAAAGGATTGTCACCCAAGACCTTTAAGGAACATGTTGAAAGGATGGGTTTAGGTGACAAGTCCTTACTAATGTGATTATGATAATGTAACTTGTATTATGTGAACACTTTTGAATTCATTATGGATATGTTTTTGTACGTTTGATGTTATTTGTATTATGGTGTATACAATTATTGTTGTTTTTCAAATAACATGTGATACTTTATGAAATGTAAAGTGAAAGGTTAAAATGTTTCCTCAATTAAAGTTATAATGATTGAGAAATATGTGATACATGAAAAGAATCATGTTGCCAAATAACTTGTGCCTACCATGATTCAATTTTTCAATTCATTATGAAAGGTGACTTGGTTAATTCACATTATGGTACACTATTTATTTGTGAATTACAAGTTGTGATGAATTTAATCCAGTAGATTAAATGAAAGGAGCTGAGATCTCGTAACATGAGCCAAGTGGGAGAATGTTAGATTATTTCTAATAATCAATTTGTGGCTCATGTAAATTATAGTTACATTAACTTTATATTAAAGTGCTCAATGTGATGATTGTTGAGTATAAAAGAAATAATGTCAATTGGGTTTTAATTCCCTCTCCTGATTGGTCGCAATCCATTCATGATCATGTGACATGTATGGCGAATCTAGCTGCCAAGCTGAAGTCATTGGGGATGGATGTGAGTGAATCATTCTTGGTTCAATTCATCATCAACTCTCTTCCTCTTGAATTTGGTCAGTTCCAGGTGAATTACAACACCATAAAAGAGAAATGAAACTTTCAGGAAATAAAGGCCATGTTAATTCAAGAAGAATGGAGGTTGAAGAAAATAAAAGATCACTTCATTAACATGACATTTCAGCATGAAGGAACTGGTAGCAAGAAAAGACCAAGTAAGAAGAACCGGAAGAAGGGAAAAGTCCCATTGAATGTGAATGAGGGACATATCCGAAAGGAGCTTAAATGCTACTTCTGTAATAAGACTGGGCACTTCAAGAAAGATTGCCCGAAAAGAAAAATCTGGTTCGAAAAGAAAGGTACATTATTTGTTTCAGTATGTTTTGAATCAAATATTATGGAAGTACCAAATAATACTTGGTGGTTAGATTCTGGTGCTACTACTCATGTGTCTCATGTTACGCTGGGATTTCTTTCGATCCAACCCATAAACGGAACTGAAAAGTTCTTGTATATGGGAAACAAAATGAAGGCTCGCATTGAAGGGATTGGGACATATAGATTGATCCTGGACACTGGTTGTCATTTGGATCTTGAAGAGTGTCTCTATGTTCCTGAATGTTCTAGGAATTTAGTTTCTGTTTCTAAGTTGGATTGTAAAGGTTTTAATTTTGAGATTGAGAATGGTTTATTTGTATTGTACAAACAAAAATACTATTATGGTTCTGGTATTTTATTAGATGGTTTGTATCGATTAATCTCAATGTTAAATTTATAGAATCTCTGTTTCATGTTGACAATGATGTTGGTGTTAAACGTAGTGCACTTAATAAAAGTTCAGCTTTCTTGTGGCATCAAAGATTAGATCATATATCTAAAGAAAGGATAATGAGGTTAATGAAATATGATATTTTACCTCAATTAGATTTTAATGACTGGGATGTGTGTATAGATTGTATCAAAGGTAAACAAACTACACACATATCTAAATTTAAGGGCACAATAAGCAATGGACTGTTAGAATTGATACACACTGACATATGTGGTCCATTCGATGCTCCGTCTTGGAACGGCGAAAGGTATTTCATCACATTTATTGATGATTACTCACGTTATGGTTATTTGTATCTACTGCATGAAAAGTCTCAATCTGTGAACATTTTAGAAGTGTTCATAAATGAGGTGGAAAGACAGTTAGATAGAAAAGTAAAGGTTGTGAGGTCTGATAGAGGTGGTGAATATTATGGAAAATTCGATGAAAGTGGACAATGTAAAGGTCCATTTGCAAAGTTTCTCGAAAGTCGAGGTATTTGTGCACAGTATACAGTGTCTGGTACGCCACATCAAAATGGTGTAGCTGAAAGGCGGAATCGTACTCTAATGGAAATGGTTAGAAGTATGGTGAATAAAAGTATTGTACCTTTATCGTTGTGGATGCACAGTTTAAAGACTGCTGCATATCTGTTGAATAGGGTTCCTAGTAAGGCAGTTCCTAAGACCCCTTATGAACTGTAGACGGGAAGGAAACCTAGTTTAAGACATCTTCATGTTTGGGGTTGTTCAGCAGAAGTAAGGATATACAATCCACATGAAAAGAAGCTCGATGCAAGAACCATTAGTGGTTATTTCATTGGCTATCCAGAAAAGTCAAAAGGGTACATCTTTTATTGTCCTAATCATAGTACGAGGATAGTAGAGTCTAGAAATGCTCGATTCATTGAGAATTGCCAGATCAGTTGGAGTAATAAATCACGAAAAGTGAATATTCATGAGAATCGGGTGGAGGAAATTACACCTGAAGATTCTCATCAAGTTATTGTTCCTCTTGTTGTATCACAGTCTAACAACATACCGGAACAACGAGTGAATATTCAAACCACAGAAAATGATCAAATCAATGATGAGCATAATGTTGATATTCAAGTCACTAGTAAACAATCACAAGAATTGTGAAGATCAGTAAGGTCAAAAAGATCTGCAATTCCTAATGATTATGTGATTTATTCACTTGAAGATGAATGTGACTTGAGCAATGATAAAGATCCAGACACATTCATAAAAGCCATGGAATGTTCAAATTTTGAAAAGTCGTTGAATGCCATGAAAGAAGAGTTGAAATCGATGGATGACAATAAAGTCTAGGAACTTGTTGAGTTACCTGAAGGGTTTAAACGAATCGGTTGTAAATGGGTTTACAAAACTAAACGCGATTCAAAAGGTAACATCGAAAGGTATAAGGCTAGACTTGTCACCAAAGATTACATTCAGAAAGATGGTATTGACTATAAAAAAACCTTCTCTCCAGTTTCTAAGAAGGATTCTTTAAGAATTGTTATGGCTCTGGTAACTCATTATGACTTAGAGCTTTACAAAATGGACGTAAAAACCGCTTTTCTGAATGGAGACTTAGAGGAAGAAGTGTATATGGATCAACCTGAAGGATTTTTTCTTACGGGGAATGAAAAGTTAGTGTGTAAATTGAAGAAGTCAGTATATGGACTAAAACAAGCTTCTAGACAATGGTATATCAAGTTTAACGATACCATTACGCCATACGGGTTTATAGAGAACACTGTTGATCGGTGTATCTATATGAAGGTCAGTGGGAGAAAGTTTAGCATATTAGTCCTATATGTTGATGACATTCTTCTAGTTTTTAACAACAAAGGAATGTTACATGATATAAAAGAGTTTCTCTCTAGAAATTTTAAAATGAAAGATATGGGTGAGGCATCCTATGTAATTGGAATAGAAATATTCCGTGATAGACAACAATGATTACTAGGATTGTCTCAGAAAGGATATATCGATAAAATTTTAGAGAGATTCAGAATGGAAAAATGCTCTGCTGGTGTAGTTCCAATTCAGAAATGGGACAAATTCAGTCAAATGCAATGTCCAAAAAGTGATTTGGAAATAAAGGAAATGGAATCTATTCTATATGCATCAGCTGTTGGGAGCTTAATGTATGCTCAAACATGTACTCGGCCCGACATAAGTTTTGCAGTGGGGATGTTAGGCCGATATCAAAGTAATCCAGGAATGGATCACTAGAAAGCTGCAAAGAAAGTGCTTAGGTACTTGCAAGGAACAAAGGACTACACGCTCATGTATAGAAAGTTCAATAAACTTGAGGTTATTGGATACTCGGATTCAGACTATGCCGGATGTGTAGACTCGAGGAAATCTACATTCGGTTACGTGTTCCTATTAGCGAGAGGAGCCGTATCTTGGAGAAGTGGAAAGCAATCTTCGATCTCTACTTCTACTATGGAGGCAGAATTTGTGGCATGCTTTGAGGCCACTATTCATGCATTGTGGTTGCGGAACTTAACCTTGGGTCTAAGTATAGTCGAAAGTATAGATAGACCGCTATGGATTTATTGTGATAATTCTGCAGCTATATTTTTCTCAAAGAATGACAAATACTCGAAAGGAGCAAAACATATGGAATTGAAGTATTTGGCAGTCAAAGAAGAAATACAAAAACAAAATGTGTGCATTGAACACATAAGTACAAGTTTAATGATAGCGGATCCATTAACTAAAGGATTGCCACCCAAGATCTTTAAGGAACATGTTGAAAGGATGAGTTTAGGTGACAAGTCCTTACTAATGTAATTATGATAGTGTAACTTGTATTATGTGAACACTTTTGAATTCATTATGGATATGTTTTTGTACGTTTGATGTTATTTGTATTATGGTGTATACAATTATTGTTGTTTTTCAAATAACATGTGATATTTTATGAAATGTAAAGTGAAAGGTTAAAGTGTTTCCTCAATTAAAGTTATAATGATTGAGAAATATGTAATACATGGAAAGAATCATGTTGCCAAATAACTTGTGCCTGCCATGATTCAATTTCTCAATTCATTATGAAAGGTGACTTGGTTAATTCACATTATGGTACACTATTTATTTGTGAATTACAAGTTGTGATGAATTTAATCCAGTAGATTAAATGAAAGGAGCTGAGATCTCATAACATGAGCCAAGTGGGAGAATATTAGATTATTTCTAACACTTCAAAGCTATTGTTGCTGAACTCATCTTCTAATTCCTTTTTTTAAAGCTAGGCAAGTAGGTGAACTTGGTTTGGTCAATTCTTAGGGAGAAGAAGGATCTACTTGGAATGAATGGGAAGACACCGGAGAAGAAAAAGTTTTCCAAAGCTATAGACAAGTCATCCACACCCTCTTTTTTTTTTCATTAATTGAATTTTTGAATTATTGATTCAAGTAAAATTTTGTAAAAACCGCAGTCCTCTTTGAAATATCACGAAGAGTTCTTGTAAGTTGAGTACCTTTTTCAAGAAAATATAGAATTGCAGAAACATTTAATAGGTTTTATTCGAGTATTTCATTCAGTTTTTCAGCTAGGTCTGTTTGTTCTCCACACCAGAATAAATGAAGTTTTTCGAAAAAAATCTGCGGTGGAAGAAGACCTTCTAAGAATAAGAGGTATAGGGTTAAAGAGAGAACAAAGCAAGAGACATTTAGAGGCCAACTGCATTGCATTGCCAGAATCCGGTACCTCCTCCACCATAATGTGAGTTGGGAGCTGCTCTGAAAAGCGATGCCTACTTCAAAATTAGCTTTCAACCAGGTCAACAAGACTACAAAAAAGTCCACTATCTATGGTGATATGTTCTTGGTGAAATTAAATCTCTTTGCCTCTTGGAAGCGAGGAAGCGACCAGAAGCTGGAAAAGCTCGGCACCCCTTTTCATAATAATAAGGTCAGCTTCATAGCCTTACTTTATTTATTATTAAAGAGAAAAAAAGAAAGCTTCATTCAACTTATACCAAATATATATTAAAATTTTAATATCATTTATAATTTTGTTAAAATATTAACTCTTTTATAAAATTAAAAAGATAGTAAGAGAGAAATTGAGAAAATAGTAGCATCGAGTGGTAATCGAGCTAATCAAATCATCTCATATCTTAAGCTTAAGTTATTCAGCTCATGAGTCCAAATTTTAACTCGACTCAACTTGTGTTAGTCAAAGTGACAAACCCACTTAACTCGCGAGTTGAAACTAACGAGCTAAACGAGCATATTGGTGATATAACTTGCTCGTTTAACATATCTATCAAGTAGTGGAAGTTTTATCAAAATGATAAGAAAAAGAGTGGAGGGAAATTGGTCGAATACCATTACCTTTTCAATGGGGTCGCATTGTCTATTTTGTTCAATACATTACTTAGTGGTGGTCCAACAGTCTAATATATCATATACTATATACATTATATATCACATTAATCTTTACATCCTCATGACTCATGAGTCACGCATGGTTATTAAGATAAAAAATAATAATGAAATAAGTTTAGACAATAGACATTAAGATGTCTGAGATTTTGATTGCCGACCTAGAAGTGACAGCACGATTATTTTAAATTTTTGTTATTTTCCAAAATGCCAAATTTCTATCTTCTTGGTCCTCTTTAACTTCATAAATTGATTTTTATTGCGGCAGATAATAATCAACGTCCACAATATCAACTTATTGTCGCGATGACAAATTATCACGTGTTATTTTTTGTTACATTAATTGACAGAAATTGTCGAGACAATCACTTCAAAACAAAATTAAAACAGCAAAATATTAAATTTGTCGACACTAAATTAAAGCATACTATAAACTATGAGAATTTAAAACATATTTTCTCGTTATGTGTCGTTGGATTGAAAATAAACATCTTACTTGTTAGTTAACGGTCATCCAAGAGTCTTTAACCTTGCAAGGTGGTCCTTAATAATTAACGCAGTGCTTCATGTTACTAGGGTTATAGCGTAAGCAAATGATATGTTCGGCGACTGAACTCTCAGTATCTAGGGTGCAACACTCTCTGCCGCTACGCCTGGCCGCACGACGCTTGTATTGCTCTTCCATTTGGCTAGCCGTGGCTATATATTTTCGTGATCCCTTAGTAATGTTATCTACTCAAACTACATTTGTTCGTTAATTATTAAAAAATAAATAATAAATTTTAATTTATTTTTGAAATATTATAATTAAGTTGTGAATTATCAATATCTTCCCCCACTCTATTAAATAGAAATAAAAAGAGGAGAAAGAGTTGAGAACGAAGCTTCCTGGAAGCTGCAATGGCCTCCTCTCCCCAATTTAACGTCGCCATCTTCTTCTCTCCTCCTGCCAGACCTCCACATTTTGCTCTTTTCCTTCTTTCCTTTCCCTTGTCTCTTCCGCTTGTTGATCTTCATTTTCCTCCATGAAGTTCATCAAGATCGATTCCAAGAGGTTCAGCCCCAAGCGGCTCTTCGGTCACAAGAAGGATCGCTCGGCCGTCAATCGATCGGAGCCGCCATCTTTTAGTTCCGGTTTGTCGTCCTCCACCACCTCGGACTCTTCGTCCGTTCACAAGCCTGGCCCCGTCCTTTCTGCAGCAGGCTATGGGACTCCGACGAGTGTTTTGCCTCAAATGTCGGGCGACTGGTCGGAGTTTTCGTCGGACGCGAATTTCGACCTGGTCCAGGCGTTTCGGATGTTAGATAAAGATAAAGACGGCGTGGTCACGAGAGAAGAGTTGGAGGCTCTGTTGTGCAGCATTGGAGCGGATCCGCCTAGCCAAGAGGAGATCACGATGATGCTGAGAGAAGTCGACCGAGACGGCGACGGCGACGGCAGCGTTAGGCTAGAAACACTCATGAACCGCTTCGGCTCGGTGTTCGGTCCGGCGTGCGACGTTTTGGAGCTTCGCGAGACGTTCGAAGTCTTCGACACCGATAACGACGGCAGAATATCGGCGGAGGAGCTTCTGAGAGTTTTCAGCGCCATAGGAGATGACGAGTGCACGTTGGAGGATTGCCGGAACATGATAGCAGGGGTAGACAAGAACGGAGACGGATTCGTCTGTTTCGAGGACTTCGCCCGTATGATGGAGCTGCAACGATAATCAACGTTCCTCATAGAACGTAATAATTGTAGCTTTTCATACGATTACGAAAGCCCTCTCCAATCTCCATGTTCTCTTGTCTAGTTATTTTTAAGAATGATGATCAAAAAAGGATCAGACGGTGGAAGTCGGTCAATCACGAGCAGTGATCATTTCTTTTAGTGGGTAGTATGTGTACAAGAAAATTGCTCAAAAAATCACGTTGATCTATCAAAAAGTTCCAATTTTTTTAAGGATTAAATGCAAAAAAAAGCTTCAAGTATTGGTAAAGTGCAAAAAAAAACTTAAAGTTTCAAAAGTGTAAAATAAAGCTTTGTGGGTGACCGCTGACCCCCCGCGGAGGGTGCAGCGGTCACCCGCCCCATTAAGGCGGGTACCCGCGTCCGTATTTAGTTGGCACTAAAATTATTTTTTTTTTAAAAATACTAAACGATAGGAAATTTATTTAAAATTTTTATGACATGTTCTCCATATCATGAAAAGATAATCTGAAATTTTTCGTAATTTTCTAACACTTGTACGATTTATTGTAATTTTATTTAAGTATTTTATAAAATAATTATAATAAATCATGAAAGTGTTAGAAAATCACAAAACAATTTAGATTATTTTCTCGTGTTAAAGACAACATGTGGTAAAAATGTCAAGTAAAATAAATATCGTTTGGTATATTTCTTAAAATTAATCTTAGTTTCTTCTTTACTTTATACATTAATTTTGAAAAACTATCAAACGATATTTATTTTACTTGAAAGTTTTACTACATGTTTTCGTTAACATGAAAAAATAATCTAAAAGTTTTTGTGATTTTCTAACACTTACATGATTTATTATAATTATTTTATAAAATAATTAAATAAAATTACAATAAATCGTACAAGTGTTAGAAAATCATGAAAAATTTCAGATTATCTTTTCATGATATGGAGAACATGTGATAAAAATTTTAAATAAATTTCATATCGTTTAGTATTTTTTTTAAAAAAAATAATTTTAGTACCAACTAAATACGAACGCGGGTACCCGCCTTAATGGGGCGGGTGACCGCTGCACCCTCCGCGGGGGGTCAGCGGTCACCCACAAAGCTTTATTTTACACTTTTGAATTTTTAAGCTTTTTTTTGCACTTTACTAATACTTGAAGCTTTTTTTTGCATTTAACCCTTTTTTTAATCAGTTTTCAACATTAGATTTTTTTTTATTTATTTAAATTCGAGCTTACCACTTATTTATTTTTAAATATTAATCAAATTTTAATCCGACATATAATTGTTCCATTCCAACAAACTAACGCATCTCATGCAAATGTAGTGACGATTTAATAATTATTTTTCTTCTAACCATTAGAATAATCACTTTGCTACCTATTAAAACTAGTTTAGAAAATTTGAATAGTCGCTGTATGATACGTGTGATAACCCTCGATTTCAAGATAAATACGATCTAACGTGAGAGCTCAACTCGTATCAATAGAGTACACAATCTCACATCGTTTGAGACAGTAGAAAGTGAATGTTTTATAAGTAGAGTTTTCCTCAATATCTAGTACAATGTATTTTAGATTACCCCAAGAATAAAACTGGCAAATTTTGACCAAGCAGACAATATTGTATTAAATTTAAACTCTACAAAGTTGTTGACATAATTTGTGAACCCTCGTTGATTGGTCAGTCATTCATTTGGTTGACATAAAATTAGTTAATTTTACCTGAAAATGGAAATTTTAGTTTAATTTCACTGTCAATTAATTAATTATTCAATTTAAATAAAAAATTCTGACAATAATTAAACTTTCTAAACACAAGAAAATTGTATTTAAAAATTGATTAACAAAGTCAATGGACAAGTCAGTTCCTCTCCTTCTCCACTCCGGCGGTCAACTTACTTCCTCACTTGGGTGTGAAAGCCTGCACAGAAACACGGCCAGAAGAATGAAGTGAGCAGAGGTAAAAGCATAATGGTGATGGCGAAGAGTTTGTTTGAGAGATGATAATCTACTTACAGCGAAAACGGTGGCGTGGCCGGGATCGGAAAGGTGGGCGAAGAGGTTGTCGATAGGGCCAGTTCCGGTGTAGATGTGTTGGAACCACGCCCCCATCACGGCCAACATGGCCAGTCTACCGTTCTTGATCTCCTTGGTTCTTAACTCCTTGATCTTCTCTGGCGATCCAGATCCCCACCCGAGAGGGTCGAACCAGAGGCCGCCGGGGTAGCCGACGTCAGTGCCGGTGAGCTTGTTGTTGGGGAAGATGGGGTCGGTGTTGACGCTTCCAGGCTTGAGGATGTCGGCCCATCTTCTCCCCTCCGCCCATCCAATCAAAATGAGCTCGATTATAAAGAGAGTGTTCGTGTCGGTGAAGTAGTTTAGCTCTCCGGCAGTGTACCACGATGGGGTATTGAGAACACCGATCTTAGTGAGAAACTCCGGGATGAAAATACCGGCGGCGCCTAACATCGCCCAACGGCAGTGAACTATCTCCGCTTGCTGGTTCCATCTCAGACTCTCCGGATCAGACGCTGAATCACATCATTTATCAATAAATACAACCCATCCATTTATATTAAGTATACAGAATCAATAAAGAGTTACCTAGACCAAGAGGATCAAAACCAAAGTCTCCGGGGAGAGTGCCATCAAGCCACGGAGGGGGGGTGCTGCCAGGGAACCACAACGGCCTCTCCGGGTCGGCCGCCACGCAGACAGCGACGGATCTCGCTGCAGCAGAGTTGCAAACAGCCTTCCCCTTCTTCACTCTCAATTTGCTTCCCGTCAGAAAAGCGCAGCCCCTCTGCGAACTGCAATGCAACTGCCATGTTAATATCCTTCATTTTAGATTAAGATCTAAACTGTAAATACTATACAACATTGCTCATTAGTTGCCTGGTAGAGGAAGAAGACGAAGAAGAAGAGATGGCCACGGCCGTAATGGCAGAAGAAGCACAAGCGTAGGCCATGTAATCAGATGACCGATGTCCTACCGACTGCAATCCGATTCAGCACACTCCGACGATAACAATTCTCAGTCAGCTTGGCGATGGTTTGTAAAGGATATTCAGTCCACGTGGCTTATCTCCAAGGATCAGAGAGCAATACGTGAGTAGCCTCATCGGTTGCCACGTGGCGTACCGAATCTAAATCTATCTGATCATCATATCACAAACGTTGTCGGTCTGAATCGATGCATGATACCATTGGTGGGTACCCAAGATCTGTGGTGGTGATTCTCAGATGATGGTTAAAAATCTGAGGATCAGACGGTGGAGGTTTGTCAATCAAAAGGTCGATGCACCTCATAAGTTACACATTAACTCATTGTGTAACATTGTTTATATCTAAAACTTAGTCAAATTAAAATACAAGCCCATTTCTTATGTTTCCTTTTTAAATATTCTCATGAAATGTTACTTTCAAATTAACTATATTTTGATAGGTTATGTCGATAATGATTTTACCGAGCATCAAACTCGTTACTTGTTTTCTAAATAGTTTTTTCGGCTCAAAACTTTGAAATAAGAATTTATTTGAGCTTACTAAACGTCGAAAACGATACCCTAGGACTTATATTTATGAATTCTATTTCGTTTTTATATATCAACAATGGTGACCCATTAGCTTAAATCATACTAGGACTTATATTTATGAATGCTATTTCGTTTTTATATATTAACAATGGTGACCCATTAGCTTAAATCATACGATGAACTTTGTTTTAATGAATTTAATTATTATATTTTCTCTGTACATTAATATTTGAGTCGTACAACTCATTTATATTTTAATTTTGATATATTGAATTTCTCTTTTACCCGTGATTTTTTCTCGTTTAAGGTTTTTCACGTAAATCTTGTTGTCCAAATTTTTCACGTTTAATTTTTTTTTCGATTATTAACGTTCGATTCTCAACAATAATACAAGTTGACATTAAGATAATACCAGTTGACATTAAGATGAACTTGGAATTCGATTGATGTCATGAGAAAGAATGTTTGTTTGAATTTTAAATTAACGTCCAGCAAACGTTATTGTTGTTTAATGACTGGGAATATGTAAATTTAACGGAAACTAATGAATCAAAAGAATGCATATTTTACGTTTGGATGCCGAGAAAAGTTCATCCTACCAAACCCACTTAATCTTCCTCTTTATTTGTATACAACTTCAGAAAAAACAACGTTTTACACGTAAAATAACAAATAATATTACGTGCAAATTGGGGTAGAGCTGGTCAAATGAAAGAATAATAATATTTAGGTTAAAGTCGGTTTGATTTTCCCGGAAAATGTAGAAAAAGTCAGGGAAAATGGGCGACAAGAATGGACATGCGTACAACTACGGAAATTAAAAAAGAATTGGCCGACTTTGGAGAGTTCTATAATGGAAACTTTTTCTGTTTGGATGCTGAGAAAATAAAGCTACGTAACTTTCCTGGAAATTTCCTTTTCCTACTATTGATCAATACAGATAATGATAGTCTAGATTTGAATGAGACGTATATCGGTGGAGTAAAATACCATAATTTGGAAATAACAAATGACATTTCAAATTTAGAAGATCACGAAATCTCTATTAAAATTCATCGACTAAGACAATTCCATTTAACCTATAAGAGAGTTCAAATTCTAGAACACGAAGAATTCAACCGAACCAAATAAAAAATGAAAGAGAAAATCGTCTTTTACGTACGACAAGTTGTGACTCGGATTATTATTTTTTTAAAAATCAAACCGAACCAATTGGACATGAGATTGCTTAATTTTAATCGCACCTAATTTCAGAGAAATGGAGCGAGAACTAGAGCATGAATAGGATGTGATTTAATAAAAGTTAGATAAGCAATGTTTTATTTACTAATCTTGTTTTATGCCTTGTTATAATCTTTGTATAAAAATAAAAGGGAAAAGTTCAATTTAGCCGCCAACGTATGTGGTCAGTAGTCATTTGGTCAATAACGTTCATTTTTGACCCAATCAGACCCTATCGTATACACCGTTTGCAATTCAAACATTCCCGTTAATTTTGACACGTGCTCTGCACGTGCGCTGCTAAAACCCCAAAATACCCTCATTTCCTCCCGAAATCTCTAAAGTAAAAGTTAAATTTGTCCGAAATCCCTACCGTAAATTCAAATTGGAATAATGAGAGATAGTTTAGTGTATGTTTTGAAGGTGAATTTAACTTTTATTTTATAAATTTTGGGCGAAAATGAGGGTATTTTGGGATTTTAGCAGTGTACGTGCAGAGTACATGTCAAGTTTAATGGAAAATTTAACGAGAGGGTTTAAATTGCAAACGGTGTATACGATAGAGTCTGATTGAGTAAAAAATAAACTTTAGGGACCAAATGACCACCGAGCCCATATGTTAGGGGTTAAATTAAACTTTTTCCAAAATAAAAACAATTGAAATTCAATTTAGAACAACTAGCCCAAATTTTAATGGGCCGCCAAGGCCTGTCAAAATTTATGGGGCGAGCCCAAATACCTAAAGTTTTTTTTTTTTTTTTAATTTGATCATTTTCGACGAAACTGGTTTGTACACGGGCATTATCCATTTTCCGGCGAAAATTCGTTTACTTTCACGGTCACTGACAATTTCAGGCTGTCGAATTCTCATCAGAGTTGAATTTAGTTGTGTTTTCTACATATTTGTCGAAACTATTTATCCGTTAAAAACACAAACTTTCCCTGTCTTACAACCATCACACCACATTTTTAAGCTTTGAGTGACACTAGGTAGCCATTGATGAGCTTTCATGGCATAATTCAAGAAGCAGTGGGGCTGGTTGGTTTCAACTTTAAACAATGATTAATCTCTTGTTTCTTTCTTTTTTACTCAAAACTAGAAGCCTTTTTTTTTTTTAAATTTACGAACAAGATCTTTCTACGTGAATGGAAAACAGAATCGAACAGTCTATCTCATGACTCGCCGGCAGATTCCTTTTTCGATACAGATTCTTCCCGAGGATTACAGTAAAACGAATGTTACGGGGGCGCAATCCTCCGCCATTGGAGACCTTAAAAACTCCTCCATTTCCGATCAAAGGCAGCGAGATTGTAAATTTCGATCAAAACCCACGACCAAATTCAAGTTTTTCAGCTCAGAAGCAGCAAAATTCATCTTCGGGTTTCGATAATTTTCGTGTGTCTTCTCAGATGTGTTCGAGCCCTTGTTCATCAAAGAAAATGATGGTTTAAGGTGTAAATTGAAATTTGATTATTTTGATAATATTTTGAAAAAATTATAAATAGACATGGTGTTGGAGTTTTTAGATTATGTTCCAGATGCTCAGGAACGTGAGAAGATTACTTCTGACGTTCGAACGAAAGCTTCCTTCCTCGTCTTCAATGAAACTTCACTCTGCTGCGCTACCCAACTCTTCGTCTCCGCTCCAAATCCCTGGAGAAACCCTAACAAAACCCCAGCTCAAAGCTTTCGTTCTCCGCCACCACGTTCAAGGCAAGTTTTATGACCTCGTTCGAAACGTCGTCGCTTCACCATCCGTCCTCCTCACTGCCTGCCGGAACCTCGTTGTGTCTAGACCTATTAATGGCGATAGCTCCCTCGACTCAGCGTACCTTCGTGAATCGGTGTCCAAGGAGTTTTCGATCGAGGAAATGTGTAGCCAACTCTACGAAAATCAGTTCGATGTTCGAGCTTGTTGCGTTAAAATGGTCCCCTCGGGAGACGAAGGTGAATGTTTAATCTTGCCTAACTTGAAATTGAAGGTTTTGATTGAGGCGATTAGGATGATTTTGGAAATTGTATATGATGAAAGGTTTGTAACTTTCTCTTACGGTGGGCGTGTTGGTATGGGAAGACATACAGCCATTAGGTACCTTAGAAATTCTGTACAGAATCCAACTTGGTGGTTTACTATTGCATTTAATCGCGAAGGTTTTGATAATTGCCATGTGAATAAGCTATGCTTGTTTATCGAAGCGAAAATCAAGGATGAGATTTTAATTTGTCTTCTAAGGAGCTTGTTTGAATATGAGGCAGTGAAAATTGAACTTGGTGGATGTTATTTTGGGAGAGGATTTCCTCAGGAAAGTAGGTTGAGTTCAATTTTGGTTAACATTTACTTTAGTGGATTGGATACAGAGCTACAGTCAATTCGTCTTAATAGAAATGAAGAAAATGCCAAGCTTGATTCTAACAAGCTCACTACAACAGTGGGTGCTTTTTATAATCCGGTGAAGATATACGCAGTTAGATATTTGGATGAGATACTAGTAATAACATCAGGATCAAAGGTGTTGACCATGGATTTGAAGAAAAAAGTTCTTCAATATCTGGAATTGAATTTGGAGTTGAAGGTGGATAAATTGAACACTTCAATTCATAGTGCAGTTTCGGAAACGATCGATTTCTTAGGGATGGAATTACAGGCGGTCGTGCCTTCGGTTTTGCATCGACCAATGTCGGAAAAGGCAATCAGGGCTAGGAAGAAGTACCTTAGACAGAAGGAGGTGAGGAGTTTAGAGTTGAAGAATGCAAGAGAGAGAAACAGGAAGAAATTAGGACTAAAAATTTTAAGTAATGTTTTTAAGAAATTGAGGACCGGTGATGGGTTTAAGTTTGAATTTCAGATTGAAAATGAAGTCAAAGAAATCTTTAGATCGTGGGCTGATGAAGTTGTTAAAGATTTCTTTCAGCCTTTGGAAGATCGTTCCGAGTGGCATAGGAAATTAACAGCAGGCGATTTTCTCACTCTCAATCACATTCGTGACCAATTGCCTCAAGAGCTGGTTGATGCTTATGATAAGTTTCAAGAGCAAGTAAACCAGTATTTGAATCCTTTAAAGGCTAGAAAAGCAATGGAGGAAGAAGAGAGGAGGGTGATGGAAGAAGATGAGCAAAGATACACGAAGAAAACAGTGGAGGACTTAACCAGGCTGCAAGTAAAAGTCGATGCACCCATCGAGCTTGTTAAGAAGGCTGTTAAAATGATTGGATTTACAAATAAAATGGGTCGTCCTAGGCCAATTGACTTTCTTATCGCCCTTGAAGATGTTGATATTATTAAGTGGTATGCAGGTGTAGGGAAAAGATGGCTCGATTTCTTCTGCTGTTGCCGTAACTTCAAGATGATCAAGACTATTGTAACTTATCATTTGAGGTTTTCTTGCATATTAACACTAGCTGAAAAGCACGAATCGACTAAACATGAAGCAATGAGGCATTTTACTAAAGATTTGAAGGTCTCTGATATGGAGAAAAATGAAGAAATCCACTTCCCTACCGAAAGAGAGATTAAAATGATGGGAGATAGAAATCTTTCAGACCCTTTTCCTGTTGATGGAGCATTGGCTTTGTCCTTGACTAGAATGGCTTATGATGAACCTTCTGTTTCGTGTATAGCTCATTTTTGTGGCAGAACAGATACCAAATTGTATCGGATTCGGCTATTGCAGAATCGATTAAACATTAATCCATTAGATCATAAGAAGTGGGTTCGAGGATTGGGTGTGATTCATCGAAGCCTTGATCGGAAATGTCTTCCTCTCTGTACCGGTCACATTCATGAGTTATACATGGGGAAAATGTGTCTTCAAGACATTGATTGTACCTTAGTATTGGATATCAACTGAGTTGAGCAAGTCGAGGTTCGCGAGTTTAATGAGAGGCACTTTCCTCCACTTGGGATCATGCCATTTTAGCTGAAGTTAAGGGAGGACACGAGCAAAGTCAACCATGATGGTTCAAGGTGGTACTCATTTCAAACATGGTGCACCTGAGTATACGAGGTATTTGACTTTTTTTAGATTATGTTATAGAAGTCACGTGTGCTTGGATCATGTGCAAACATTCGATGGCAATTTTTATCATACAAGTTTCTAATTTTTATCTCATATTTTTTCAGAAACTCTTTTATCATCATATCCCGAATACTCAATGCCCATATTTTTCCAACACCTTTCTATGGATTCTAGAAAACGGTAGTCAATCTTATAGACCAAGGTCTGTGGCTGAATCTCCATATGTGTTTGAAACTGAATATACGGTTTGCGGCTGTGTTCTTTGTTAGGTGTGTTAATCAAGAAGAATTTGATTCAGATGCCATATTTTGGCAAGATCAAAGTCGCCCATTATTGGCAGCTAATCAACATTGATGTTACAATTATTCTAAATGTTATGATATCGATGCCTGGCCTTGAATACTTTTCCGTCTGGGTGATGAACATTGTTCCCGAAAACATGAAAAAACTGCTATAAGTGATCGAGGTCTGATTGCCACATTACATGAGTGCTAAGATTTTTGAAAAATATAATGCTGTATAGTACAAAACCAAAATTGCAGAGAAATTACCAAATTAATCGACAGAGATTTTTCCACTGCAGGATCTCCCTATTTGAGTGTGGGAATCAAAATCATGACCATCTGGAAGATGATCAATGCGGGCGAAGGTGTCAAGTTGATTTCTAGTTTCTACTGATGAAGACAGTCCTGAAACCAGAAATTGCCAAGTTGGAACAGCAAAACAACTGCAGAAACATAGATTAGATCAAAGAGAGTCGATCATCACATTCACATATAGTTACCAAGATAATATCCAATGTCATGTTAAAATTCCAAGACGCACAACACATTACTATGTACAATATTTGAAGGTGCATACGATACATTGCTCGTGATTTTAGACGGGCCTATTTGCTGGTACTTGTTGCTTTAAAGCTAAGATATATACTCCCTTGACGCCCATCTCTCTTCATGTCTTCCGAACGAGTATGCAGTGGAAGGAGACTCCGTCAAGTGAAGAGTGTCGGGTTCGATGCCGTAATCCGTAAGCGGTCTATGTTCTAGGACGTCGTCGTGAGCCTTCACGAATTCAGGAATCTCGATTTCCCCTTTCCTCACGTCTTCCCAGAAGTACTGGAGACGGCTGATATATTTGATCTTCCAATACAATCTACAAATAACAGAAGGAATAAAAGAATGAAAATGTAATTTCTGTATAGCATTAGGTTGTCAACGATGATAAATAAATATCACGGGAAAACTTGCACGTGGAGAAAAAGGTAGTTTTGGTATCTTAGATGCTGAATCGGCAGGTGGTCGGAACGGCGAGGTATGGGGGAGCGACTGTAAGAGATCACTATGTTGATTTCTATTTTGGTGATTCTCAGAGATTGTACCTCTCTTGGTTTCCTAGTCCGTTTCAATATTATTCCCTCCTCTAGAGATGGTCTCACTAATTTTTGTGGTTGTTTCTGTATTGTTAACGTCATTTTACGGGTTTAAGGCTCATCGATTTCTTCGCTATCTTTTGCAGAACATTTAAAAGATAAACAAGTATCGTTAATTTCTTCGTGAGAAACTAACATCCAGAGATAGAAACTAAAGTCTTATCTGGAAAAATGCCTAAAGAATGACTACTAGAAGCCAAATGATTTCTTGTAGCCTTCTCAAGGAGTGTCCACTTTTAATGCAGTCAAGGTTGATATAATGCTTATTTAATAAAGGTAAGAATAGAAGAACAACCCACAATCAGAAGAGTGAAGCGAAGCAAGTCTGAGACAAACTGAGGACACAAATAATATTTATAAGTGGATGTCTTATATAGTTATATATAAGATCACAAATTAGCGAAATATCACATTCAAAGGGCATGGTTTCACTTTTTAGCAAAGAAATCTCGTAATATGATTTTGTAATAACAATATTTCGGGTGAGAGTGAAGAATCCTCCGGTGCTCCCAATACAATATTGTTCATTTTGGGTCGGAACCCACATGACTTTGTTTTTGAGTTATGCTCAAAACGCGTTGTACTGAGTAAGGAGGGGAACTTGACTTATAAACTACAGAGAGTATAATTAATCATATGATATAAAACGGAAAACAGAAAAATAAATAAGTAAATAAAATAAATACTCACCCTCCACTTAAGAAAAATCTGCCGAGAGTGGCAAAGACGAGCCTCGAACGAAGCCCGGGATGAACGAAATACACGACTTGAAGACGGTCCTTGTAACGAGGGGGAAGTTCTTCATAAATCCACCTCAAGATAGTCATGCCAGGAGAGTTATCCTCCTTTTGAACTGTACTGTGCATGTAAACGATACAGTACGGGCCCTCAGGCAACTCACTGCAAATTTTGTGGAGTATATATTTCTTTAGCCGCTCTCCACTTATGACTGTAGCTGTTATCACAAAAATCAAGGTTGTATTAGGCAGCTTCACCTTCTTCACTTCAAAGACTACTACCCTCTTGGAGAAAACAGACAAAATACTAGGAGTGATGGACGACCGTAAATGAGGTTAGTTCAGTTTGATTATCAATTTTCAAAATGAGTTTAGATCACGAGTAGATCATATAAATACTTGAAAAAAATCCCACAATCGAGACACCATATGAAACAAGTTTTGATCTCTACTTAGTATCTATGCTCCTCTTATTAGTTTTTTATGGCTATTTAAAAGAATATATTGACAAATCCCCTGCCACTCTTCTCCAAAACGATCTAAACCAAGTAAGGATCTCTAAAAAACAGTCATTAGAAAATTCTCTGAGCTTCTGGACGAACCAATGTTTCAACTTTGATATTGAAAAAAGGAACAAAACAGATTGTTAAATAAAGACGATTAACGCACGAAAACCACAAAATAAACAGCACCCAGGAATTTTAAGTAGAGGGCGCCATGGGTGTGCTTGTTTACCTGGAAAGAACTTCCCAACTATGCGCAGAATACGGTTACCGCTCTTATCAGAGCCTTCGGGGCGAAAGAACTGCAAGAAATCGAGATCAGAGAAGTCCTCATCGGCCGAGAGATATTGAGAACAATCGTGCCACTTTTCTTCCACTTCTTCGATCTCTCCCTCATTGGTCGACAAGAGCGGCCGGGAATCGATACCATAATCGGACGGCAATACAACCACTGAGAAATCGTTCGGAGTGCTGCCCATTTCTGTTCGCATTCGACTTTCCCCTTTTTTCACCCTTTCTCGCCTTTCAAGTTACGGAGGAAGGAGGATAGAGACATGCCCATGTCGTTTGGCGGTAATGATGGACACGCGACTTCATTTTATTGGATATGTTCATAGAGCTCACGTGTAATCAAATACACGAACAAAGTTTCATTTTTTATTTTAGATATTACAGAATGCAATTTGGGAAGATAAGATCACGAGTCGAATCTATCAATTTGATGAGCTTTTTGATGAAAAACAAACGGGAAAATAAAAAAAATTCAATCTTTAATCTTGTGAAAATCGAACCCATGACTGTACAAGTTTAGTCGATATAGTTCTAAACTTTCTCAAATTGGAATTCGATTGTGGCTTGTTTACAAAGCACCGGTTTAGGTTGAAGAACTCCTTATTAAGTCATAATTTCAATCAAACAGTTAGAATTTGGTATGACTTGAATTCTAGTTGAGCAAGATTGAGTTCGTATATTTATATTCAGGTTTTATGTTTTTTCTATATATTGATGTTTTAATCGTAAAACTCAATTGTACCATGATTTCGTTGCATTGAATTTTTTATGTTCACTTCTAGTTTTTTTTCGACGACAACAGAGTTGGAGAAATGCATTAAGGGTTGAGTTGAGCATGAATTGTTTTAAAGTGCCAGACTCCCTACTACTAAGCATAGCTACATTTTGTGTATGTGGTGTAGGTGACGAGTGTATTCAGGTGGCTGGATTGAGGAGCCCAGAGCAGGTTGCAGTCGGTGGTGCATAGAGCATGCGGTGCGGGCTATTTTGTTCGAGGCGCCTCGGTCACGTTCCTGGGTAGTCGGTAGGGAGTTTGCTATTTGCTATATTGACGGGTGTTGAGTATCTTTTTATCGGGAGTTGAATTGTACTGGGTGTAAATAGGGGGATTGTTGGTAAAGGTTTTAGAAATGGTTTATAAATGTGTGTTTCCGGTTTTGGGATCTAGAGAAAATTTTAGCGTATATTGTTAGTTTTTATTTTAAGGTACATAACATCAGATTAACTTTTCTCTATATTTTGTTATTCGTGTGAGCGGTTTTTGAGCTTTTTTATGGGACAAAGGAGAGTGTAGGGGATGTCGGGGAAGGTGGAGTTAAAATTTAGGTGAATTTGGAGGTGTTTGACTCAAAGAAAAACGAAAAAATGGGAAAATGCCGAA
>CM039511.1:2501665-2562663 GCA_022432975.1 Begonia masoniana
AAAAAAAAAAAAAAAAAACAGTCTGCGCTAAATTGAAGAATTTGATCAACACCACATCAGAGGCTCTAATTTAGTCCCCTGATTGAGTTTGAATGATGTTTTCTCTTATATGGAATTACTGATCATTACAAGTACAACATTCTGTTAAGAACCTATCAATGCTTTCTAATCCTAGATTGGGATTCTAGTTTTGTTTCGGGGTAGGTGGGTTGACTCACTCAGTTATCACCCTTCGACTATCGCAATTTCTAGGAGAGACACAAGCCCACCGTCACCAGAATCTGATCTGTTTCCCAATTTCATCTTTCAAATTTAGCTTTCTTCACTATTGAATCACGACACGTAGCTGCACTGCATCCAAACTACTCTATATGCAACGCTAGTTAATATTAGCTCGTTTGTCCTAAGTTCCTTTGCAATTCTCTATATATATGTTTTCCCTTAGTTTTGGACTGTTTGATTTTGAAACGTTTGAAAATCATGGAATCAAAATCAGCAATACATTGGCCATTTTATTCTGGATTAATTCAGACAAATGTAATCTAATGCACATAAAAGATTTGATGAGTCGATTGAGTGGTGTTGCCTGCGTTTTAGAACATCCCCAGGGAAATTTGGGGTTTGAGGTTTGCTGTAGCAAAGAAAGAACAAGATTCTAGACATTTTAGAAATAGAAAATAATAAGTACTCAACAATTGGAAGGGACTTCGATCGATAGAATTGCTGGTGGCTTGTGATTGGCCATGTGCACTAAATAAGGTTAAACACGTTAAAAAACCCCTAGTGTGGATTGCGTGTTTAAAATGAGTTAGGTAAGTTGTAGAAAAAGAAGTCAGCCAGGGGCCCAGTTAGTGGCGTGAAAGCGCTCATGTAGGCAGACAATAGTACAAGGGGTATCTTAAAAGTATCCCCCTCCTTCACTGTCCTGCAACTTGCAAATACCCATCAATTTTTTCAAAACCACGGGTTGCTTCTCAGCGAAAAATAAGCGAAAGCAAAAGCCAAAAGAAATGTGCAAGTTGCATTGTCCTTTTTAATACCTACTACTTCCTATAGTCCAGCACTTGATCTGTTTGAATTCCTTTTCGAAATATTTTGTAGTCCGTCTAGAACAAAATTTTGGGGTTGACCCACTTGCTTTTATTTTTTATTTTTAGTTTAACAAAATGGAACTATGTAATAATGTCTTCGGCGTCTGTTATTGTAGGGGAGTATTCGTATAAGAATTACGGTTGGACGACACAGCCGTTCAGCCGTCACACAGTGCTGCAGAACCTCCTCTGGCATACATAGATGGATATAGGTTAATAGATTAATAGGTCTTTACTTCTCCGTTCTGATCTGGATTCTCTAATTACCCACAATTTCACGTTGAGCTTTCTTATTATTCTTTCCTCCCGTTTTTCACCTTTTCTTTCTTCCCTTTGTCATCTCATCGTACAAATACAGGGTACAGATTTCTGTTTTCGAGGAAAGATTTTTCTGGAAAATTGACTATAGACATGGGCTTCTTTCTTGCTTCTCTTCCGCTAATTTTTCTCCAAATCATTGCGTCAGCGATAATTCATCTTTTAGTGTTTTTTGAGGGTGCTATCCAACTAGCCTGAGAAAATGTTGGACACAGAGATAGTCCGGAAATTGTTCGGACATGAGAGGAGCAAGCAAATTCGAATAATCAATCTTTTTTTTCTTTTTTCTTTGCGGGTGGGAATCACAGCTGACAAATACATCACGAACTGCAAAAGCAATGGCGTATCACCAAGACCTGGAAATTACAACACCCAGATAATCCAATTTACTTCACGAACAAGCCTGGTTGCGTCTGGCCAATTCTCGCGATCTGAGCCAGTGACTGGAGATTGCACCGACAATGGTGTCGACAAACAACACGTCTCCTCCTTCGTATTACCTGGAGGTACTTCGACAACATAGGACTCCACGTCGATGGTTTCCCCGGCTCCGTTTCTCCGGGTCGGAGGTATAGAGGTGTTCTGTCACAGATTTGTAGTTGGCGCGGCGGTGATCCCCTCCGATTACGCTAAAGCTGATGACGTTCCGCTCGTCGTCCAGAATCTCAGTCGATCAGTGCTGTTCGCCCGCTGTTAGCCCTGCATGACTTGCCTCGCGGAGGGACATCCCGACGTCGCCGTCCCGAGATGACGTTCAGCTCTTCACGAGTGCTTGTAAGGCCTGTGGGTTTCCAAATCGCGGACACCGACCAGACGTAGGCCCCGGTCGATCGATCTGTGGATTACGCGGAGCAGCTCTGGTTGTGCCACAACATTGTATGGAGTGCGAACCTCGTCAGCACTTCCAGCGGCGCAAGCGTGTGGATATGATTCTGATACTCCTTTCGACGTGGGTAGCGGTGTAGTGAAGGGGGTTGGAGTTGATATTGTTTGATTCTGTGAAGGCAAACGGAGACTTGAGATAGAACGCATCTTCGGCCGGAGGGGGAAAAGGCCTGTAGTGCTCCCTATTTAGACAGACCTGCCGGCCTGAGTTATGGAGAAAGACTATCGATTGGTAAATCTGTTTTGAGATGGGGGGAAATGTTGACTTTTGGGTAGGCGTAGTCACGTTCCAATATACAGGGACCCTTTTTTAAACCATGGTTCTCTCTCTCTGTCTCGCTAGAAGTTGTGATGGTGTACGGATTTAAAGGATGATGGAGAATCAGTGAATGAGTTTTGATGTCCTATAGCCACTTGGACTGGCCGGCCCAATAAATGTACTGCAGTGCCGTTTCTGCAAGTTTTCACATAATATACCCTGATGAGCTTTATTGCCCATTAATTATCTCAAGTATAGATTTCGTATAGCATTAATCCCTTTCGAATTGTATCACAAGAGATCCTTATTTAGCCCAAACTACATGCCCTCTCAAAAAATAACAAAAGAGAGAATACATTAAAGAATTAACCAACTCTTTGTGTTAATTAAAGGTCATTATGAGTCGAGTCAAGCATGGTGTTCACATAAGCGTCTAGATACCGCATCTAAGCTTGTAGTCTTGACCTACTATCATATTAGATTTTTTGAAATATGATTTTATGCAAGTCTGTAGGCTTCTATATAAATTATAACTAAATTATTAAAATAATAGTCACTTTACCAATAAATATTGATGGTGATCAGATGTCAAATCCAATCCTAATAAACTGTTTACTATAAATAGTAAACAATTAGGGTTTTACTTCTTTATTTGACTTTGTTTTCTTGAATTGCAACAGGGGGAAGCAAGATTTGACCATTTCCAATAACTTTAGCCCGAGACCAAAGAGGTTAACCGGAGTGTTGTGAAGGGAGTAAGGTAATGGTATGGACCTCTGCATTACTTCTTCACAAGATGAAACCCATTCTCCCATCCCACCTTCCCAAACTTTAGTACCATGTAGGGCCTCTCTTCTAACCCCTCTTCCATATGTCCTTGATTCTACTGACTTCTTCCTTGTACTTGTTTAATTCTTTTTAAACACTATTTTAGTCCTCAGATAAGGCTTCCTTTTTCTTCTTTTTTGTTTGTTTTTGTTCTATTTTGTAGTGTTTTTTAATGATAGGAAAGAAGAAAAAGTATGGGCTTGTGATATAGGGCAGACATTTATGTGGACTACTTGGATTAATGTGTTCCATGTAGATTGTAATTTGAAGACTGTATTGTTGTATATGTGACAGGGTTGGCCCTTGTGTGAACTACGCCAGTGACAATATAAAACGGAGGACGTGGATTGGCTGTGTTTGCCAGAATCATTGGAGGTTTTGTTTTTTCTGGGCACCCTTCATGTCGCATCAATGGGTTTGACCTTTGTAGATGATTAAAGTAGATTCATCCTAGAACTTTCTTCTCTTCTAATCCTTTCTATATTTATATGGGTTTTCTGAGTCTAGGCATCCAATTCGATAAGGCCCCTTTTTTCGCAACCCATCACAATGGGTATAAACCTTTAACCGTCAGGTGCAATCGGTTAGTTCGTTTCATTTTCGATATCACCTGCACCAAATCGGTTTGGTTTTGATAAAGGAAATCAAAACCAAACCGAGGAGAACTTAAAATCAAGTTCGTTTTTTCGATTCCCTTGGTTTGGGTTTGGTTACATTTAGTTTTTGTGTGGGTTTTTGTTCTTTTAAAACTCTGTTTTAGCCGCTTTATCGGTTTAGTCTCTAACTTGGAATTTTAATACAAATATTAAAATTCGTTGCGGTTTCGTTTTGATCAGTTTTGAAAGAAGATCGAGATTTGTTCGTTCGGTTTCAGTTTAACCGAACGATTCCCCAGCCCTTATTCAAATCGAGTGTTTTAAGTTAGTTCTAGTTTTTGATCAAGCACGGTCTTCTTTCTCCTCTAAGCTTTGCTATCAACCTCTTTTTCCACTCAAAGTGTAGTTTCAAATTCTTGTTGGCTGCTGCAGAGTCCTTTTAGCCTGGCCTTAGATCTATGGCTTCCTCTCATGCACAATTGAAACAAGTCTTTGATCTTGAGAGCACGCCCAAGTTGTAAAAGATTGCCGCTTAGATGTGAAGTGTACTTTGACACACTCTATGTCTACACGTAAGTAACACCGTACGTTATAGTTTCATTATACAAGTTGTTAATAAGTGTCTATCTCTGAATACAGTATTTGGTTTTAACGTCATTTGTTATTTTGTGAGCACATACTTGGCTTATGAAGGATACATAATCTGAATTTTGAAATAAATAAATAAATACATGATACCTGGGTTATTGGTTATGACATGGTTTAACCAATAATGATTATGAAACAACCTACATATTATTAAATTACATATTTATTTAGATCCTATTATTTAATTTATAATATCTTGATTAAATTTAAAAATAGGGTAAGTTTGATAAATTGACTATCTTTGCTACAAGAATCCTCACAGTCACAAGTTTAATTCAAACACTCTTATAATTACGATGAGCAACTCATGTTGTTATAGGTCGATACGATTTTTCTGTGTAAGTATGCTATCACGTAGTCTCCACGCTCAACAAGTCACCTTGACATGATAAATTGTACACAGTCCACGAAAGATAGTGTACTATCCTAATTAATTTCCAAACCGATGTTGGTGGGTCAGAAATACCACTTGCATATTCCTCTTCAAGTTAACAAATAAATATCGCATGAGTTTGAGGCGCTGTTCGATCGTGAAATCGGGAGCCGAATACTGACTTCGTCACTCCGGATTCCATCGGAAACTTGCATTGATCCTCGATAGTTAATATCGCATCTACCCGGATTGAGCGCTGCGGAGGGACGTTGAAAATTGATCGTCTTGAATAAAGTTGTGGTCGTCTTTGGTTTACGCCATAGGCCAACAAATTAGATCGCCATTCGGGGGATATAAACTTCATGAGCATACTGATTCTGTTTTTTTTGTGATGCTTTCTTAATGCATGTGTTATTTTTCCTTGCCCTTACTTTCATCTGTTAGAAGTTCAATCCGTTAGCTGAGGCGTTAAACAACTGTCCCCCTTCAGAATTTTAGGGCTTCCATTAGCCTTCGAAGCTTGTGTGACCCGAATTATGCTTGTTTTCAAGAGATTTCATTAGGTTTTTCAACTGATTAATGTGTTTTATAATGTTCTGTTTTCTTTCGCTTTCACTCCTAAACCAGTCTTGTCGCAGTATTTGAATTAGGAACAAAATGGTTTGGTCAATAAATCAAAGGTTGGTCTTTTTGCCTTTTATGTTCGATTGTTCTTTATTGCATAAAAACCTTAGAACCATTTAATTTATGTCAATAGTTCCCTTTCGTTTCTGTTTTGGATCCGAAGTGTGGTCTTTTCATTTGGTGCTTGTAATTCACATTGCATTTAAACTAAGTGCTTCTTGATTTGATACTTTCCCAAAAATGAATCGTACCGAATTTTTGTTTCAATCATGAATTTTTTTTTCGAAAATAGTTATCGTAATATTCGTAACGGTTGCATTATATTGACTACAAACGGCTAGTAGAAACGTGAAAACGTCTCAACGTCTTTCACCATGATAGCGATTAGGTCTTTTATAGATTTGAAAGACGTTTTCCATGGCTGAATTCTGTATATATGTCAACTTTGCTTGTTCTAGGTGTATTCTTGTCCTTCATTCATAATGATACTTGGCGTGATCACAATTCTTCCCAATGGTTTGATCTCATAGGGAAAATGCAAAAATCCTGCCGTATCTCTGCTGAAGGGTACGACTTGCCAGTAGGAATATTTTTCCTCGGTGATGCCTAACCAACTACGAGTTTAATGAGAGACGGAAACCGCCCTGTGTACGTACCCGACGGTGTGTGAAGTCGGATATAAACTCATCTGTTTTTGCTGTTTCTCGACGATCATTTCTGGTTATCTGGAGAAAGGAAAACTTCCGAGATATAGGGAATGAAAACAAAGTGAGATATGGTAAATTGCATGTATATCCTCCACTGGATCAAACTCTATTTCACAGCCTGAATGAAGAATATCGGCGAGTAGAGAAAGCTTACGAGGTCCTTAGAGATGGCTTCACCGGTGATATTTCTAGTTACTACTGGTATCCTCATCAACATCACTTGTTTTGTTGGTCTCTTTCACTTATGTGTGCTCTATCCGTAATATGCTTGTCGAAGCAAATGCAATTTGTGGCGTATGAATGTATTATTCTGTTGTTCTTGTTGTACGGGAAGGCTGTCTTGTCTATAAAAGTCTTGTGACATATATCAAACGCTATTCCTCATGCTTTGTATTTTATCCACTTGTTACACTAAATTTTAAGTTTATTCTTGTAAACTGATATATTATTCTAACTGGTAAATGATAACCATCTATATGGACATCTGCCATTACTGTTTAATACAAAAAAAAACAAAAAACAAATCACCAGCCGGGACTCGAAACCGGTCTGTTACTCGTGGCAGGTCCTATTCACCCTCAACCACTGGTGCAAACCCTTGCGAGAAGAAGGACTTTTTGGCTTTTAGTACATTGTAACTTCAGATAATGATCCGATATGTTATCACCATGGAAAATAAAGCCTAAAGGTGATAATTACACACATTATGGCATCGGGTATAACTTTCAATCACACAAATTCATATCGACAGAAACTGACCCCTCAGAGGAAAAAAAGAAAGTCCATTTTCATTTGGCCAGAAGCAAAATCTCCACAGAGAAGTAAGGCTTGTGCGAGCTTGAGCTGCGCTGGCGCCGCCGCCGTCCGCTTTGTTGTTCGGAGCATGGTTTGACCAAGAACTGATCATCCTGCACATCACTTGTATATCTGGGTAGGCCCCACATGACTCATGTCCTTGTAGAGACACCCAGCCCATTCTCAGCTCCCTGCCATTTTCAGACACGACTCAAAAGGGTCCACATTCTCAGTCCTGATCACTTCTCTGTCTCTTCATGCTTAGTTTGCTGAAAAAACAGAGAAGAAATTGCGCAGAAATCTCAAACTACCTTTGGATCTTGTTTTTATGGCAGAATGAAGTTTGCGAATTGGAAAGAGAAAGATTGCATTGAAGAACCCCAAGCGCCCATCCTCCCCATCTCTTCTACCACACCCCAATGGCTGCATCTTCTTCACTCTCTGCTTCAACTTTAAATTCTCATATCCACCTTCTCTTCTCCCCTACTCCCCCATGACTACAACAATACTCCAAACAATCCCAATTAACTAAGTAAGTAGAACTCACTTTGCTAATGCCATTGTTTCCGACCGATCGACGATTCGGTTCATCCCGCACCCCTCTTTACCATGCAGAAAGGTCAAAAATTTTTGCCTCTGCGTCACACATTCCTCCCCAACCAAGATCTCTCAATTTTAACGAAGGAGTTGATGGGGTCCCTGGTCAAACGGTTTGGTTGGCTTTTTCTTAGTTTCTGCCTTGTGTTTTGTTTGGCTTTTCTTTATCCCCTACCATTTTCCTCCCAATTCGCTTTAACTAAGCCAATGGTAAACTACGCAGAGACTTCTAATGGGTCGCTTTATATGGCTTTCTCTGATCAATCTGGTAGTTATTGGGCCTGTTATCTGCAACGCTTCCCTTCTCAACTGCCTCCATTACACTTGACCAACTCTCTCTTCTACTTTTTGTTGGTGGTTTTTGTTTTGCAAGAAACAACTCTCCTCCTGAAATTACCGATGAAAATCAATACGTGTAGCCTCACACTCTCGTCTCGGTGGTCCGTTTGTTGATTGATTCGATTATTTTTTGTTCAAGATTTAACGAAAAAATGAAGAGTTGATTCTAGCCTTTAAGATTGAAACTCTAATTAAAACAGAGTATTCATGCCCAAAGGTGATAAAAACTACAGACTATTTGCCATTCTCACTCACAATACTAGAGCATCTCCAATGGGATGAGCTTTTCCTCAATTTGAGAAAATCATCCTCTTTAGAAATGCTCACCCAGCTCCAATGTGATGCCAAAATAAATGGCATATGCCATTTTGAATCCAAACTGAATATGATGATGCAAATTTGCATCATCACTATTCACCATGTTTTGTTTTTTTTTTTAGTCTTTCTATTATTTAATTGTAATATTCCGTTTTAATTTAGTATTTAATTTATTTCAATATGATATTTAATAATCTCATTTGTAATTAGTCTAGTTAAAATTTTAAAGATATTAAAAATAATTAATATTAAATTTTTATGCATGTATTTTTTTATATTTTAGTTGTATTTTTTTTAATGCACTTGTAATTTTCCTTTTCTTTTTACCTAGAGAGGAGGGGAAGTAAGGTGTTTTGGATTGAGCAGTGCTAGATATTCCTAACACAACGGATAACACATTAACCAGTCTGCTTAATTGGAAGAAGTTTGTAACACACATGAAAGCTGTCTATTTTATTCGTAATGATTTGAATGATGTTCTCTTATATGGAATTAAGATCCTTACAGTTCAACCATCTGTTAAGAAACTTATCAATGCTTTCTCTATCCTAGATGGGGATTCTAGTTGGTGTTAGGAGTAGTGGGTTGACTCACTCAGTTCCCCTTCGACTACACAATTCCTATGAGAGGCCACAGCCCACACTCACACAGAATCTGATCTGTTTCCTCCCAATTTCCATCTTTCAAATTTAGGGCTTTCTTTCCCTATTGATATCACGACCCCGTAGCTTCCGGACTGCACTCCAAACTACTCTATTGCAACCTAGTTAAAAGTATTAGTCGTGTCCTTAAGTTCCTTTGAAATTCTCCAAGTTGCCTGAAGTTTGACTGTTGATTTGAACGGTTTGAAAATCTTGAAATCAAAATCAGCAATACATGCCTGTTTTCTTGAATTAAGTCAACAAAATGTAATCTAAGGCACATAAAAGAATTTGATGTAAGCATTTGAGTGGGGTTCCCTTGCTTTTTAGAACATCCCTAATGGAAAATTTTGGGGTTTGAGGTTTGCTGTATAAAAGAAAACAAGATTCTGACATTTAGAATATAGCACATAATAGCACTACCGAAATGGGGAAGGGGACTTCTGATGCAGATAGGAGTGTCGTGTGGCTTGTGTTGCCATTTCACTAATAAGGGGTGGAAACACGTAAAAAACACCCTAGTGTGGGATTTGCGTGTTTAAAAATGAAAGAGTAGTTGTAAAGAGAAGTCGCCAGGCAGTTAGTGGCGTGAAAGCGCTCAGTAGGCAGACAATAGTACAAGGGGTATCATTAAAAGTATCCCTCCTCCCTCACTTGTCCTGCAACTTGCAAAATACCCATCAAATTTCAAAAACCCAAGTTGCTTTCCTCAGCAGAAAAAAGAAGAGCGAAAGCAAAAGCCAAAAAGAAATTTGCAAGTTGCATTGTCCTTTTTAATACCTACTACTCCTAGAGTTAAGCACTTGAGCTGTTTGATTCCTTCGATAGTTAGTAGTCCATTTCTAGAACGGGGAAATTTTGGGGTTTGAACCCACTTGCTTTTAAGTTTATTTTAGTTTACAAAATGGTAAACTATGTAATAATGTCTTCGTCGTCTGTTAGTTGTAGTGGAGTAGTCGTATAAGATTACAGGTTGGACGAGCACAGGCCGTTCAGCCGTCACACAGTGCTGCAGAACCTCCTCTGGCCATACATAGATGGATAGGTAGGTTAATAGATTAAATAGGTCTTTTACTTCTCCGTTCTGATCTGGATTCTCTAATTACCCACAATTTCACGTGGGAGCTTCTTTATTATTCGTTTCCCTCCCTTTTTTCACCTTTTCTTTCTTCCCCTTTGTCATCTCATCGTACAAATACAGTACAGTTTCTTTTTCGAGGAAAGATTTTTGCTGGAAAATTGACTATAGACAATGGGCTTCTTTCTTGCTCTCTCTTCCTGCTAATTTTTCTCAAAATCAATTGCATTCAGCGATAATTCATCTGTTAGTGTTTGTGATGGGTGATATCAAATAGCCTGAGAAAATGTGGACACAGAGATAGTCTGAAAGTTGTTCGGACATGAGAGGAGCAAGCAAATTTCGAATAATCAATCTTTTTTTCCTTTTTCTTTGCGGGTGGGAATCACAGCTGACAAATAAATCACGAAATGCAAAAGCATGGCGTAATCACAAAGCCTGTAAATTACAACAGCCCAGATAATCAATTTACTTCACTGAACAAGACTGGTTGCGTCTGGCCAGATTCTCGGCGATCTGAGCCAGTGACTGGAGATTGCACCGGACAATGGTGTCGACAAACATACACGTCTCCTCCTTCGTATTACCTGGAGGTATATCGACAACATAGGACTCCACGGCGATGGTTCCGCTTCCGTTCTCCGGGTCGGAGGGATGAAGAGTTGTCACAGATTTGTAGTTTGCGAGGCGGTGATCCCCTCCGATTACGCTAAAGCTGATGACGTGTCGCTCGTCGTCCAGAATCTCAAGTCGCTCAGTGCTGTTCGCCGCCGGTAGCCCGGAGATGACTTGCACCTCTCGGAGGGTCCCGACGTCGCCGTCGCCTAAGATGACGTTGCAGCTCTTCACGAAGTGCTTGTAAGCCTGTGGGTTGTCAAATCGCCGGACGACCGACCAGACAGTGGACACCGGGGCATCGATCTGTTGGATTACAGCGGAGCAGCACTGGTTGTGACCAACAACATGGGTGTGGAGTGCGACCTCGTCCGGCACCGTTCCAGCGGCGCAAGCGGGTGGGATATGATTCTGATACTCCTTTCGACAGTGGGTAGCGGTGGTAGTGAAGGTGGTGGAGTTGATATTGTTGATTCTGTGAAGCAGAACGGAGGAGCTAGGATGAGTAGAACGCATCTTCGGCCTGAGGGGGAAAAGCCTGTATATCTCCCTATTTAGACAGACCTTCCGGCTGAGTTATGGAGAAAGACTATCGATTGGTAATATACTGTTTTGAGATGGGGGGAAAGTGTTGAACTTTGGGTAGGCGTAGGTCACTTTCCAACTATACAAGGACCCTTTTTTAACCAGTGGGTTCTCTCTCTCTGTCTCTCTAGAAGTTGTGATGGGTGTACTGTATTTAAAGGATGAATGGAGAAATTCATGTGAAGGAGTTTGATGTCCTATAGGCCAACTTGGACATGGCCAGGCCAATATGTACTGAAGTGGCCGTTGTCTGCAAGTTGTTCACCAGTAATAGACCCTGATGAGCTTTAATTGCCCAGTTAATTATTCTAAGTATAGATTTTTATAGCATTAATCCCTTTCAGAATTGTAATCACAAAGAAGATCATTATTTAGCCAAAATACATGCACTCTCAAAAAAATAAACAAAAGAAGAGAATAAATTAAAGCAATTAACCAACATCGTTGTGTTAATTAAATGTCAATTATTAGTCGAGTCAAGCAATGGTGTTCACATAAGGTCTAGATACAGGCAGCTAAGTTGTAGTCTTGACCTACTATCATATTGATTTTTTTGAAATTATTATTTTATGCAAGTCTGTAGGCTTCTATATTAAATTATAAACTAAATTATTAAAATAATATGTCACGTTTACCAATAAATAGTTGATGGGTAGATCATAGTGTCACATCCAGATCCTAATAAACTGTTTACTATAAATAGTAAACAAAATTAGGGTTTAATTCTTTAGTTTGACTTTGTTTTCTTGAATTGCACGAGGGGGAAGCATAGATTTGACCAGTTTCCAAATAACTTTAGCACGAGACCAGAAGAGGTTAAACCGAGTGTTGAAGGGAGTAATGGTAATGGTATGGACCTCTGCATTTACTTCTTCACAAGATGTAAACCCTCTTCTCCCATCCACCTTCCCAAAATTTATGACCATGTATGGCCTCTCTTTCTAACCCATCTTCCATATGTCCTTGATCTACTACTTCTTGGTACTTGTGTAATTCCTTTTTACACTTATTTTAAGTCTCAAGATAAGGCTTCCTTTTTCTTCTTTTTTGTTGTGTTTTTGTTCTAGTTTTTGTAGTGTTTTAATGCATAGGAAAGTAAGAAAAAGTATGGCTTGTGATATAGGGAAGACAATTTATGTGGGCTATCTTGGATTATTGTTCCATGTAGATTGTAATTTGAAGACTGTATTGTTGGATATGTGACAGGGTTGCCACTTGTCTGAACTACAGCAAGTGACAATATAAAAATGAAGGAACGTGGGATTGGCTTGTGTTTGCCAGAATCATTGGAGGTTTTTTTTTTCTGCACCCTTCATTCGCATCAATGGGTATTGACCTTTGTAGATGATGAAAGGAGATTCATCTAGAACTTTCTTCTCTTCTAATCATTTCTTATATTTATAGTGGGTTTTTCTGAGTCTAGGCCTAGTCCAATTCGATAAGGCCCATTTTTATCAGACCCATCAATGGGTATACGTTAACCGTAAGGGTGCAATCGGTTTAGTTCGGTTCATTTTAGATATAATAGGAACCAAAATCGGTTTGGTTTTGGATAAAGGAAATCAAAACCAAACCGAGGAGAACTTAAAATCAAGGTTCGGTTTTCGATTCTCCTTGGTTTGGTTTTGGTTTAAATTTAGTTTTTGTGTGGGTTTTGTTCGGTTTAAACTCTGTTTTAGCCGGCTTTAATCGGTTTAGGTCTATAACTTGTAATTTTAAATACAAATATTATAAATTCGGTGCGGTTTCGTTTTGATCAGTTTTTGAAAGAAGGAATCGAGATTTGTTCGGTTCGGTTTTCAGTTTTAACCGAACAGATTCCCAGCCCTAGTCAATCGAGTGTTTTAAGTTAGTTCTAGTTTGATCAAGCACGGTCTTCTTCTCCTCTTAAGCTTTGCTATCAACCTCTTTTTCCAATCAAGTGTAGTTTCAATCTTGTTGGCTGCTGCTAGAGTGCTCTTTAGTCTTGCCTTAGATCTATTGGCTTCCTCTCATGCACGATTGAAACAAGGCTTTGATCATTGAGAGCACTGGCCCAAGGCTTGTAAAAGAATTGCCGATTAGGATGTTAAGTGTAATTTGACACATCTATGGGCTACACGTATATTACACCGTACGTTATAGTTATCATTATACTAAGCTTGTTAAAAGTGCTCTACTATGAATACAGTATTTGGTTTTAAACGTCATTTCGTTATTTTGTGATGCACAATACTTGGCGTTTGATGAAGGATACATAATCTGAATTTGAAATAAATAAATAAATAAAATGATACCTGTGCTTGATTGTTATGACATGGATTAACACAAATAATGATTATGAAACTACTCTACATATTATTAAATAAATATTTATTTATGATCATATTATTTTAATTTATAATATCGTTATTAAATTTAAAAAATAGGGTAAGTTTGATAAGATATGAACTATTCTTGCCTAAAAAGAATCCTCACAAGTTTTAATTCGAACACTCTTTAATAATTACGAGGAGCAACTCATTTGTTATAGGTCGATTAACAGATTTTTCTGTGTAAAGTATTCTATCAACGTAGTCTCCACGACTCAACAAGTCACCTTGACATGATAAATTGTACAAAGTCACGAAGATAGTGTGAATATCCTAATTAATTCCAAGACCGATGGTTGGTGGGGTCAGAAATACCACTTGCAATATTCTCTTCAAGTTAACAAATATAATATCTATGAGTTTGAGGCGCTGTTCGATCGTTGAATCGGTGAGCCGAAGACTGACTTCGTCACTCCGGATTCCATCGGGAAACTTGCATTGAGCTCGTAGTTAATAATCTCATCTACCCGGATTGAGCAGCTGCGGAAGGGACTTTGAAGAATGGATCAGGTCTTGAATAAAGTGGGGTCGTATTGGTTTAGCCAGAGGGCCAACAAGGAGATCAGCTCATTCGGTGATGATATAAACGTATGAGCAATACTGATTCTGTTTTTTTTGTGATGCGTTCTTAATGCATGTGTTATTTCTTGCCCTTAATTTCATCTGTTAGTAAAGTTCAATCCTTTAGCTGAGGCTTTAAACTGTCCCCCTTCAGAATTTTAGGGCTTCCATTAGCCTTCGAAGCTTGTGTGAACCGAATTATTCTTGGTTTCAAGAGATTTTCATTAGGTTTTCTAACTGATTAATGTGTTTTATGTGCTGATTTTCTTTCGCTTTCACGTCCTAAAACCAGTCATTGTCGACCAGTATTGAAGGAGGAACAAAATGGTTGGTCAATAAAATCAAAGGTTGGTCTTTTTGCCTTTTATGTTATATTTGTTCTTTATTGCATATAAACCTTAGAACCATTTTAATTTATGTCAATATTTCCCTTTCGTTTTCTGTTTTGGATCCGAAGTTTGTGTCTTTCATTTGTGCTTGTAATTCACATTGCATTCTAGAACCTAATTGCTTCTTGATTTGAGACTTTCCCAAAAAAAATGATATCGGACAGAATTTTTGTTTACAAATCATGAATTTTTTCGAAAATAGTTATCGTAATATTCGTAACGGTTGCATTAGATTACTACATGAACTCTAGTATAAAAAGTGAAAAGTCTTCACTTCTTAAACCATGATAGCGATTAGGGTCTTTATAGATTTGAAAGACGGTTTCCATGGCTGAATTATGTATATCAATGTAAACTTTGCTTGTTCTAAGGTGTATTCTTGTCATTCATTCATAATGAATAATTTGTCTGGATCACAATTCTTCCCAATGGTTTTGATCTCATAGGGAAAATGCAAAAAGCCTTGCCGGATCTGCTGAAGGAGTACGACTTGCCAGTAGGAATATTTCCCGGTGATGCTACCAACTACGAGTTTAATGAAGAGACAGGAAAACTCACTGTGTACGTACCCGAAGTGTGTGAAGTCGGATATAAAGACTCATCTGTTTTGCGTTTCTCGACGATCATTTCTGGTTATCTGGAGAAAGGAAAACTAGCAGAGATAGAGGGGATGAAAACAAAAGTGATGATATGGGTAAAAGTGACATGTATATCCTCCAATGGATCAAAACTCTATTTCACAGCCGGAATGAAGAAATCGAGGAGTAGAGAAGCTTACGAGGTCCTTAGAGATGGCTTCACCGTTGATAAGTTCTGAAGTTACTACTCGGTATGCATCATCAATCATCACTTGTTTTGTTGGCTCTTTCACTTAGTGTGCTCTATCCGTCAGTATGCTTGGTCGAAGCAAATGCAAATTTGTTTCGATGATGAAATGATTTATTCTGTTGTTCTTGTTTGTAAGGGAAGTCTGTCTTGTCTATAACAAGTCTTGTGGACATATATCAAACAGCTATTCCTCATGCTTTGTATTTATCAACTTTTTACACTAATTTTAAGTTTATTAGTGTAAATGATATATTATTCTACTGGTAAATGATAAACCAGCTATAATGTACATCTGCTATTACTGTTTTATAAAAAAAAAAAACAAAAAACAAATGCACCAGCCGGGAATCGAACCCGGGTCTGTACCGTGGCAGGGTACTATTCTACCACTAGACCACTGGTGCAACTTGCGAGAAGAAGGACTTTTGGCTTTTAGTACATTGTAACTTCAGAGTATGATCCGATGAGGTTATCACCAGTGGAAAATAAAGCCTTAAAATGGTGATAATTACACACATTATGGCATCGGTATAAGCTTTTCAATCAAACAAAATTCATATCGACAGAAAACTGACCCAATAGAGGAAAAAAGAAAGTCCATTTTCAATTTGGCCAGAAGCAAAATCTCCACAGAGAAGGAAGCTTGTGCGAGGCTGAGCTGCTGGCGCCGCCGCCGCCGCTTTGTGTGTTCGGAGCAATGGGTTGACAAGACTGAATCATCTGCCACATCACTTGTATATCTGGGTATTCCCCACATGACTCCATGTCCTTGTAGAGACACACCAGCCCATTCTCATCCCCTGCCATTTCAGACAAGACTCAAAAGGTCACATTCTCAGTCCTGATTCACTTCTCTTCATGCTTAGTTGACTGAAAAAACAGAGAAGGAAATTGCAGCAGAAATCTCAAAACTTACCTTTGGGCTTGTGTTTAATGGCAGAAGATAGTTTGAGAATTGGAAAGAGAAAGGAGTGCTTGAAGAACACCCAAGCTGCCCATCTCACCATCTCTTCTAACCCACACCCCAATTGCTGCTCTTCTTCACTCTCTGCTTCACTTTAAATGCCTCAATATCCTACCTTCTCTTCTCCCCTACACCAATGACTACAACCAAATACTTCCAAACAAATCCACAATTAACTAAGGTAAGTAGAACTTCACTTTGCTAATGCCATTGTTGTCCGACCGATCGACGATCCGGATTAATCCCGAACCCCTCTTTACCAGTGCAGAATGGTCAGAAAGTTTGGCCTCTGCCTTTCACACTCATCCTCCCAAACCAAAGATTCTCTCAATTTTATACGAAGGAAGGTTGGGATGGGGCCCTGGTCAAACGGTTGGTTGGCTTTTCTTTAGTTTCTGCCTTTGTGTTTTGTTTGGCTTTTCTTTATCCCTACCATTTGCCTCCCAATTCGCTTAACTAAGCCAATTTTAACTACGCATTGAGACTTCTTAATGGGTCGCTTTATATGGCTTTGCTCGATCAATCTTGTAGTAGGATTGGAGCATGTTATCTGCAACTGCTTCCTTCTTCAACTGCCTTCCATTACACTTGACCAACTCTCTCTTCGACGTTTTGTGGGTGGGTTTTGTTTTGCAAGAAACAACTCTCCTCCTGAAATTACAGATGAAGAATCAATACGTGTAAGCCTCACACTCTCGTCTCGGTGGTCCGTTTGTTGATTGATTCGATTATTTTTGTTCAAGATTTAACGAAAAAATGAAGAGTTGATTCGTAACTTTAAGATTGAAACTCTATATTTAAAAACAAGTAAGTATTCATCCCAAAGGTGATAAGAAACTACAGACTATTTGCCATTCTCAGCTCACAAATACTAAGAGCATCTCCAATGGGATGATGCATTTTCTCAAATTTGAGAAAATGCATCATCTTTGAGAAAATGCATCATCCAAGCTCCAATGGGATGCCAAAATAAATGGCATAGTGCCATTTTGATCCAAACATGAATAGTGATGATGCAAATTTGCATCATCACTATTCATCCATGTTTTTTTTTTTTTTTTAGTCTTTCTATTTATTTTAAATTGTAAATATATCCTTTTTTTAATTTATGTATTAATTTATTTCAATATGATATTTAATAATCTAATTGTTGTAATTAGTACTAGTTAAAATGTTAAAAGATATTAAAAATAATTAATATTAAATTTTTTATGCATTTGTAGTTTTTTTTTATATTTTAGTTGTATTTTTTTTATGCACTTGTAATTTTCTTTTTCTTTTTAATTAAGTTTCAGTTGTTTTTATTTATTTATTTATGAGTGGTAATATTAATATATATATCTTTGTTAAATTAACATGTATAAAAAACAAATAATTTATATATATATATTAATTTATATATTATTGGTTTATGTGAATAAATGTTAAATTTGAGTATGAGCAATTGGTACAATATTAAAATTATATGGGTTAATGTGTAAAATATATAAATTATAATGTGAAAAAATATGTAAAGAATATTCTTTTTGGTATAAAAAATAGCATTTTGGCATTTTGGGTTGGAGATGAAATTACTGTTTAGTGATGCAAAATGCTATTTTGGTATAGAAAAATAGCATTTTGGCATTGACTGGTTGGAGATGGTCTAAAGGGGTTCAAGGTCATGTTGCCTAAAACTATATTAACACGATAACTTTAGCCAGTTGGTACCTGTCTCGCTCATGAAAATGATACTATTGTTTATATGTAGTTCTTGAAATTTGTTTCTCTTTAGCTACCAAGTGAAGTAGTTCTGAAAAATGAATCTAGTCATTTTAATGCTGTAAAAAGAAGGCATTGGCATGTATGAACACACAATTTCGACTCAAAGATCGGAGATATTGAATCCATATTCATTGTTTGTTCTCTACGTAATATCAGCCAATTCTTTCTATCAATAGAAACTGGATGGGATGGGACTTTCAACCTCTAACCTGCTTTGATTTTATTTGCGAGAAACTTTTCAGAAACTGAATCAGATTTTCAATCTCCCCGGCCATTGCGAGGAACTGAAAGACCGGGCTAGCTCAGAAGTCGCCCTAGAAGTTCTCGTTTCTTTTATATCTTTCGCGGACGGATTCTCTTTCTTTTCGAAAAGTGGTCTTCGTTCAAAATTTTCCTGATTCGTGGGTGTGAACGTTGTCGGGTAAATTTTACACTTTTCCCAGTGGAACTGTTCAAGCATTTGTATGTAATCCCAGGTTTATTGGATGATTCATCCTGTTTCTCAAGCTTTTTGAAGAAATTTGGCAAAATGTGGGATGATGTTGGGGTGGTGAAGGGTAACGAATTTCTGAAAGAAATGCCGTTAACGGGAGAAACGGGGTTAGGGGGTTTGGTGAACCAGTTCTCGAATGCTCGAAGTTAATCGACGCCATTGCCGAAGGGGAAGTGAGGTTGAAAGGTGCGTTTGATATAGTTGGAAATTCAGAATTTTGGGTGTCTCTGGTAAGAGTTGTAGACGCCAGACGGGACTGGAGAAAGGAGAAGCGGCCGGGGAGACGAAGTTAGAACAGGCCGGGCCGGGTTTGAATAATTCATAAAATTGCACTAAGTTGATGAAATGCAAGATTAATGTTACAATAACATCTTATTTTTCAAGCGACTGTTTGTTATTCTATTAACAAAGTAATTATGATAAACTTGTGACAAAGTAACGAAAAGTTCGTCTAATGACACTCGGTTATTCCGGAGATGGATTCAAGAACAAAATTAAAGAAGTGAACTTACCACGTTTGGTTTTGAAAAATACGAGAATTAGTTGATAAAGCATGCTTAGATCGTCGATAAATTACTCCTAGAAGAAGAAAGAAGAAAGAAGAAAGAAGAAAGAAGAAGGGTTTTGATTCACAAACCTAACTTCTCTATCTAAATTTTTCAAGTTCAACTTCCATGGCTTTTAGTGAGAGAAAGAGAGACTAAGTTCGTCACAATCCAAAGTTTGATTCCCATAAACTGAATTTTGATTTTGGAAACCGATATGATCCGGACATAATCGATCGGTTCAGATCCCGTTTACAGCCTGTGGATCAATTTTGAACACCCCATGAAGAGATCGCAAGTATAATTACAATTTTCACTTTTCTCAAATTGGAAAATTCATGACCTATTATAGAGCTTAAGAATTTAGTCTATATATAATCTCAGTTGCAAGTTAGTCTACGCATTAGGAACAAACAATAGATACCTCTTATTATAATGGATTATTTAAAAGCGTTTATGGGAATTATTTTCAAACAAATTGACAAAAAAACCCAACCCGAACATATATTTAAAAAAAAATGCCTACAAAATGTATAATCCCAAACAAACCCGTTATGGTGTGGACCCTGAATAAACAATCTTATCCGGTCCGGAGCTCCGATGAGGTTGGTTCTGTTTGACAAGGACTGGGGCGTTGAGGAATCATTAAGAAAGAACTATATTATTTGAATCTGTACAAAGCTGTTGTCATCTGCTATCTACCAGCGTTCAGCGAACTGGAAGAGATGGCTCCAATGGAGGATGAACGATACGATGTCGTCGTCAAGTGGTTAGATTTCCCTTCACTAAGTGGGGACTTTGAATCCGAAATATTTGCAGAGTTGATCCAACCATCGATGGACGGAAGTGGATCATCTCGATTTAAATACCTCACGACGTTTCTCATCGTCGGCCGGAATTCCGCCGACTGATGCGAACAGAGAAGGCCGAGTTGCAGAACTAGCTCCATCTCATTAACCACGTACAGGGAGTTCAATCTCTCGTCAGCTGCGTCCAGAAAGAGATTCAGCTGATAACACTCGATCACCCAATCCACCAATATGAACTGATCGGAGCCGAGAGGCCTTCTTCCGCTTGCCACTTCAAGAAGCAACACCCCGAATGCAAACACGTCGGTGCTCTTAGACGCCTTGCCGGTACGAGCCAGCTCCGGCGCTAGATACCCAACGGTCCCGACCACTGCCGTCGTGTGCGACATTCGGTCATGATCGTAGAGCCTGGCCAGACCAAAGTCGCTCACCCGTGCACTCATGTCGGCGTCGATTAAAACGTTGCCGGGCTTCACGTCTCGGTGGATCACCACTTGCTCCCACTCTTCGTGCAGATACAACAGCGCGGCTGCTATGTCTTTGATGATGTTGAATCTCTGCTCCCAACTCAAGACGAAGTCGTCTTTGAGCTTGTAAAGCAAAAAATCCAAGCTTCCATTAGGAATATAATCGTAAACTATGAGAAGATCATTCTTTTTCTTGCACCATCCTAGAAGATTGACCAAGTTTTTGTGCCTTAATCTTCCCAAGCTCTCGATTTCGGCCGCGAATTCACGAAGTCCCTGGATTGAATTCCTCCTTATCTTCTTCACTGCAATTTCGCTTCCAGTCGAGCGTAATACCCCCTTGTATACGGCTCCAAATCCCCCAACTCCGATTACCTCGCCTTCTTGAAATCCTTTAGTTGCTGCATATAAATCTCTGTATCTGAATCTGCGAGGACAATCCAATTCCCATTCCTCAAGTTCGTCCTCTTGGTTCTTCCTTCTGTACATCCACAAAATGAACAGGATACCCACAAGGATAGCTCCAGATAGAATTCCCAAGAGAATCTTGATTTGGAATCGGAAAGGGGTTGGACTTTCTTCATCTTCCGGTAGTTTAGGGAGTTGATCGATGTTTAATGGCGGCGCCGGTCCATTTACTGCAAAACTCCATCCCAGTATGTAATGGTAGCTTGATTTATTTCCTGTTGATGCAGAAAACCCAACGTACATTTTATCTATAACGATAGCTGTTAAATTAATAACTTCGGTGATGAGAGGTCTGGAGGGTTTTGGAATGTCCAGGGGCGCTATCGTGACGTTCAGGACTTGGGCGGCGCCGTCGTAGTCAATCCAAGCGCGAATCGGCTTCCCACTCTCTAATATCATATTTTCTCTGTTGGTGCTAGAGTTCTCGACGTGGTATTCCGCAGAATCGTATGCGATTGATCTGATGCTGTTATTATTGATTCCGACGTGATTTCCTTCGGAGTCGAACCCTTCGTTCGCGCCGTTCACCGTGTCGAATTCGATGGCGATTACATGGTTTTCCGGCTTCCCGTCGTTGGTGGAGTTGAATAAACCTAGATAGTGCTCGCTTTGCGCGTAGGGAAATCGAGGCGCCGGAGCTAAGGCGAAGGCGAATCCGAACCCGCCGCGGTTTGTGCCGCTCTTCGGAACGATTGCGAAAACAAAACTAGAGCTGAAAGAAGAAGCTTTAGGGTAAGAACTAGAGCTCCGATTGAACATTTCAATGGGGTCGGGGTAGAATGCATGGCCGATGACGGACGGCGATGTGTCAGTGAGCCTCAATACTCCGGGTGATACAATAGTGGCAGCCTGGTCGAGGTCGAGATCGGAACTTTTGAAGCCATCGAAAAGGAAGGAAGACTGAGATCGAGCAGTTGCAGAAAAGAGCAAGAGGAAGAAGGGGAGGAGAGAGAAGGAAGCCATTGGAGGGCGATGTGGAAAGAGATTGAAGAAGAAGAAGAAGGAAGTGGGGGAGATCAGAAAAAGAGAGCTTTTAGTACAAGCAAGAGGACTTTGAATTGGTCGACTCAACTGTCTCTCTATTCTCGACTTCACATTACTTCGACCACTCACTTCTTCACACGTATCATCAAATCCTTATCACAATATAAGCTTAATTTTCTTTAATACTTCATATGATTAAAAACAACTTTACCCTAAAATCTAATAATCATAATAAAACAATGAGTTTTACGAGTGAGAGTGACGTTACAAGTTATGGTGGAAAGAAACGCCGTTGGGAGAGATGGGTTTACTTTGTTGCTCCACCGAGTTGACCCGGCAATTCAATTCCCTCCCGTGGGAAGGGAGAGTCGTGTTAAACCAATAAATCAGGAAAGACCACCCAGTTTCCTACATTAATCACGGATTTAGTTCACTTAATTACTAAAAGAAGAAACGTGTAATTTGTCATTAAAATTAATGCAACCCATAAGTAAAAGTGATGAGGAAAAATCATGGATACGGGGGGAAAAGTCAAGTTGGGGAGGCTGCATAACTAATGGGTTGGGGAAGATTGGTTGGTACGGCATGGGAGAGGGAAAGGAGTGAGATGACTAAGAAAAAAAAAAAGGGTGTTGACTTTGACGTGGCTACTTTGACTTGGACGAATTAAGTAGTCTTCTACTATTGTGGATTGTTGACAAATTGAAGGCCTATTCGGTCTTCACCACCAATGATTTCTAGAGGAACTTACCCATTCAATCTTTCTTTCTTTCTTTTTTTTTTGAATGTTTCTGAAGGTCGACAAAAATGGCCGCGTTTGATTCCCATTTAAATGGAGTGTGATAGATGAAAAAAGATGAGAAAATGCAATGGGAATTTACCCAAAGAAACCACCGATTAGTGGATGCAATGATTAAACTAAATAAGAGTTTTGCCAATACAAAAGAAAGCTACACAGATTTTAACCTACGACGACCCTTCAAAAGTTCTCCATGGTGGAAAGGGGGAATGAAAATCCACAATTATAGACCATAAGACCCTAACTCTAACTTAAACCCTGAAAGATTAGCAACCTAGCCAAAGGAATTTCCCCCACCTCGAATGGACAAACAAATAAAACAAAATCGAGGAAATAACAACTGACCGGAGCTTGCATTTTTCATGAAACTAAGACTCGCCCAATCATCCCTTGGGTCCAAGTTGCTGTCTCTTTGAGCTGGTCATCGTCAGATTGAAGACATTCACACAACAACTCAATGTAGAATGCGCAGTCCCTAAAAAGCAAGCTTGTGTTCGGCCCAAGTGCATCAGCAAGGTCGCCCATTACAGCAACTGCTGCCTTTGTCAAACTCTCATCCCTGAAATACATTGAAGATCACAAAGTTCCAAAGATAATAAGCTTTCATATAGAAAATAAGTAACAAAATAATGACAACAAGACAGGACCTTAGCTTGTCCCTGCAAACAGTCCCTATGAACTGTAAGAGCGGTGCGGCATATGGTAACATAATCTCTGGCTTAGAGTTCTTGAATCCCTGGAGAATACCGGAGTAAGCCTCGAAGATGCTGCGTTTGAGCAGGTTCCAATATTCCATCGACTCGTCATCAATATCTGCCTCTACCTGGACGCAGACATCAGCAGCTTGTTGCATTGCTTTAAGTGCAAAGAGGACATACTTCTCAAAATTATCTCCTATTGCCAGAGCAATGTCCCCAAAGCATGAGAAGATTGGAGGTTTGACAGACCGGTGTATTTGACTGCTGGAAAGATTATTTAGAAAATGACCCATAATCCGATCACAATAAGGTAAAACCTTGTCATCCATCGCACGACAAATATCACCAACCACACCAACGGTGATTGCACAAACCTGATATTCTTCAAAATTCTGTAGTCCCATCTCCAAGTACTTGGAGAACTCAGGCATATATTTCTCAAACTCTGGTCCAGTGGCGTAGGCCAATGCACCAATTGCCAGCATTGCCTCCTCATGGACTGTAGAGCTACGGCAACCAAATACTCTAAGGAACAATATCATAATCTGGTCAGCAGACTGGAGTATAATGGGCTTGGTTTCGTCAGTACTGCTTAGTTTCTGGATAATAACCTGAAGAACACCACAAAGAGATGCTTGCAGGTCTCCTTGCTTTTCCCTGTCATCTGATGATGATATCTGAAGTTCGACAGTCTGACCCAACTTCCCCATGATGACAGGGAGAAGCTGTGCCACAATGTTTGATGTTTCCAAAATGTTAGAACACCTAATCACCTCATTGAGAGTTTCATAAGCAGATGTCCTCAATTTGAATCCCCGCCATCTGTTCTGTCAGCAGTTTCAATTAAACAACGAATAATCATTGTTAGGAATGGAGTAAGGAGAGAGGAGCTACCCCCACCATCTTCATATCCCTGGGCCAGATAATAAATTGCCCCACAGACCTTTTCAGCTATGTTTTGAGCATCCTTGATACTTTCCAACAGTACTTCCACAATACGTGGAAGGTTCTCTTGTGAAACAACAGAAAATCCAGATGCTGGACTGTGTAAGAACTCGAAAATACGGCCTAGAGTCCATGCAGTTGTGTCTTTCACATGGTTATTTTTATCCTTCATTGCATTAAGCAAAAGTCCAAGCCTGCATGAACCATTTGAGAGAGTTTCTCAGTAGTTGGTCCTTCAAGAATTGAGCCAAATGCATATGTTGCAGCCTCACGGCACCGCCAATCTGTTTCATGCAAGATATTAGCCTCCACAAAAGGCATTACAAGGGGCATGATTGCATCGCCCACTGTCCTAGAAACAAGACCAAGACAAGTCCCACCAGCCATGGATAAATTCCAGATGCTATCATCCTGGTCTTGATCTTCTTCCTGCTTTAGCAAAGTCTCCAGTAACAAGGGAACAAGAGATGGAAGAGCCTTTTCTACAAAGTGGGAATGAGGATAACCAGACTCCCCATTTTCATCACTCTCATACTCTTGACGTTCAATCTCCTCGTCACATAAAGTGCTCCAAAACTCAATAGCTTGGAGTGAAACAGCCTCCTCCTCTGTTCTGACAGCATTTGATGTAAGCTCAAACAGAGTCTGCATGTAAGGCTCGAGCACTTCATAATAAGTTGAAGCAATTGAAACAAGGCACTCGAATGCAACCTGACGAATCTCTGCCTCTTTGGACATGGTTGTCTCGCATACTATCTTCATAATGAAATTCCTCTCCATTTCATTTTCGAAGTTAGTCTGTGCAAAATCTAGGGCATTATATAACGCTTTTGTTGCTGCAAGACGGACCTCAGGACTGTGTTCAGCCAAATTCATGCCTTGGACTACAGCTGTTAGGACCGAATTAACCTCATCTTGGACAAGATCCTGATGTGATATCTCTTCACAAACATATCCAAGAGTTTCCAAGGTTGCTTGCTTTAGACCAGCAGGCATGTCTGGCTGAGTCATGTTGTTTAGCAATGACCTTATTAATTCAGACCACTGCTTCTTAGGGATCTCAATCGAAGCTATTTTGGCAATTACTTGAGAAGATGTGTGTCTTGCCTCTGGCACAATCGATCCCAAAGTTATTAGGAGTAATTCTTTGATTTGTGATTTAATAGAACCATCAATTGCCATCCATTTGTTTACGAGCATTTCCTTTCTAGCAGCATCTTTTGCATCTAATGAGTTCTTCAGCAAGATGCCAGCTAACCTGCGGGACTCAGTTGGTTTCTCATTATTGGCAAGTTCCACGGATAAGGATAGAAGAAAGGCAGGGAGATTCTGCTCTTGGAATTTCACGATATTTAACTCTGCTTCATTGCGGTGCTTTGCATCAGCTGATTGAGCAGACAATAATAGCTGAGTGATCTCAACTGCCATCTCTCCCTACACGACAGCAGAACAAAAAGAAGTGATTATCAAAAAATAAATAAATATCATAAATTTAAAAAATCCAATCAAATGCATTGTGCTGTAACAAATACATAAGAAAACTTGTTTTTGCTTGTTATGATAGAAAGTTTCAATATACAAATAAGGTGGTATACCTAGTGAAAAACCAAATAAATTCAAATTTACGAGCCTCCTGAAGCTAAAAAAACAACTGCAAAAATGCTCAGCAGTCATACAATCAAAACCATTAGCCAAATCAAAAATTAACATGCATTCCTCTTCAAAACAATCTAATTGCGAAAAGAAGAAATTTTCCAATTTCAAACTCCCAGGCTTTCAGAGCAGAAGGCACTGAAATAGTTTCAACAAAACCTATACAACTGTGAAACGAAATCACAGAGGATATTTTCCGCATTATGGTCGCATAACATCAGAAAAGTAAAAATGGACAGATTCTTTTGTCTGTTCCTCTTATCTCTGAATAACCTTCCATTCCACAACTTGGTTGTACTACAGTTCCTGGAACATTTTTCTCTCACAAAACCTCTATAACCCATTCACATAGCTAATCTTCAAAGAAATGAAAAAAAAATAAAAATAAAAAGACCCAATTCCAATTTATCGAAGAAAATGCGCCAAATAAGCAGATCTACGAGGATAACAGATATCAGACAGAGTATATTAAGATTACACTAACTTAACGTAACTTAAATCAAAACGCGATGAGTTCACAGAATGAGTGAGAGTGAGAGAGAGAGAGAGAGAGAGAGCCAAAACCCTACTTAGGAAGATGCAATAACAGACACAGAAGTAGGATGGCCTGCAATCCGAGAGATTACCAAGCTCCGTCTCTATCCGACTATTTCTACCGCCGAATTTGAGCCAGAGAGATTCTAGGTTTTTCTGCAAACCAATGTTTTGAAATAGGGATTTCGAATGCTGGGAAGAAGCGGGAGGAATAGAAAGATTTCTCAAATTTATATTATGTGCAGAAAAACCCCGACGGGTAGCTCCTTCATGCCTGCCCGAAACCCGACCCGACCCTTTTTTATTCTTTAAAAATTAAAATTAAATAATATTTCAATCAAACATTATCAAAATATAGGCACTCAATGTTCATTATCACTAACATATTTTACTCACAAAAATATTAAATCCAAAATACGAAACGAATACTGATAATACGGTATATTCGAGTTTTAAGCGAGTTAAATCGTTCAACATTCATAGCAGTGCCAGTGCAAGCCTAAACGTTTCGATTGAATTACAAATACTGATAAATTATCAAAGTTTGTATTTTTGTATTTCTTACTGAGTTATTTTACGTGTACGTCAACTTTGTAATTGAGTAACACAGGTGAATATTTTTCTTGTTTAAATTAAGTAATGTTTTACATTAAGTTGATTAAAGTTGAGATCTTTTATTCTTGTATCATCGTAAGCTACAATTCAAAAAGCTTGAAGTTTGTCCAAAAAGAACTTGAATTAGTTGAAGATTAAAACTTTTATGACATTCTAAGGCATTGTGTTTCAACAAGTTCTCACAATGATGAGTCACTAGTATCACTTCCCCTCGAATAGTCCGACTTCCCGTTAGTCACGTTTTTAGTGAGTCTATGATCTCACGTCCCGATCATCTTAAACGGGTTTTGATGTGAAACATAATAACAAAGTCGTGCATGGTTCCTAACTATTACAAAGTGCATGTTTTACGATAAGTTCTATGTTGCAAACAAACGATGTGGTCTATAATCCCGTAACAAATATGGTATACCTGGAAAAAATGTGTTTGCTACAAATAGACTCAGTCAGCGATGGCGGCGCAAAGAGTTTTATGCGATGAATTTCTGTAAATTGTTCCAATTTCTGCGCTAGAAGCATAATAGTAGCAGTAAATATGGCTTCTCAAACCACGTCCGACGATGGTTTGTTCAGTGTCAAGCCGATTGAAGAACCCAAATGCCGTCCCTTCAGAGAGTTGCAGAAGTTCTTCAGTTTTACCGACCGCCCAGAGCGGAAGAAGACGGCGATGAAATTTCTGATCAGGGAAGAGCAGTGTTGTGCTGTTGTTGCTCCAATACTACAATAAATAATAATAATTATTTGGCGTGACATGTACTCGTTGATTAGTGGTGAAATTAAACAAGAACATACTAGTGATGTCACCCCCTCTTATTTAACCCATTACTATCAAATTAAGAAACCATAATTACATCCATCATTTTCGGTCGCCATCAATGGCACCTCCGTGCTATTTAAGTTTGAATTCGGAGAATTGATAAATCACTATACATCACTTTTTGTACGCTAAACCTTAAAATTTCACAACACATTTGCCGTTTGAAACACGTTACAATTGTCACATAGTTACACATGTTTCGACGTGTCCCTCTAACTCAATTACGGCGTTTTGTTAGAGGGTCACCGACCCATAGGCTGGCTCGGGATGAAAGACCTGATCTCAAAGTTGTTTAGAGACTTCCACTCTTTCTTCTCCGTTAAATGTTAGATCTTTGTTGAACTTACAATCCAACTGGAGAATCTGAGAGAGACCCACTAAAATATATAGCCCAAAGTAACAGTAAAATCATAAAGTTGACCAAGACGTTGTAAAGTGGGAAGAGAGAGAAGAACAGAGCAATCGAGCCGCGGATTGAAAGCTTTTTCAATGGATGCAATGAATACCTTCACTTCGCCATGATTATCAATGAATAATGAATGATTCATCCGGCAGCGGTAAAACTAATTAGATTGAAAAGATAAGGAAGAAATTTTCTGATTTGGGTCTTCAATTTTTGTCGATCAGTTAGTCAAATGTCCATATCTACGTGGAAAACGACTGATCATTTCGCAGAAGTTCCCCATTGTTGACTTCAGAAAGCAGCGCGAAGAAGCTTTCTCTATATTCTTTTTAACAACCAGCCTAATTTTTTATAGAGCTTTAGGATTTGAGGCAGAGAAAGACGTCGGCTCAGAGGAAGAAGGAGACCTAGACATGTCAACAATATCACCTGCAACTCCAGCTTGGCTCAACAGTGGCGACAACGCGTGGCAATTGACGTCCGCTACGCTTGTCGGTCTGCAAAGTATGCCGGGTCTGGTGATTCTCTACGGCAGCATCGTGAAGAAGAAATGGGCGGTGAACTCGGCTTTCATGGCCCTCTACGCCTTCGCCGCCACCCTCATATGCTGGGTTCTGGTCAGCTACCGTATGGCCTTTGGGGACGAATTGCTTCCACTCTGGGGCAAAGGGGCGCCTTCTCTCGGCCAATACTACCTGAGGAACCGAGCCCAAATCCCGGAGAGCACGCACTATCGAGAAGATGGGTTGATTGAGTCTCAGAAGATCGAGCCCTTTTATCCAATGGCGACGCTAGTTTACTTCCAGTTTACATTTGCCGCAATTACGCTTATTTTACTGGCGGGGTCTGTTCTTGGGCGGATGAACATCAAAGCTTGGATGGCTTTTGTCCCTCTTTGGCTAATTTTCTCCTACACGGTCGGAGCCTACAGTTTATGGGGCGGAGGGTTTCTCTTTCACTGGGGCGTCATCGATTATTCCGGCGGCTATGTCATCCACCTCTCCTCCGGGATCGCCGGCTTCACCGCTGCTTATTGGGTATTTTTTTAAAAATTTGTTTCAAAATTTTCTACCCCTTTTGCCTGAATCTCGATTTCTGATCACTCTTCTTGCAGGTTGGTCCGAGAATAAGGAGCGATAGGGAGAGATTTCCACCCAATAACGTCTTGCTCACGCTCGCCGGGGCTGGGCTGCTTTGGATGGGCTGGTCGGGATTCAACGGCGGTGCTCCGCGGGCAGCGAATGTTGTGGCCTCAATTGCTGTGTTGAACACAAACATAAGTGCAGCGACGAGCCTTCTTGTGTGGACCACTTTGGACGTGATTGTTTTCGGAAAACCATCGGTGATCGGAGCAGTTCAGGGCATGATCACCGGCCTCGCTTGCGTCACTCCGGGAGCAGGTGCGACTCCGATCAAAGACGTTTCATTTTCTTCTACAATTAATAACCCCCTTTTTCTCTTTCAATTCCATCATTAAAATATTGAAAGGTGTTGATGATTTTTGTGCAGGAGTCGTTCAACCATGGGCCGCCATAGTAATGGGAGTCCTCGCTGGCAGCATTCCATGGGTGTCTATGATGATTCTTCACAAAAAGTCCACTCTTCTACAAAAGGTTAGCTTCAATACCACTTTGAAATCTCACTTGAACGTTCACATTCCCTTTCATACTTGCTGCAATCCTCTTTTTTGGTTACTAGCCAAACGAATTCCTTCTTTTATCACGGCATAGACTGTATTGCCAAAGTATGACCAAGTTTGCTGAAAAATGATTAGATTTGGCTGTGAATTGCGACGAATGATGTTGGTGCAGGTGGACGACACTCTAGGAGTGTTTTACACACATGGAGTTGCAGGAATTTTAGGCGGTCTTCTAACAGGGCTCCTGGCAGAGCCATCGCTGTGCAGTCTCAGCCTCCCAGTGACCAACACAAGAGGCGCATTTTATGGAGATGGTGGGGGCATGCTGTTTTTCAAACAATTGGTTGCGGCCATGTTTATTATAGGGTGGAACATAGTCTCCACCACAATCATACTCTTGTTTATAAGAGTTTTCATTCCGTTGAGAATGTCCGACGAGGAGCTGCTGGTCGGAGACGATGCGGCTCACGGGGAGGAGGCTTATGCTCTTTGGGGAGACGGAGAGAAATTCGACCCGAATAAACACGGGTGGAATATGGGTGCTCATGCAGAGGAATTGGCTCCCTCTCCCTATGTCCATGGTGCTAGAGGGGTAACCATTGTTTTGTAAGTCCTTTAGCTAGTACTAAAAAAAAAGTACTGTCAATATTGTTCCTATAAGTTTGTAATGTTTTTTTGTAATGTAATTATGTAATGTAACTCTGTGACATGGTTACTAGCATCTGGTAGTTCGTTTTCTTCGCTTATGTGACCGATGAACGAGTGATATATCGTGGCGTAATTTTCGAAAGTGTACGTTAAAGTTGAGTTTGCAAATTTAGACGTCCATCGAGTTCGTCTATTTGGTTAGGCTTTACCATCCATGAACCAAATTGAACCTAGTCAGTACCTACCAATGGAACTTCAGAGTTAACCGGGTCTTAACATATAGAAGCGTTTAACGACGTAGCCGAGCCTGAAAAAGCTCAACCAAACTCAAATGTTAAACTGGCCAAATCAGGAGTTGGGAATTACAAACGCTTCGCACGATCCCAAGAAGATGTTCTTTTCTCTTCGATCCCAAAATCCCGGACACCCGAACATCATCTTATTCCGACCAACCAAACACAGCTTGTTATGGCGCAAGCTTTCTCGGCTTCTACCTCCAACCATTCCGGATGGATGATTCTGATCAATTGGTTGGAATACTATAACAAGTACATCCATAGACGTTAAAGCTACAATACAAACCTTCAAATACAACAAAGTATAGGGTTCTAAGGGTGAAAAACAAGCAGACAGCCACCATGTAAAAGAAAAGGCTGAAAATGAAATAAGAATCCAATTACTAGCAACTGTGATTACAAGTATCCACAGGGCTTCCAAAAAATAAGATATGATACAAAAACATTTAGTGTTCTATGTATTATTTGTCACTTGATAAATACCAGAAAATATTGAACTAATCAAACCGCTCCCAATCTCGAGTCGTTTTCGTTGACGATGCAGGCATAGCTGGGGAGTCAAAGGTCTCCCATTCGGTCGATACCGAAACAGCCATTCCACCATTGCTCAAGGGCTTGGAGTTTCTTTCCTTCAGATTATCCACCATCTCCACGAAATTCTGAATTCGTCGAACCTGTGCAAAGAAATTACAAAACAATCTGTTTAACATCTATTTTAACTCGTCCTGGACAGAGTGTAATCCATAAGCCACAAACCTCTGTCTTTCTCTGCAATTTCGCCTCTCCATCAGCCTCGATACCGTCCAATTTCAGCAGCTGCCTCATGAGCAATTCTGCCAGCACCACGAATTCCTTCTCTGCAACTTTTATGCCGCTAGTTACAGTCGCCTGCAAAGCAGCCACCTGAAAGAAACCAAACTAGTAAGATCTCAATGGTTTCTAGTTTTTTGTCGGTCAATGGTTAGACCAAGAGGGAATCACCTTTTCTGAAAGCTTATCAACTTTCCTTCTGACTGTGGCCACTTCTTCTAATGCTTTACTTATCTCCTCACTCATCTTCATTTCCTCGAGTTTCCTTTCGACGCTTGCAGGGTTTTCCAAAAGCAGAATCTTTGACCTGTTCTTCACGCCTGCTGTGTGCAATTGTTCCTCGTCGTCGTTTTCTTTTCCACGAAAGTAAAGCCTCTGATCTTCTGGAGCTAACCCAGTTTTTTGAACCAGATGGTTTTTCAAGTCATCTGCAAAGAACCAAGTAAAAATAATATTGCTTTACCGTGAAGAAGCTACAACATACAGGGATTAAATATGATGCCTATCTCCAATTTGGGATTAATTCAAGAACATATAATAGCTGAAAATAATGAGAGTTGCAACAAACACTTCAACCAAATAAGAAAGAGAATCTAAAAACCAAAGTCAGCCATGTAAAACCAAAATCCTAGGTTTCTAATAACAAGAAGAAAATAATCTTTTTTTCACAAGCTGAAACACTAAAACCTGAAGAGCGATTCTAAAACTCAGAATTTCCGAAGAGAAATAGCGTAGAAAAATACCGAAGGTGGAATGTGCAGGAACAAGAAGCTGGTGCTTGACGGAACCATGAGAAACGTTCACTGTGATCAGAGGTCCATCAGAAGAAGAGTCAACATCACAACCATCGCTTTGTTTCTGAGCCAGTATGCCACCAGGCCTCGCCTCCCAGTCGACCGCGACGTTGTTCTCGGTAGCCGGAATTGAATTCTTCTTCATCTTCTTAGATATAATCAGAGAGCAATCAGGAATTGGAATAGAGATCGCCGGAAAAGAAGAAGCTTTTTGGATCGGGAACAGAATGGACTATCTCTGACTTGGGCGTGGGCGGAGGGGCAGGGGAATAAAGGGGTTAAAGCGGGTAAGGAAGACCCGGCGAGGGCGACGGGTTGATCTGGATTCTTCTGGATTAAACAACGTGTCGAATCATGAAATCATATAACAAGGTCGGTCGAGTACTGTTTATTCTCTCGTATTTAATAATTACGGTACAGCACTAATTTTTGCGCACACCCGCTGTCACGCCCCAATTTGCACTAAGCTCGGGGCTCGGGGCTCGGGTCAAGACCCGAACGAGGAGGAGCGAGGCTTCTCCAAAATGGGCTAAGTGTTGGAAAGACACTTGGTTATTTGGTGGGCTTACTTGGAGGGAACCCACTATGAAAGGCTGCTCGTTGAATTGGGCCAAGGTGCTGGGCACCAAGGCCAAGCGCCATAAAATGAGCGCTGGGCCCGCGAGCAGCGAACAGAAGCAGCGATCTGGAGCTGCGAACAGACGCGGGGAGCGGGGGCGAACGAGGGGGCACGACGGTTCACGGTACGCGGCGCTCGCCTGGCAGACGCGATCGGGAACGCCTGGCGCGAAGGGGAGCGACGCTTGGCGTGAAGCGGTGCGAGCCCGAAGCGCCAGATCGAGACGCGGCCTGCGCTGGGCGAACCAGGCAACCGAGAAGTGTAACGCGAAGGGGCGCAATGCACATACATGAACCAGAGGCATTCTTTTGTAAGTGATGATTCTTTGCTTTGATTCATGAATGGTGGCCGAGCCACTTGTGTATATATATATGCCTCTAGACACCAGAACTAAGACAAGCAAGTGTGTTTGGTCTTGAGTTCATTGTGGTGATCATTGAGCGGATTTGTTCCTTGTCTGTTATATTTGGAATATAATTGAGGGTTGGGAGTGTTTTCCCGTAAACATCTTGTGTTCTGGTGTGATCCATTTACTTGCTATTTTGTGGAGTTGAGTGAAATTGACAGAGGTTGGCTAAGTTGAGGACTTAGCACCGCGCATTCCATAAGCAAATTTGTGGTGAGAATTTGGGGGTGTGACATTTGGTATCAGAGCGTAGGCTTGTTCTACAACCATGGAAGGAAGCATTCAAAATCAATCAGATTTGATTCTCGAGAGGGTGACTCGATTGGAGGCTTTCACAGGTGTGTCCATGGCGGCTCAAGATGACAAACCACTACTAGTAGATCTTCGCAACTTGAGAAAGGAAATGGAGGATTTCCAAGCATCAACCGGGGCGGATATCCTAGCAATCGAGCAACATGTGGCGGACACAATCGATCGGATCGATAAGGAGTTGGCTCGGCTTGGTAGAGATGCGGTTGGAGGATCATCAAGGAGATTACAAACTCCTACATTGCCATGTAAGGTACCAGAACCCAAACCTTACAATGGTAATCGAGATGCCAAGGAATTGGAGAATTTCTTGTGGGATATGAAGCAATATTTTGTGGCTTCAAGCGTTGAGGAGGTAAGCCAAGTCATGGTGGCTTCTATGTACTTGGGAGGAGACGCTAAGCTTTGGTGGAGACAACACCAATCGAAGGGGCCGAGCATCAACACTTTTGAGGCATTAGAAAGGGAGTTGAGGGAGCAGTTTCTACCACAAAATTCTGCTTGGGCATCCAAAGAGGCCTTAAGGAAGTTGAGGCAAACGGGTTCTATAAGAGATTATGTACGTGACTTTAGTTCTCTTCTACTTGATCTTGACAACATGCACGAAGATGATAAGCTATTCAATTTCATGAAGGGCTTGCAACCATGGGCTCAAGCCGAGCTTAGGAGACATGGAGTTCGTGATGTGTTTTCGGCCATTTCTATAGCCGAAGGACTTGTTGATTACAAAGCCACTTCTTTTTCGGAGAAGAAGAAAACCAAAGATGACAAGAAGGGCAATAAGCAATATGGTGGCAAAGACAAAGGTAAATCGTTTGGTGGAGGGTTCAAATCCAAGGGGAGTGATCAACCCCAAAAGAAGAAGTCTTCCGGATGCTTTATTTGTGATGGCAACCATTATGCAAGAGATTGTCCAAACAAAGGATCGGTTTCATCGGTTCAAGTCAAAGAGGATGCTTTCGAGGAGGAGAGAAAACCGAGGGTCAATCCGATTCAACTTGTCAATGCTTTGTCAAGCAAGGAAGGGGTAACTCCTAAATTGGGACTAATGTATGTTGAGGTCTCTATTCGTGGCAAGAAGGTCCGTGCCATGCTAGACACGGGTGCCACAAACAACTTTCTCTCAAGCAAGAAGGCCGAGGAGCTTGGCTTGGAGATTAGCAAGAGTGCTAGTATGATAAAAGCCGTTAATTCGGGAGTTCAACCAATCAAGGGCACAACCGAGCCTTTGATGAAGATTGGAGAGTGGCAAGGGGCTTGTCCACTCATGGTGGTACCATTGGATGATTTCGAGCTTATTCTAGGGCTCGAGTTCTTTAGGCTTGCCAAAGCCACGGTTATGCCACATCTTGGAGGTATGTTGATTCAAGATGATTCATGTCCTTGTCTTGTGAAGAGTGAGACTCGAGGAGGAGGCCGCTCTATGTTATCTTCTCTACAAGTGAAGGCGGGTCTCAAGAGGGGAGAAACCACCTTTCTAGCAACACTAAGGGAGGTCAAAGAAGACAACATGAAAAAGGTACCAAATTCGGTTCTTGATGTATTGGAGGAATATGTCGATGTGATGCCAACCGAATTGCCTAGGAAGCTTCCACCTAGGAGAAATGTGGATCACAAAATTGAGCTTGTCCCGGGTGCGGTTCCACCGGCACAAGCAACTTATAGAATGGCACCGCCGGAGTTAGCGGAGCTAAGGAAGCAACTTGATGACTTACTTGACTCGGGTCTCATTCAACCTTCTAAAGCACCATATGGAGCACCAGTTCTTTTTCAAAGGAAGAAGGATGGCACGTTGAGAATGTGTGTGGACTATCGTGCTCTAAACAAAGTGACCGTGAAAAACAAGTATCCTATACCGAATGCAAGCGATCTTTTTGACCGATTGGCACAAGCTTCTTACTTCACAAAACTTGATCTTCGATCGAGCTATTGGCAAGTTCGGGTTGCCAAGGGCGATGAGGCCAAGACCGCTATGGTTTCGAGGTATGGTTCATTTGAATTCTTAGTTATGCCATTCGGCTTAACTAACGCACCGGCGACTTTTTGCAATTTGATGACTGAGGTGCTCTATGATTATTTGGACCGATTTGTGGTAGTATACTTGGATGACATCGTAGTGTATAGCAAGACACTAGATGAGCATGTGCGGCACTTGAGGGAGGTACTCGAAAAATTGAGGCAATATTCCTTGTATGTGAAGAAGGAGAAATGTGAATTTGCATCGGAGGAGATAAACTTTCTTGGTCACTACATCAAGAAAGGGACAATTCGCATGGATGGGAGGAAGATTGAAGCTATCAATACTTGGGAGACACCAACCAAAGTGGCCGAGCTTAGGTCATTTTTGGGGCTAGCCAATTACTACCGAAGGTTTATTGAGGAGTACTCAAGAATAGCAAGTCCACTGCACAGATTTGCTAAGGAAGAATCACTCTTGGTTATGGACGGATGCATGCCAAGAAGCATTTGAGAAGCTCAAGAAAAAGGTGACTTCCGAACCGGTTCTTAGATTGCCAATCTTTGACGCACCTTTTGAGGTATTCACGGATGCCTCGGATCGAGCCATTGGAGGGGTCCTTACACAAGAGGGCCATCCTATAGCCTATGAGAGCCGAAAGCTTAAAGGAGCGGAGGAGCGCTACTCAGCACATGAGAAGGAAATGGTTGCGGTGGTACATTGTTTGTTGACATGGCGGCATTATCTTTTGGGTGCAAAGTTTGTGGTGGTCACCGACAATGTGGCTAACACATACTTTCGTTCTCAAAAGAAACTATCTTCTAAGCAAGCAAGGTGGCAAGAGTTTCTAGCCGAGTTTGACTTTACATGGATTCATAAGGCGGGCACCGAGAACAAAGTGGCCGATGCACTTAGTAGAAAGACATGCGTGGAGCTTGTTTCATCTATTACGGAGGTACACTCTAATTTCTTGGAAGAAATCAAAGAGGGGGCAAAGGAGGACCAAGAATATATTCGGATGGTTAAGCAAGTGGAGCAAGGGCTTATCCGAAGGTATTGGCTAGAGAACGGCTTGTTGAGAGGCCGTGGGAACCGATTATTCATTCCTAGTTGGCAAGGATTACGGCATCGCATCATGAGAGAGGCGCATGACACAAAGTGGGCGGGACATCCGGGGGTTGAAAGGATGATTGCACTTTTGAACCGTAACTATACTTGGCCGAGGATGAAAGATGATGTGGAACTCTATGTGAAGACTTGTCATGTGTGTCAAGTTGACAAAACCGAGAGGAAGAAAGAGGCGGGGCTTCTCTAACCACTTCCTATACCGGAGAGACCATGGGATTCGGTATCAATGGACTTCATTACGGGGTTTCCACCTATTGGGGGAATCGGCACTATCATGGTGGTAGTGGACCGATTATCTAAGTATGCAATCTTTATGGGAGTGCCAAAGAATTGCTCGGCATTGGATGTGGCGGAGCACTTTCTCAAGGGAGTTGTCAAAGTTTTTGGACTTCCTAAGGAGATTATAAGTGACCGGGATCCTCGATTCACTGGCAAATTTTGGACGAGCTTGTTCAAACATTTGGGCACGGAGCTCAAATTTTCAACCGCCAATCATCCACAAACCGATGGCCAAACGGAGAGGGTCAATGCATTGCTTGAGGAGTATCTTAGACACTATGTCACGGCTACTCAAAGGAATTGGCTTGAGTTGTTGGATTCGGCACAATTCTCATACAACATTCACAAGACTTCTACAACCGAAAGGAGTCCATCCGAGATAGCACTTGGTTTTCAACCAACCACACCAATGGAGATGGCTCGGGGGCAAGAGCAAGGGTCTTGCCCGGCGGCATTTCAATATGGGATGGATCGGGCCGAGCTTTTGGAGCAAGCAAAAGATAGCCTAACCAAAGCTCAAAACCGAATGAAGAAGTATGTGAATGGCAAGAGGAGATCGGTGGAGTTCAAGGAGGGGGACATGGTTCTTCTCAAACTTACACCGCAATTGTGGAAGAAGGTCAAGGACCATCACTTCCAAAAGGGTCTTCTACCGAGGTATGATGGACCATTTGAGGTCATCAAGAGGATAGGCAAGGTGGCATACCGTTTGAACTTACCCGAGAGGTTGAAGTTGCATCCAACCTTTCATGTAAGTTTTCTAAAGCCATTTCATCAAGGGGAAAGGATCCAACCACGAAGGGCACCACCCGGCGTGAGGATAGAATTTTCTAAAAAAATTGCCAAGTTTCTTGACCATCGTACAATGAAGGGAATGAAGAGGGACCTGAGAAGAGAGTTCTTAGTGAAATGGGAGCTTGAGGATGAAGCAACTTGGGAGCAAGACATAAACTTGTGGCAATTTGAGGAGCAAATTGGTGAGTATCTTGCTTGGGTATCGACGAGGCCGTCGACTTCTTCAAGTGGGGTGGATTGTCACGCCCCAATTTGCACTAAGCTCGGGGCTCGGGTCAAGACCCGAACGAGGAGGAGCGAGGCTTCTCCAGAATGGGCTAAGTGTTGGAAAGACACTTGGTTATTTGGTGGGCTTACTTGGAGGGAGCCCACTATGGAAGGCTGCTCGTTGAATTGGGCCAAGGTGCTGGGCACCAAGGCCAAGCGCCATAAAATGGGCGCTGGGCCCGCGAGCAGTGAACAAAAGCAGCGATCTGGAGCTGCGAATAGACGTGGCGAGCGGGGGCGAACGAGGGGGCGCGACGGTTCACGGTACGCGGCGCTCGCCTGGCAGACGCGATCGGGAACGCCTGGCGCGAAGGGGAGCGACGCTTGGCGCGAAGCGGTGCGAGCCCGAAGCGCCAGATCGAGACGCGGCCTGCGCTGGGCGAACCAGGCAACCGAGAAGTGTAACGCGAAGGGGCGCGATGCACATACATGAACCAGAGGCATTCTTTTGTAAGTGATGATTCTTTGCTTTGATTCATGAATGGTGGCCGAGCCACTTGTGTATATATATATGCCTCTAGACACCAGAACTAAGACAAGCAAGTGTGTTTGGTCTTGAGTTCATTGTGGTGATCATTGAGCGGATTTGTTCCTTGTCTGTTATATTTGGAATATAATTGAGGGTTGGGAGTGTTTTCCCGTAAACATCTTGTGTTCTGGTGTGATCCATTTACTTGCTATTTTGTGGAGTTGAGTGAAATTGAGAGAGGTTGGCTAAGTTGAGGACTTAGCACCGCGCATTCCATAAGCAAATTTGTGGTGAGAATTTGGGGGTGTGACACCCGCTATCTGTTCGATGAAAGTCCCCAAAGAGACCTCACTCCTCGTCATCGCATTCTCGCATCTGCGACTAGCCATATCAAGAAAATAAAAAAGACGGCAACTCTTTGCCGAGTACCCACTCGCGAAAAAGTGGGAAAAACAATCAAAGTTTCTTCGGAAAAGTAGATGATTATATTACACGATTTCATCCACTCCTCAGTTTTACATCTTGATTCCTGCATATATACCACAGACAAAAAAAATTCTTCTCAGACGACCAAGTTGGGAGGAAAAGCTGCGAAAGAAACACGTTCTTCCTCCCAAAATGCCTACGCTGAGGATGAGGAAATGGAGGAGTTAAAAGAAAAGGGGGGCGAGTAATGGCATGTACATTGAGGATCATGGATGACCCTCTTCCTAAATACATCAAGTTTCGAACAAAAAACACAATACTGTCCGTGAAATTTGTCGTCCGGTACATCTTCATCGTCTTCGTCGTATTCTGCAGTGTCTGTTTTCTCTCTCTTGCTATCTTCTTCCAGTTCCACCTTCGCATCGTGGGATGTGGTGTATATTAACCCCATCATCGGAATAATCAACAGAAGTATTCTATCGACAATGTCATCCGACCACTTTCTTCCCGTTTCCCAAAACGCAAGGAGAGCGACGGTCGCCGCCGCTCCTACTCCAAACCCGACACCAACGAAGATGAACTGCCAGTCAAATTGACTCTCGGAAAATAAGGACCGCGACGATGATGATGGTTGTGGCTCAGCAGAGTCGTTGCAGAGAACAGTCAATGGCGGCCCGCACAGTCCTTTATTACCTCGAAATGAATCTTCTGTAAATGACTGAAGTTGGGTGCCAGTAGGGATCTTTCCGACTAGATTATTAAAAGAGACGTTCAGAAAAGAGAGGAAATTTAGAAATCCAAGCTGATAAGGGATCGCACCGCTCAGCTTGTTTGACGACAGGTCCAACGACTCAAGCTGCGTCAAGTTGCCAATGGCAGGAGGAATTTGGCCGGTGAGAGAATTATGGGACAAGTTGAGTCCATAAAGAGCTTTCAATTGCCCAAATTCCTCTGGTATTGGCCCATCAAAGTCATTGCTTGAGAAGTCTATGGAAGTGAAAACTGTCAATATTTTCACAAAATCCATCTCCAGACCCTTGGTAGTCACTGTAATAGAATCCTGATAATTCACATCGCTGAAACTCAGCACCCTATAGCGGATGTGATTGAGCTTCGATTTTTCACCGTCCTCATCGGCCATCATGGCTTTCCAATTCATCAAGCATCGCCGAGGCAGTTCACCATTAAAATGGTTCTGACCCACGTCTACGATTTGGAGACTCGGCCAGGTGCCAGTTATAAAAGAACAGTTGATATTGCCATGAAATCCATTCGATCTCAGAACAAGGACTCTCAATGTGGGTATTTTCTTCAATGAGCATGGAAAGGTATCGTTTAAACTATTCTTTCCCACATCAAAAACTTCCAACATAGTGCAGTTGGATAGAGATTGTGGAACCTGTCCCTCAATTTGATTTCCACTCACATCCAAAGTTCTTAGTCTGCATCCGGATGGGAAAGTATCAGACAGAGAGCCATTCAAATTGTTCCCCCGCAGATTTAGTACCCCAAGAGAATCCGTGATCTCGTATAAGCACGTCGGGACTGAGCCATGCAACATATTATCTGACAAATCCAAGACTTGAAGGCTTGTGGCATTGCATAAAGACGTAGGGATACTGCCTGAAACACTATTATTTGAAATCGAGAAGAAGATTGCCGAGTCAAGGTATTTACCAATATCCTCTGGGATGACAGAGCTGAAATTGTTGTTTGAGTAATCCAAATAGGCAGCAGGCTGAGAAGAATTAACAAATGGCAAGGCTCCTTGGAATTCATTCGAACGAAGGTCAAGGACGAGCAAATGGCGAGATTGATCCTGCAATGGGCCTTCTAAGCCTACAAGAGAGTTGCTAGAAAGATTTAAGATTCTGAGATTCTCTAGTTTCCAAATCCAAGTAGGTACATTTCCCTGAAGTTGGTTGTGGGAGAGATCTAGAACATCCAATTTGGTTTGGTTTTTTAAAAATTCAGGGAATCTTCTCAACCCGCAAGAAGCCAATTGGAATGAACTCATCTGGGGAAAGGGAGATGTAGAATTATAGGAGAGGTCATCGCTTGTTTCAACAAAAAGGCTGTTGCTCGAAAGATCGAGGCTCGAAAGATTTTGCAGCTGCTGGATCATTTTTAGCTGCAGTGGGCCAGTAAAATTGTTATGAGACATCGACAATGACTTAAGACCTTTGAGCTTGAAAAAAGACATGGGAAACGACCCTCCCAGATGGTTGCTGCTTAAATCAAGGGTATCGAGTAGAGAAGAAGACACATTTGAAAGCTCATTCAGATCGCCATTGAATTGGTTTTGAGAAAGTTGTATCTTCTGGACTGATGGAATGCTGAACAGAGTGAATGGGATACTTCCGTCAAGTGAATTGTTCCGCAAGTCTAGATTAACTAGACCCGGAAGGCTCTCCCATTTTGTGGAAATAATTGAACCATCCAGCTGATTATGAGCGAGGTTCAACAGAGTGAGATTTTTGGACAAAGAGAAAGATGGTATTGGTCCACTAAATCTGTTTGCTGAAAAATCCAGGAATGCAAGTTGTCCGAGATTCGCAATCTTAGTTGGAATTGACCCATTAAAATTGCAACCCGCAAGGTCTAATTTGGACAATTTCTGAAGGTTTCCTATAGAATCAGGTAATGGCCCTGAAAAAGCAGTGGCTCTAAGCGACAAGCTCTGAAGAGAACCATTGAGCGGGAAGGCGGGGAGAGAACCTTGTAGCTGCCTGTTATTTGTCAAATCAAGAATCTCTAACGTTGGTACCTGAAAGATCTTTTGTGGAAACACTCCCAACAATCTGGTCGAGCTGAGTCGAAGGGATGTCAAATTTGAGTATTCTGCAAAGAAATCTGGAACTTGTACTGATAAATTGTTGTCATCCAGGTGAATAACCGAGAGTGACCGAATCTTCAACAGCGAAGAATCAATCGGTCCTGAAAGATTACACCCGCGCAAACTCAACACTCTGAGATTAGGCAGTGAAGACGATAAGGCCTGACCCCACTCTTCCCCTCCAACTGATATATCCACACCTTCAAGATATAGCTCTCCCAGCAGGGTCATATTCTGTAACAGCAATTTTAAATTTGGGTTTTCAACTTTGAGGTTGGATTTTTGTACAAAGGAAAAGGTAGAAAGATCGAGAGTAATCAACTGAGTCAGGTGTGAAATCTCGATAGGAATTTGCCCGGTGAAACCTGCATTTGATGTATTGAGAGTCCTCAAATTGGCGAGATTTCGAAATCCAGTTGGAATCGTAATATTAAAGTTATTGTAACCAAGATTGAGGTTCTTCAAGTGTCGGAGACTGAAAAGGCTGCTGGAGTTATCAAAACCACCGTGGATCCCCTCACTGTTTAAGTCAAGGCCAATTACACAGCCATCGGAGCAGGTGACCCCGACCCAATCACAGTAATCGGAATTCTGATCCCAGCGTACAAGAACTTTTGACACAGATTCGTTATAATTGAGGCTGTTCTTCAGCTCCAGCAATAAGGACTTCTGATCTTCGGAACACAGTCCGAACACAAGAGAGATTCCGCTGCCGAGGATCAACGAGTGAATGACTATCAAGAAAAGCCATGAGAAGAGCGTCGTTCTCATTGGAAGCAATTACAGGAGACACCCATACGACGAAGAAAAACTAAAAAAGAGGAGGAATCAGGGGTGGGACATACCTTTTGCCCGGCAGATTAGGTATGAAAGCACAAGTAAAATCGACGATTGAAGAAAATGGTAGAAGAACCTGACCAGAGAGAAGTGCGATTCAGAAAGGTCAAAGGAAGAACGCGTCTTAGCATTTCTGGAGGACGCACAGTATAGCCAGCCAGCCATCAGCCATGGATTTTCCTCTTTCTGGTAATAAACAATTAACGCGTTGGGCCAGTCTCCTTTTCTCTTCCACTACTAATTTTCACATATAGGTTCAACGAGATTGTGAACACTAAACTTATTAATAATAGTCAATATTGAACAATTTTTAAAAAATAAATAAATAATCACCTAAAAAAAATTAACTTACCCGTGACATAACATGTTAAAAAATATAAATAATTAAATTAATATCAAATTATTAGCTTCAGTTTTTAAAATTGTTGATAATTTATCGTAGTATTATAAAATCATCAACCGTTAAATGACTAAATTAATTTCAATACAATAACTTGATCCTTTAAAACTGCTAATTCCGGCATAACTAAGAATCGAGCGTGTGTTTTTATATTTTTTTCGATTTGAATTTATCTAATAATCTAATATGGGTTTGTTTTGTTTGAATTTAATATATCATAATTTGTTAAGAAATTTTAAAAAAAAATTATTTATTTTTTAAATCTATAAAATAATTAAACAATTAATCTATGAAACACCCTTATTTTTAGTCGTGTTAATATATTGTAATACTTTAATTCAGAGATAATTCTTGAATTAACATTAAAAGAGGAATCAAAGTCAATGAACGTTGATTCTTACAAGGATCGGGGTGAAAACATAGACTAATGGTGTGGCAAGGAACCAAGTTAAGACTTCCACATTTGAATTGTGGATTGATAACTTCTCTTAGATTTACCAAAGTCCTCCGAATGTAATATTTTCTGTTTTTAACCTAATACTATACAATTTTGTTTTCAGAATTAACTAAAATACATCGTACTAAATAGGTAAAAAAAATCTACTTATAAATCATTTAATTTTCACTTTTTCAAACGATGTGGGATTATGCATCTTCACTTATATAGATTGAACGCTCCTAAATGACAAAATCTTGAATCGTCTTTGCTTTCACATAAAATAGTATCACACATGGCTCATGTTTGATTTTGTACGTATGTAATGAAATATGATTCTTAAACTATAGCAACGTCACATTAATATTAGGGTGAAAGATTATACTTATAAATGCTTCAACATAGGTTAAAAAGTATTGAATTATATTGACAAGGTCAAAGTTTGATTCTTATAAGGTTGCTTTCATGATTCATCAGTTCATGTGTGAAATATTGACTCGTATTGCATATTGATTGGAGCTCACACGTGACAGGCAACAATAACAATTCAAGGCGTTCACATTTGAATTAATGGCCTGATGACTATGCCACATAACTGGTAAAGTCTTTCATTAAAAGAGAACAATGAAGTCTCGCTATCTGTTCCATTCACAATAATGATCTATATATATTAGATAAAGTGGACCCGAATCCTTGTCCTTCAAGGCTCGGTTGATCTCCTAAAAAACTTCCTAATCACAAAGATATAATTACCTAAAATACAAAGACTAAATTAAGGAAACATATTTCAAAAAAATATTCCTCAAAAGATATGCAAAATAACTTCCTATTTTAGATACAATAATATCGTAATACCCCCCTTCAAGTTGGAGCGTGAAGATCTCGAACACCCAGCTTGCGGAGTAGAAACTCAAATTTCACTTTCCCCAACGCTTATGTAAAGATGTCTGCCAATTGAACATTGGTGAAAACGTATGACGTACAAATCATCCCTTTAGTCACCGCATCTCGAACAAAATGACAGTCAACTTCTATATGCTTCGTTCTTTCGTGAAAAACTGGATTTTGAGCAATGTACAACGCCGACTGACTATCACAATACAACTTCATACCTTTTGGATGTCGCACACCCAAGTCACCTAAAAGTTGTTTAAGCCACTTTAATTCACACACTGTTGCCGCCATTGATCTATACTCAGCCTCCGCAGACAATCTAGACATTGTTTGTTGCTTCTTGGTTTTCCACGACACAGAAGAACAACCAAGTAACACGAATCATCCTGTTAAGGAACACCGCGTAAGTGGACAACTAGCCCAATCAGAATCACACCACCCTTTTAGACTTAGGTCACTATCAGTATGAAGCAAAATCCCTTGCCCCGGACTCTTCTTCAAATATCTCACAACCCTGAGAGCTGCCTCCCAATAATCATCACGAGGTTGTTGCATAAATTGGGACAAAATATGAACCGAATATGCAAGATCAGGTCTCGTCATAGACAGGTAAATCAATCTCCCTACAAGTCACCTATACGGCGCCGGATCCGCAAGGAATGCACCCTTAGCAAGAGCCAAATTGTGATTTTGTTCCATAGGAAATGACGCAGGCTTTGCATCCAATAAACCCGTTTTAGAAATTATATCAAGTGTGTATTTTCTTTGGCAAAGAAAAATTCATTCTCGATTACGGGCTACCTCTAGGCCTAAGAAGTATTTCAAAACTCCCAAATCCTTCATATGAAAGCATCTGACAAGATAATCTTTAAAACTTGTCAATGCAACCTTATCATTCCCTGCAATAATCAAGTCATCAACATAAACTAACACGTTAATTTGAATTCTTCCCCTGCACAACCCAAATAGGGAATAATCTGAATAGGATTGCACAAATCCATAATTTTTTAACGCTATTGACAGTTTGGCAAACCAACATCGTGGAGCTTGTTTCAGACCATATAATGACTTTTTCAACCTGCAAACCATGTTAGGATTTGTATTTTTGAAACCTGGCGAAACCTTCATATAAACCTTCTCACTTAAGTCACCGTGAAGGAAAGCATTATGCACATCCATTTGATGTACCTCCCAATTTTTAACAGCAGCAATTGCAAGAAAAATACGAACCGTCACCAATTTTGCCACAGGAGCAAATGCCTCGTTATAGTCAATTCCTTCCACCTGATGATTGCCAAAGATCACAAGTCTTGCTTTGAGTCGTTCTATGTTACCATCTGACTTATATTTAATTTTGTATATCCATTGGCTCCCTAGAGCTTTCTTTCCGGGTGGAAGAGTATCCATTACCCAAGTCTCATTGTCTTCAAGGACTCGAATCTCCTTATCCATCGCATCTCGCCATCCTGAGTCTTTCATCACTTCTTTAAAATGCTTTGGCTCATGTCCCGCTGTCACTGCTGCAAAGAAATTTCTATGGTTCACAGAAAAACGTTCACAATTCACAAAATATGTTATATGATAGGGTGTACCTGAGGAAGATGAAGTAGCTGATGAATTCTCAGATGGACTTATTTTTCGTACAGTATGGGTAACAAAATCACGATATCGTGTTGAAGAAGTTTTGGCTTGTTTTCCTTGCCCTAGCTCACTGTCAACTTGCACACCTTGCTCCTCCAACGTATTCTTCAGCCCCTCATCACACACATTGTAACGTCCCGAGTCCTAAAACCCGGATTAGCTACCCTTGACATGAAACTTAGCTAAGAGAAATCACGGGGAATTTATTTTTCACACGGTGATAGGAATTTAATCCTTAAACTATCGATCATACAGCGGAAGACTCACGTAAGGATCATTTGTAACTATAAAAAAAATAGAAACATTCGGTTGGGAAGAAGGGAATAAAACACCAGCATTTCACTTCTCCTACCGGGCGCTAAACGACAAGGAAATCCCCTCCTCTTCCGGTCAGTAAACGACAAGGAAACCGCCTCATCTGCCGGACACTAAACGACAAAATAGCATTTTCTTCTTCCGATGACGTCAGCCGGAAGACAACCTTTTTCCTCTTCCGATGACGTCAGCCAGAAGATAAACATTTTTCTCTTCCGATGACGTCAGTCGGAAGACAACCATTTTCCTCTTCCGATGACGTCAGCCGGAAGACAACCATTTTCCTCTTCCGATGACGTCAGCCAGAAGATAAACTCATTTCCTCCAGCATCCCTCGGCAGAAGACATCCTGGCCTTTCTCAGTCTTAGATTTAGATAACATAAACTTCATAGCCTCAATCTTAATAACCAGGACTCAAACAGAATGAACCGTAAACTTACTAGAACTCACACAGCGAAAGACTTAATAATTAATTTCGTATCCTCATAAATATTCTCAGACTCAGTACTCATACCAGACAAACTCAAAACTCAATATTCGAAAGTAAAGTCATCATACTTAGACTTCCATATTCATAAACATTACTAAAATCTTAAAAGCATAAACCAGAGGGTCATGTTCGCCATCCAACCACAGATTTGCACCCTGAACACCCTCCAGCAACCGACCTAGACATCTTCATCAGCTTTGAAGTCCTCGCCTGATATCTCGTCACCTACATCATGAGGTTTAAACTATAAGCCTAATGCTTAGTAAGGGATGCAGTACTAACATGTATGCGTTAATGCACAGTTTAATGAAATACATGTTCATGTTCATCATTCTTATTCACCGTTCATATTCATCAGTCATCGTCATCATTCATATTCTTCATTCATATTCTTTATTCATATGGTGTGGATTGAGAGAGAATTTGTGCCGGTAAAGGGGGTCCGACAGTGAGTTTGATCATGGTCCCTACTGCGGGTCGTATTCATGTGTCTTTCTTTGGACTGTGACGTACGCCGAACCACCCCCAACCCTCACTCAACCACGTTGCAGGGGTTTTATCATTTAACTTGTTCATGGGAAAAACATGCTTTTAATACATTTTCATATGTATAAAACATTCATAATGCATGGTTGGAGATGTTCCTAGTTCATCGTTCTGTAAAACAGATCATTCATTAAAAGAGACATTCTAATAGCTCAAAAATCATGTCTAACAGACAATGGCTCTCGTAACTCAATTCTTCATAGGGTAAAATCTCTAACTAATACCCTGGTGATGTAGGGCCATAATGGCCGGAAATCCTATACATTCACTTACCTGGATTTCTTAGCAGTTTGAGCTCCTTTTCCTCAGACTTCTTCACCTCGGGCACAGAGTAGTCGGATAGTGGCGGAGAAAACCAATCGTCAAAAGGAAGTAGGCCGAAGGTAGAGAGCAAGAGCTCTGGAGGCAGGAAATCGCCGAGAAGAGTAGTGACGGCTACAGTGGTTTAAATGAAGTTTGAATCCTTTCCACTTTCTATTTATACTTAATCCATCAATCTTAATTACAAATCTGCCACCCAACCTAGTTTTACTCAACTTGTAATAAATTTGTCTTAACATTAAATTTAAATCATAAAGGTTAAATAAAAGGGTGACAATTAAAAGGGTCAGAAAATCACCTGGCCGAAATGTCGGGTGTTACACACATCCTCATGTGCGGGCTGCTCCACAGACTGCGCCGCATCACCAGAACTGTAGCGACCATTAACCGTACAATCGGGTATTACAAGAACCCCCCTCGAGGGTGGACGCTGCCTCCAAGCCCCCCTCAACACACACAACGCACTGATCGACATCCTCATCCTCACTCCATGTACCATCCTCATTGTTTTCCAACCTTTCTTCCCAAAAGGGTATCCAACAAAGACACACTTACGGCTCCTACTTGCAAATTTATCACTTTTGTGTCGTTGGTTATGAGCATAACAAAGGCAACCAAAGACACGAATAGCATCATATGAAGGTATTTTCCCAAACAACATTTCATATGGCGATTTAGTCTGAAGTACAGTAGAGGGTGTCCTATTAATCAAGTGACATGCTGCCAACACACACTCTCCCCAAAACTTGATTGGTAAGTTCCCTTGAAATCTTAATGCTCTAGCCACATTTAAAATGTGTTGGTGTTTTCTCTCAACCCTCCCATTTTGTTGTGGAGTCCCAACACAAGAAGTCTAAAAAATAATCTCATTATTTTGAAAATAATCCAGCAAACAATTAAATTCGATCCCATTGTCACTTCTCACACATTTTATCACTTGTTCAAATTGACGTTCAACCATAGCAACAAAATTAAGAAACATAGATTCAACTTCCATTTTATTGCATAGTAAATATACCCAAACTCCTCTGGAAAAATCATCTACTATTGTCAAAAAATAGGTAGCACCACACGAAGAACGAGTGTTGTAAGGCCCCCACAAATCCAAATGAACCAGTTCAAAAATTCTACTAGCTTTATTCGTAATAATTTGAAAACTAAATCTAGGTTGCTTTGCACACGGACATACATCACAAGCTTTATTATTGTTTCTACAATAATCACTCACAACGAGAATCATCTTCAATATTTTCCCCGACGGATGCCCCATTCGTTGATGCCATAAGTCGAACGACGAATCACCATTCACTGTCAAGACCTTCACTTGAGGAACCCCACGGAAAAAATAAAGTCCATCCAATCTTTCACCCGCTCCAATCACCTTTCTCGTTGGTTGGTCCTGTATAATACAAATATTTTTAGTGAATTGTACAACGCAATTTGATTCATCAATTAATTGAGTCACAGAAATTTAATTGCATGTTAATTGTGGGTCATAAAGCACATTGTCAAGCTTCAATCCTCCTGGCAACACGACACTCCCCTCTTGGTGTGCTTCTGCTATGTTTCCATCCGGCAATCCCACCGGGCAATATTTCACCTTTCTCACATTTCTCAAAATAATAAGTCGCATGTCACATGGTTCGACGCTCCTGTATCGATAATCCAACTAAAATTATTGTTCTTACCATGTAGTCGATCGTTTGTTTTGGCTAGATTCAAAAATTCAAGAAGTTGCTGCAGTTGCATTGCTGAAACACCCGCAAGAGCCGTAGCTTCAGTCTCACCCGCTAGCCCCTGCGAGTTTCCTGCATGCTGCCCAGATGAAGTTCCAGCTCCGCCAGTTAGGGGTGGGCACGGTCCGGTCTGGGCCGGTTCTGGCCTGGAACCGGACCAGACCGTTGGTTTCGGGAATTTATTTCCCGGAATCGGTCCTCAGCAGAACCGGTACCGAACCGGAACCAGACCGATTTTTCAGTCCGGTTCCGGTTCGGTACCGGTTCCCTCCCATTCTGTAATGGTTTGAAGTTTTGAGAAATTGTGTAATAGGGTATTGTATTAGGGTATTGTAATAACTTTTGAGGTTATTTGGTAAGTAATTATGTAAACATATGTAGTAAAAGTTGTATAAAATTAATGGTGCAAGTTTTTGGATGAAATTTAATAATTTTTTTTAATTGTAAAAATTAGATTAAAATAATCTAATTGGGTTAGATTAAAAATTGATTGTGGTTAAAGATTAATGAAAATTAAGATTGATTAGTTGGTAATTAATTTTAAAAGGGAGGGCAAAAATGTAAAGTTAAAGATAAACATTTGGTCAAAATTGTCATGTTTCACTCAAAGCTTCCTAAAGAAGCTTCAAGTGTGTACTAAAACCCACTTTACGTGGGAATAGCTATAGAAGAAAAAAACAAAACAAAATCAATAAATAAATAAAATAATAATAATACTAAAAGAAAACTAAAGTGAAGTGGCTGAATTTCAACCACTTCACGTGGATGAAAGAGGGAGGAGAGAGAGAATATTATTTTCTTTTATTTTGTTTTGGTTTCGGTGGGTGAGAGAAAAACAGAACCAGAAACAGAAGCAGAAGTTTGGAGCGACGAAACCGCGAGGGAGAAGAGGAGAAAGGAAGGGGAAAATGTGGGTTTTTGCCCTAGCTCGTGAAGAGAAAGTTGTTCATCTAGGTGAAACGGTTCTTTTGGTCCAAGAACCGAGCCAAGAGGTGGAGATTTTCGTAGGTATTGACGGAGGAACCGACAATTTCGGTAAGTAAATCCAACCATTCGAATAATTGATTTAAGCTTTATTGCATGAGTTAGGTGGAGATAGTTTAATTTACGCTTTGGATCTGATTAGGTTAGAAGATTTGAAGTGTCTTGAATTGTATTGTTAGATTGTGGATTTAATAGAATTAATTGAGTATTATTTTTAATTGTGAATAGAATTGTTGAATTGCTTGATTTAAGTTGAATTTGATTGTATTGTTGAATGAGATTGATGTTGTTGAATTGATTGATATATGGGGAGTGAATTGCTAGTGTTTGTGAAAAGAACTATAATTGATTGTGAAATAAAAATGATGGAACCGATATTGTTTCTGAATGTGTATTTAAAGTGTTATGCGAAATTGAAATAGTTTGTATTGAGATTGTGTATTGAATTCATTACATGAAATGGATATGTATATGTTGTGAATTAATATTGTTGCGTGAAAAAGTGTTATGTTTGATTTTGGGATTAAAGTAAATGATTGAGGAAGTGGAAGTGACAATCGATTTAAGATTTAACTTGCCTCTTGATATGCACAATATGTATAACTATGAAAGGGAAAAGAGTAAGGGCCTTACGCATAGTTGTCCCCTTTGGGTTGAAAATCCCTGAAAAGCAGGCTCGGGGTACTACAGTCTGGCCGGTGAAAGCCCGGAAATCTGTAGGGATGTTTTATAGTTATACATGTTAGGTTAAACTGGTAGAGTGCATTATTTAACAAATATAACTGATTGTTAAATAATTCATTGAAAATTCTTGATTGATAATTGAAAATGCTTAATTTTGTAATGCATTGGACATTTTTGTATTGATAATGTAAATGCATTAATTTAGTATTATGATGCATTGTCGATTGTATCGGAATGTGTGATTAAACTGCAAGTGACATTGGCGTTCTTATTGAACTTGTGATTTTTAAATGTTTATTCTTACATTGCATTTGAATATTAGGTGGTGAATGTTCATTGAAAAATGTAGAGTTTAAGTATACCCGTTTGGTTTATTAAAGAAGATGACAAATTGACAATGACTGTGTAGTGGATGAATGGAGAATAACATTATGTGATGCAATTTTAAGTTTGAAGTTTACTCTAAGGGTTAGCCTTATTTGTTGGGGCCATGGCTCATTATGTGGATATTCTATTGTTCAGATTTTTGGATACGTTCACCGAAAAATATTACTCAGGGCAAAGGTAAAGATGTACAACGAGGCATAGGCGATCGATCGCGATTTAGTTTTTATTTTTCAGAGTTAAAAGTCACATGTCGTGGACCTTTTTCTTTTATTTTGTTTGTTTCGTGGGTGAAAGCAAAACCGAACCAGAAACAGAAGCAGAAGTTTGGAGCGACGAAACCGCGAGGGAGAAGATGAGAAAGGAAGGGGAAAATGTGGGTTTTTGCCCTAGCTCGTGAAGAGAAAGTTGTTCATCTAGGTGAAACGGTTTCTTTTGGTCCAAGAACCGAGCCAAGAGTGGATATTTTCGTAGGTATTGACGGAGGAACCGACATTTCGTACGAAATCCAACCTTCGAATACTTGATTAACTTTATGCATGGTTAGGTGGATATAGTTTAATTGACGCTTTGTATCTGATTAGTTTAGACGATTTTGAAGTGTCTTGAATTGTATTGTTAGATTGTGGATTTAATAGAATTAATTGAGTAATTATTTTTAATTGTGATAGAATTGTTTGATTGCTTGATTTAAGTTGAATTTGATTGTATTGTTGAATGAGATTGATGTTGTTGAATTGCTGCTATATGGGGAGTGAATTGCTAGTGTTTGTGAAAAGAACTATAATTGATTGTGCAATAACACTATGGAAACCGAATTGTTTCTGATTTGTATTTAAAGTGTTATGGCGAAATTGAAATAGTTGTATGAGATTGTGTATTGAATTCATTACATGAAATGGATATGTATATGTTGTGAATTAATATTGTTGCGTGAAAAAGTGTTATGTTTGATTTTGGGATTAAAGTAAATGAATGAAGGAAGTGGAAGTGACAATCGATTTTAAGATTTAACTTGCCTCTTGATATGCACAATATGTATAACTATGAAAGGGAAAAGAGTAAGGGCCTTACGCATAGTTGTCCCCTTTGGGTTGAAAATCCCTGAAAAGCAGGCTCGGGGTACTACAGTCTGGCCGGTGAAAGCCCGGAAATCTGTAGGGATGTTTTATAGTTATACATGTTAGGTTAAACTGGTAGAGTGCATTATTTAACAAATATAACTGATTGTTAAATAATTCATTGAAAATTCTTGATTGATAATTGAAAATGCTTAATTTTGTAATGCATTGGACATTTTTGTATTGATAATTGTAAATGCATTAATTTTAGTATTATGATGCATTGTCGATTGTATCGGAATGTTGGATTAAATGCAATGTGACATTGGCGTTCTTATTGAACTTGTGATTTTAAATGTTTAATTTATTACAATTGCATTTGATATTAGGTGGTGAATGTTCATTGAAAAATGTAGAGTTTAAGTATACCCGTTTGGTTATTAAAGAAGCATGAAAAATTGACAATGAATGATTGTAGTGAATGATGGAGAATAACATGATGTGATTCAATTACGTTTGAATAGTTACGCTCGGGTTATAAGACGTTATTTGTTGGGTCCAATGGCTCCTTATGTGGATATTTCTATTTTTTCAGATTTTTTGATACGTTTCCGAAAAAGATGACCAAGGTCACCGGTACAGATGTACAACAAGGCATAGATCGATCCGCTTTTATTTTATTGTCAGAGTTGAAAGTCCACATGGTCGTGAATCTTTTTTATTAGTGTTTTCGCTGTATTCCGGTTGATGAAAATGTGACGAGTATACATGTCATAGTTCATTGGTTTGTTTATTTAATACCTCATATTTTAGGATGCCATGTAGGATAAGTGTTTGAAAGTAGTTGTGTTGAATGGTCGTCGGTCACTAATTCCCACCTCGGGAATCCTATCTGTCGGGATCCGGTCGGGGGCCCGGTCGAGTCCTGACACATTCATTAAAAAAAAAAATTTTAAACTTTTATTAATTAATTAAAAAGAAAAGATAAAAGGAAGGAGAATAGGATCGGGCATTTCCATTTATTCTTCTCTCTCTCTCTCTCTCTCTCTCTCTCTCTCTCTCTCTCTCTCTCTTCCTCCTCTCCCCGCAAGGCCGCAACCCTAGCTCACAAATTGCAGAAGCAATTCGCCGCCCCGACGCCCCCTCCATCGCTAGGTTTACCCTGATCTCAATGTTGTTCGTCCTCATCTGTATAGTCTAAGGTTGAGGAGTGTAGTGCGAGCAGAGGCGCATGCAAGCGCGATAACAGAGCCAAAGTCCAAATCGCAGGGCAGTCCCTCCTCAGCGCTGGAGTCTGACTCCGATTCGGACTTCGGCTCTGGTTCGCGCCTTGCGGGAGTCGAAGTCGCCATTCGAGTCTCCAGTCGCCAGTCGGGTAAGGAAAATTGCCAAATTGAACTTCTAATTTCTATTAGAAACAGGGATTTCAATCTTTCATTCAGGGAAGGGGATTTACTCGGTAGTCCCACGGTTCTCGGTTCTGTGAGCAACAGAACCGGGACCGTGGACCGCGGTTCCGGTCCTCATGGATATGGGAACCGGAACCGCGACCACAACATAAAAACCGCCCAAATAACCGGACCGAACCGACGGTCCAGTCCGGTCCACCGGTTTTGGTCCGGCTCTGCCCACCCATGCCGCCAGTTTTATTTGTGCGGATAGGAGGTGTACCATGCCCTCTGCCACGGCCAGAACTTGCACGCCCACCGCCTCTTCCAGTCCGTCCTCCACCACGACCCGGTCCCCTTCCGTCGCGAGGTCAGTCTCCCCACCATTCAGGGAACTCGTGTAGTTGAAAACAAAAGGATTCGTTGTGGCCTTCTGTATGACAATAATTGCAAAACTTGTCAGTATTATCTACAAGACGAGACTTACCGCGCGTATCAGGCTGAATTGAGAAGGCCATGATACTATCTCGCGCATCCTTGGATGAAGACATCTCTCCTCCACGCAGACGTTCTACTTGAATCACTTGTTGATATGCTCTATCAAGGGTCAGCAATGGCTCTTCTCCAAGCAGATTTGTTCGAATTGCAGAATACGTTCCATCGAGGCCGATAAGAAAGTGATGAAGATAGTCATCTTCTCTCAATTTTTCCACCTGCGTGACTATGTTACAGGTGTAACCTCCACACTTACAAACTGGCACTATCACATATGTGATCAGTTCGTCCCAGATTTTTGATAAACGACCCAAATAAATTGCCACAGTCTCAGTTTTTCCTTGTTTGCACTCCCCTAATGACGTTTTTAATTGGCATATACGAGTGCCGCTCACCACATAAAACCTGTTTATGAGATTGTTCCACAGGAGTTGTGCATCATCATATTCTCCAAATGTCGGAACAGATGGCTCAATGGTATTGGTCAGCCACGATACCAACATCGAATGGACAACATTCTAATCCTCAAGTTTCTCCTCTGTTGTTGGCTTCGAACCGTCCCTTCCACAAAGCCAAATTTCCTCTTCACCTTTAACGAGGTTCAAATTGCCCTTGCCCATTCATCATAGTTTTCACTACGTAATTGAATCGAGGTAATGATATTTCCCGGACCATCACTTGATCCAAGATGATACATCATATCCACCATTTTGTCACCTCCTTTCATTTCTCCCTCTCTGCCAGCCATGATCTCTCGTGGAGGCTAAAGTACTGTATAAATAAAAAATGTGTGTGCTTAGAATCTCTCTACGGCTCTGATATCATGACAAATTCTCCACCCCAAAAATCTGTCTATTTCATTCACAATAATGATGTATATATATTAGATAAAGTGGACCCGAATTCTTGTCCTTCAAGACTCGGTTGATCTCCTAAAAACCTCCCTAGTCACAAAGATATATTTACCTATAATACAAAGACTAAATTAAGAAAACATATTTCGAAAGAATATTCCTCAAAAGATATGCAAAATAACTTCCTATTTTAGATACAATAATATCATAATATTATGTCACATAACTTGTAAAGTCTTTCATTAAAAGAGAACAATGAAGTCGCGCTATCAAAAAATATAACAAAGAACAACAATCGAGTGACCAAAAGTCTAGACTTAGTGAGAGAATCTCAATAATTTTACAAAGTTTAAGGTTATGGAACCACTTTTATATGTATCTCGAGAACAAATTGCTATCATCATGTCACATGAAATTTCATGAGATAAAGATAATTCTTCAGATATGCGATGATTCGAAGAAATAAAGTTATTCAACTATAATTTTGTGTGGAAAATTGTCTTTAATTATATATAAGTTTTAGTCAATTCATGTAAGATTTCTATAGTTTTACTGTGACATCACACAATTACAAATTAAAAATTATATATATGAACAATAAATTTAGACAAATCTTGTGATTTTATAGATATTATAATTATTAATAATAACAATTACATTAATGTTTTTCAAAGTTTTATGTTTTGATAATATCATAGTAAACTAATTTTTTTATTGATTTAAATAATAAAGCATCAAATTTTACAGCCTATAGATACTTAATGTTAAATATTTCGTTCAAATTGTTTATTTATAATTATTCATTAACCATTTTAATACGAATATTTTTATTCCTGCGTACTTAAAATTGATTGGAATCGGAAATCATAGTAAATACTAAAATAGATTGGAATAGAAAATCATAGTCAATACTTAATAATGTGTTGAAGCTTAGAGGTAGGAACAATTTAGTTTGTGGATTCAAATATTTTTGAAACTGAAATGAATCGGTCCAGTTTCGAAATCGAACTATAACTGACCCGATTTATTTTGATTGTGCCTTGGATCTCTGCAAACTCTTGTCCCGAGAGGGTCAGGGATGATTCAGGAGTACAGTTTCGGGAATATTCGGCCAAGAATGGTGTCAATGTAAGCAGAGTATCGTGCTCTCCAGTTCTTGTTGTAGGTAAGGGGAACAATTACGATTCCAAGTCCAAACAGAAACCCTAGCTCGATGCTCAAGTACTTCCACTCGACTAAACTTTTCAGCTTCCACTGGGAGTCTTGAGACGATGGTGATGATGGTTGTGGCTCAGCAGAGTCGTTGCAGAGAACAGTCAATGGCGGCCCGCACAATCCTTTATTACCTCGAAATGAATCTTCTGTAAATAACTGAAGTTGGGTGCCGGTAGGGATCTTTCCGACTAGATTATTAAAAGAGACGTTCAGAAAAGAGAGGAAATTTAGGAATCCAAGCTGATAAGGGATTTCACCGCTCAGCTTGTTTGACGACAGGTCCAACGACTCAAGCTTCGTCAAGTTGCCAATGGCGGGAGGAATTTGGCCGGTGAGAGAATTATGGGACAAGTTGAGTACATAAAGAGCTTTCAATTGCCCAAGTTCCTCTGGTATTGGCCCATCAAAGTCATTGCTTGAGAAGTCTATGGAAGTGAAAACTGTCAATATTTTCACAAAATTCATCTCCAGACCCTTGGTAGTCACTGTAATAGAATCCTGATAATTCACATCGCTGAAACTCAGCACCCTATATCTAAGGTGATTGAGCTTCGATTTTTCACCGTCCTCATCGGCCATCATCGCTTTCCAATGCATCAAGTCTCGCCCAGGCAGTCCACCATTAAAATGGTTCTGACCCACGTCGACGATTTGGAGACTCGGCCAGGTGCCATTTATATAAGAACAGTCAATATTGCCATGAAATCCATTTGATCTCAGAACAAGGACTCTCAATGTGGGTATTTTCTTCAATGAGCATGGAAAGGCATTGTTTAAACTATTCTTTCCCACATCAAAAACCTCCAACATAGTGCAGTTGGATAGAGATTGTGGAACCTGTCCCTCAATTTGATTTCCACTCACATCCAAAGTTCTTAGACTGCATCCGGATGGGAAAGTATCAGACAGAGAGCCATTCAAATTGTTCCCCCGCAGATTTAGTACTCCAAGAGAAACAGTCATCTCGTATAAGCATGTCGGGACTGAGCCATGCAACATATTATCTGACAAATCCAAGACTTGAAGGCTTGTGGCATTGCATAAAGACGTAGGGATACTGCCTGAAACACTATTATTTGAAATCGAGAAGAAGAATGCCGAGTCAAGGTATTTACCAATATCCTCTGGGATGACAGAACTGAAATTGTTGTTCGAGTAATCCAAATAGGCAAACTGAGAAGAATTAACAAATGGCAAGGCTCCTTGGAATTCGTTCGAACGAAGGTCGAGGAGGAGCAAATGGCGAGATTGATCCTGCAATGGGCCATCTAAGCCCACAAGAGAGTTGCTAGAAAGATTTAAGATTCTGAGATTCTCTGGTTTCCAAATCCAAGCAGGTACATTTCCCTGAAGTTGGTTGTGGGAGAGATCTAGAACATTCAATTTGGTTTGGTCTTTTAAAAATTCAGGGAATCTTCTCAACCCGCAAGAAGCCAATTCGAATGAAGTCATCTGGGGAAAGGGAGATGTAGAATTATAGGAGAGGTCATCGTTTGTTTCAACAACAAAAAGGCTGTTGCTCGAAAGATCGAGACTCGAAAGATTTTGCAGCTGCTGGATCATGTTTAGCTGCAGTGGGCCACTAAAATTGTTATGAGACATCAACAATGACTTTAGACCTTTGAGCTTGAAAAAAGACATGGGAAACGACCCTCCCAGATGGTTGCTGCTTAAATCAAGGGTATCAAGTAGAGAAGAAGACGCATTTGAAAGCTCATTCAGATCGCCATTGAATTGGTTTAGAGAAAGCTGTATCTTCTGGATTGATGGAATGCTGAACAGAGTGACTGGGATACTTCCGTCAAGTGAATTGTTCCGCAAGTCTAGATTAACTAGACCCGGAAGGCTCTCCCATTTTGTGGAAAGAATTGAACCATCCAGCTGATTATGAGCGAGGTTCAACAGAGTGAGATTTTTGGACAAAGAGAAAGATGGTATTGGTCCGCTAAATCTGTTTGCTGAAAAATCCAGGTACGTAAGTTGTCCGAGATTCGCAATCTCAGTTGGAATTGACCCATTAAAATTGCAACCCGCAAGGTCTAATTTGGACAATTTCTGAAGGTTTCCTATAGAATCAGGTAATGGCCCTGAAAAAGCAGTGGCTCTAAGCGACAAGCTCTGAAGAGAACCATTGAGCGGGAAGGCGGGGAGAGAACCTTGTAGCTGACTGTTATATGTCAAATCAAGAATCTCTAACGTTGGTACCTGAAAGATCTTTTCTGGAAACACTCCCAACAATCTGTTGAAGCTGAGTCCAAGGGATGTCAAATTTGAGTATTCTGCAAAGAAATCTGGAACTTGTACTGATAAATAGTTGTCATCCAAGTGAATAACCGAGAGTGACTGAATCTTCAACAGCGAAGAATCAATCGGTCCTGAAAGATTACACCCGCGCAAACTCAACACTCTGATATTAGGCAGTGAAGACGATAAGGCCTGGCCCCACTCTTCCCCTCCAACTGATATATCCACACCATCAAGATATAACTCTCTCAGCAGGGTCATATTCTGTAACAGCAATTTTAAATTTGGGTTTTCAACTTTGAGGTTGGAGTTTTGTACAAAGGAAAAGGTAGAAAGATCGAGAGTAATCAACTGAGTCAGACATGAAATCTCGATAGGAATTTGCCCGGTGAAACCTGCATTTGATGTATTGAGAGTAGTCAAATGGGCGAGATTTCGAAATCGAGTTGGAATCGTAATATTGAAGTTATTGTAACCAAGATTGAGGTTCTTCAAGTGTCGGAGACTGAAAAGGCTGCTGGAGTGATCAAAACCACCGTGGATCCCCTCACTGTTTAAGTCAAGGCCAACTACACAGCCATCGGAGCAGGTGACCCCGACCCAATCACAGTAATCAGAATTCTGATTCCAGAGGGCAAGAACTTTTGACTGAAATTCGTCATAACTGAGGCTGTTCTTTAGCTCCAGCAATAAGGACTTTTGATCTTCGGAACACAGTCCGAACACAAGAGAGATTCCGCTGCCGAGTATCAACGAGTGCATGGCTATCAAGAAAAGCCACGAGCACGAGCAGAGTGTAGCACTCATCATTGGAAGCAATTACAGGAGATACCCAAGCGATCCAAAATAGCTAAGAAAAAAGGCGTATGAATTGGGCTAATCTTTTATATCAAATACTTGTTTTGTTTGACTGTTGCCTCTATGGATTGACCCTTCTAAAAGATTGACTAATAAAAAAATAGTTGACTTTGAAAGCAAAAATGCTATAAAGACTAGAGTCAGTCACGTCTTAAGAAAATGAACACCATCTTAGATGTCACCTTGGATCATATCAAATTTTTGATAAGGTCGTTCCCAGTCTAGACTTTGTGTGTTATCATTCTAATATTTTGAAATTCTGAATGAGCAGTTTTTAATCCAAAGCATTACTTTCCTTCGTAATGACGCGAAAGGAACTACAAATAACAGTTTTTTGTATATATCTTCTTTGCAAGTCTGTATGTGCCAATATCCAGATTTTAAATCAAATTTTGAAAAGATTAAAGCATTTTGTAATCTATCTAATAAGTCTTTTTTCTTTGAAATTTGATATCGATCCATTTTAAGACATCATTTAATGTTTGTAATTGATTAACAGATGAGTAACTCCTCGTATCCTTTTCTCCTATTGTGCTAAAAATTGTGCAGCTCAAGGGGATTTACTGGTTGAATAAGTTTTGTCTAAAAGACTTTGTATTTCATTTTGACATAATTTTAATATGCTTCTTTTATTTGACTAGGTCTATTTTGTTGTAACCCCGGGATTTTTTAAATTGGAGAGGAAAATAAAAGAACTAATAGAAATAGGTTGTTTTAATTAAATTACAACGAAAGTGAATATGTTTAGTTCGGTATTTCCTGTGAAATTAAGCCAGAACTCGTTTATAATTTAAAGAACAAGATTAATGAAATTCGAAATGGTCGACAACACGTGAAGTCAAAACGTAAATGAGGATTTAATTAATTACTTTTATTTTTAAATTATTATTATTATTTATATCCTTTCTTAAAAAAAAAAAAAAAAGAACTAACACAAAATGCTTCGCGGAAGCCATTTGCGCTCAGGGTGTTCGAGGCCAGGGAGAACGACGTGGGCGATGAATCGCGACCAAAACCGCGCCGCCGATTTTCCAGCGATTTCCGGCCAGGACGACGTCGGCGAACTCCAGGCTGCCAGTTCCGGCCTCGTCGCGCACTGAAAACTGAACGTAATCTTTCCCTTCCTGCTCCCCCTGTTTTGTTTTGTTGGTG
>CM039511.1:3169865-3412365 GCA_022432975.1 Begonia masoniana
ATGGAGTTCGTTGCAGCAACTCTGATAGTTCAGTGATACCATGGAGGAGGAGATGTGATTTCTTCTCAAGTAAATCTCTCAAGTTTAAGCGAGGCTTAAACTTGATCGGTATCGGATGCTGAGTTGGCCCATCTGGGGCCTTTATGGTAGAGGAGCTTTTTAATGGAGTTTTGCAGATTTATTTCCTTGCACTGGAATTTCGTTGAAGGTGGAGATTGTTAGAGTTCAGTGTTCTGGATTCGTTTGGGTTGGGCCGAGTAGCCCGTTGGATCTCTCGTGTGGAATTCGTGTCAAGGTGGAGTTTGTTAGAATTTGGTGTGACCCGAATTCTAGTGGGCCGGGTCGGGCCCGTATATCAATATTAGGGTTTTATGTTTTCTCTATGTATTGATGCTTGAGTCGCAAAACTCATTGTACCGAATTGTTATTAGTGATTCTCTCCTCTGCCCGTGGTTTTTTCCCTTTCTAGGGTTTCCACGTAAATTCGGTGTCCATTATTTTCTCGTTTTTCTTTTTCGGTTTTCTTGGATCGTTCGTTACAGGTGGATTAGGGCGTTTAATCCTAACAATTCCAACGATCATGGAACGAACAGAATTCTTCATCATACTATTGGTCTTCCAGATTTCAGCCAAGAGCTTCGTTGCTTTCAAACAATCACTTGCTATCAGGTGAGATATCCAAATTCAGTTCATCTGTCTGATTAAAAATCAAGAAAGTTGATCTGGGGAAGAAGGTTTTGATTTTTTGTTTTGTTTTTTCAAGGCTGTGGTGAACAATTTGGAAGACGCCCATGAATTAGTAGACACTGCCATTTCAACTGCACTGAAACAAAGTAAGCCTGTTTATATCAGCGTAAGCTGCAATTTGGCCGGACTCCCCCATCCTACTTTCAGCCGGGAACCCGTCCCGTTTTCACTGCCTCCCAAGTAATTTCACAAAACCAATAACCTTTCTCGTTTTACTTTTTTAATCCATTACCAGGTTTGTAGTTTTTGACTTTCTTAAATCGTACAGATTTAGTAATCCGGTGGGCTTGGAAGCTGCGGTGGAGGCAGCGGCAGAGTTCCTGAACAAGGCAGTAAAACCAGTGCTCGTCGGCGGGCCAAAGCTGCGAGTTGCAAAGGCATGCAACGGGTTTGTCGAGCTAGCCGATTCTTGTGGCTACGCAATGGCTGTGATGCCGTCGGCCAAAGGGCTTGTACCGGAGAATCACCCACATTTTATCGGCACTTACTGGGGCGCCGTCAGCACTGCCTTCTGTGCTGAAATTGTGGAATCCGCCGATGCTTACTTGTTTGCTGGACCTATCTTTAACGACTATAGCTCTGTTGGGTATTCACTATTACTCAAGAAAGAGAAGATCGTCATTGTGCAGCCTGACCGAGTAGTGATTGGCGATGGCCCTGCATTCGGGTGTGTTCTTATGAACGATTTTCTCAAAGAACTAGCGAAGCGGCTCAAGCATAACCCGACCGCCTACGAAAACTATCATAGAATCTTTGTTCCCGAGGGTCATCCCCTCAAGGCCGAGCCAAAGGAACCACTGAGAGTTAATCTTTTGTTTCAACATATTCAGAAAATGCTCTCCAGTGAAACAGCCGTGATCGCCGAGACAGGGGACTCCTGGTTCAACTGCCAGAAATTAAGATTGCCAAAGGGCTGTGGGTAAGGATTTAAGACATTTTATTTCAGTAATTGCAAAAGGGTTTTCATATGATCACTGACTCTTATCTGCAGGTATGAGTTTCAGATGCAGTATGGGTCGATCGGTTGGTCGGTTGGTGCTACTCTTGGCTATGCACAGGCTGTGCCGGAGAAACGAATCATTGCTTGTATCGGCGATGGAAGTTTTCAGGTACTTAATTTCAAGAATACGGAAATTGGGTTACCTCAAAGTTTAATGTCGAGCTATTTCGACTGCTAAAAATTTGATCTTTCTTTTCCACGAGTGAAGGTGACTGCCCAAGATGTGTCGACATTGGGAAGCATAGACGTAAGTTTATTTTATGATTCTTTTAGTTTAAACGTAAAAAGAACATGGCCTCAGAGAGTCTCTCGACGGCCACAAGAGCCCTTGGATACTCTGGTTCAATTAATATTTTAGTTTTAGATGATTCTCTCTAAATTTTCATTTCCGTTCGAAAATTAGTAGCTGACTGTAGAAGGTCGACCAATTATAAGAAACCTACACACACCAAAGTCGTAGACTTGGGAAAGACCCATTATCAAAAAATTTGATATGATCCAAGGTGACATCTAAGATGGTGTACATGTTCTTAAGACGTGACTGACTCTAGTCTTTTATAGCATTTTTGCTTTCAAAGTCAACTATTTTTTTATTAGTCAATCTTTTAGAAGGGTCAATCAATACAGGCAACAGTCAAACAAATCAAGTCTTTGATATAAAAGATTGCCCAATTCATACGCCTTTTTTCTTAGCTATTTTGGATCGCTTGGGTATCTCCTGTAATTGCTTCCAAAGATGAGTGCTACACTCTGCTCGTCCTCGTGGCTTTTCTTGATTGCCATGCACTTGTTGATCCTAGGCAGCAGAATCTCTCTTGTGTTCGGACTGTGTTCCGAAGATCAGAAGTCTTTATTGTTGGAGCTGAAGAACAGCCTCTATTATAACGAATCTGAGTCAAAAATTCTTGCCCGCTGGGATCAGAATTCCGATTACTGTGATTGGGTCGGGGTCACCTGCTCCGATGGCTGTGTAATTGGCCTTGACTTAAACAGTGAGTGGATCTACGGTGGTTTTGATAACTCCAGCAGCCTTTTCAGTCTCCGACACTTGAAGAACCTCAATCTTGGTTACAATAACTTCAATATTACGATTCCAACTGGATTTCGAAATCTCGCCAATTTGACTACTCTCAATACATCATCTGCAGGTTTCACCGGGCAAATTCCTATCGAGATTTCATACCTGACTCAGTTGATTACTCTCGATCTTTCCACCTCTTCCTTTATACAAATTAACTTTTCCTTTATACAAATTTCCAACCTCAAAGTTGAAAACCCAAATTTAAAATTGCTGTTACAGAACATGACCATGCTGGGAGAGTTATATCTTGATGGTGCGGATATATCAGCTGGAGGGGAAGAGTGGGGTCAGGCCTTATCGTCTTCACTGCCTAATCTTAGAGTGTTGAGTTTGCGCCGGTGTAATCTTTCAGGACCGATTGATTCTTCGCTATTGAAAATTCAGTCACTCTCGGTTATTCACCTGGATGACAACAATTTATCAGTACAAGTTCCAGATTTCTTTGCAGAATACTCAAATTTGACATCCCTTCGACTCAGCTCGAACAGATTGTTGGGAGTGTTTCCAGAAAAGATCTTTCAGGTACCAACGTTAGAGATTCTTGATTTGAGAAATAACAGTGAGCTACAAGGTTCTCTCCCCGTCTTCCCGCGCAATGGTTCTCTTCAGAGCTTGTTGCTTGGAGAGACTGCTTTTTCAGGGCCATTACCTGATTCTATAGGAAACCTTCAGAAATTGTCCAAATTAGACCTTGCGGGTTGCAATTTTAATGGGTCAATTCCAACTGAGATTGCAAATCTCGGACAACTTGCGTACCTGGATTTTTCAGCAAACAGATTTAATGGACCAATACCATCTTTCTCTTTGTCCAAAAATCTCACTTGGTTGAACCTCGCTGATAATCAGCTGGATGGTTCAATTCTTTCCACAAAATGGGAGAGCCTTCCGGGTCTAGTTTATCTAGACTTGCGGAACAATTCACTTAACGGAAGTATCCCAGTCACTCTGTTCAGCATTCCATCAATCAAGATGATAGATCTTTCTCAAAACCAATTCAACGGCGATCTGAATGAGCTTTCAAATGTGTCTTCTTCTCTACTTGGTATCCTTGATTTAAGAAGCAACCATCTGGGAGGGTGGTTTCCCATGTCCTTTTTCAAGCTCAAAGGTCTTAAGTCATTGTTGATGTCTCATAACAATTTTAGTGGCCCACTGCAGTTAAACATGATCCAGCAGCTGCAAAATCTTTCGAGTCTCGATCTTTCGAGCAACAGCCTTTTTGTTGACACAAGCGATGGCCTCTCCTACAATTCTACATCTCCCTTTCCCCTGATGCGTTCATTCAGTTTGGCTTCTTGCGGGTTGAGAAGATTCCCTGAATTTTTAAAAGACCAAACCGAATTGAATGTTCTAGATCTCTCCCACAACCAACTTCAGGGAAATGTACCTACTTGGATTTGGAAACTAGAGAATCTCATATTCTTAAATCTTTCTAGCAACTCTCTTGTAGGCTTTTTAGACCCATTGCCTTTCCAATTGGAAGTCCTCGACCTTCGTTCGAACGAATTCCAAGGAGCCTTGCCATTTGTTAATTCTTCTTGGCCTATCTATTTGGATTACTCGAACAGCAATTTCAGTTCTGTCATCCCAGAGGATATTGGTAAATACCTTGTCTCGGCAATCTTCTTCTCGATTTCAAATAATAGTGTTTCAGGCAGTATCCCTACGTCTTTATGCAATGCCACAAGCCTTCAAGTCTTGGATTTGTCAGATAATATGTTGCATGGCTCAGTCTCGTCTTTATGCAATGCCACAAGCCTTCAAGTCTTGGATTTGTCAGATAATATGTTGCATGGCTCAGTCCCAACATGCTTATACGAGACAATTGTTTCTCTTGAAGTACTAAATCTAAAGGGGAACAATTTGAATGGCTCTCTGTCTGATACTTTCCCATCCGGATGCAATCTAACAACTTTGGATGTGAGTGGAAATCAAATTGAGGGACAGGTTCCACAATCTCTATCCAACTGCGCTATGTTGGAGGTTTTAGACCTCAAAAATAATAAGATGTTCGATCAGTTTCCTTGCTTTTTGAAGAGCATCTCCAGCTTGCGCATCCTGGTTCTGCGATCTAACAAATTTCATGGCGAGATCGAATGTTGCAAGAGTGATGGTATGTGGCCATTGCTTCAGATCATCGACCTGTCATACAACAACTTTTTTGGCGAATTGCCTGGGCGATGCTTAACAAGTTGGCAAAAAATGATGGGTGCTGGCAATGGGGAGAAAGAAAAGAGCAATTACCTTCGTGTCAAAGTAGAATTAACAATAAAAGGAATAGACATAAAGCTGGTGAAGATACTTCCGATCTTCACCTCCATTGACTTTTCATCAAACAGATTCCGTGGATTCATACCAAACGAAATGACTGAGCTAAAATCGCTCCACAGTGTCAACTTATCGCACAATTCTCTAACCGGTCAAATTCCATATTACATAGGAAACCTGACTGCTCTCGAGTCATTAGACCTCTCAAGCAACAGTCTGAATGGAGCAATTCCTCCTCAGCTCGGATGGCTAAATTTTCTCTCATTCCTGAACCTCTCCCGCAATCAGCTGGAGGGAAGGATTCCCGTCGGTACACAAATTCAATCTTTTTCGGCAGCTTCCTTCAAAGGTAACAAAGGATTGTACGGACCTCCATTGACAGACGAGGAAGAAAAAAAGCATTTACCACCACCGTCGTCTGAAGACTCTCAGTGGAAGCTGAAAAGTTTAGTCGAGTGGAAGTACTTGAGCATCGAGCTTGGGTTTCTGTTTGGACTTGGAATCGTAATTGCTCCCCTTACCTACAACAAGAACTGGAGAGCACGATACTCTGCTTTCATTGACGCCATTCTTGGCCGAATATTCCCGAAACTGTACTCCTGAATCATCCCTGACCCTCTCGGGACGAGAGTTTGCAGAGATCCGAGGCACAAACACAACTGCATATCCATAGAATTGTGGGTAAAATGTAATTCGCAATCCAAATTAATAAAATTGGGTAAAATCGTTAAATTTTGAAAGCCTCTTCTGTAAAAGGTTAATCAAATGTAAGATGTAATCGAGAATTTGTAATTTGTAATTTGTAATTGTGTGATGTCACAGTAAGACTATAGAAATCTGACATGAATTTGCTAAAAATTATATATAATTAAACACAATTTTCCACACAAAATCATAGTTGAATAACTTTATTTCTTAGAATCATCGTATCTGAGGAATTATCTTTATCTCATGAAATGAAATTTCATGTGACATGATAATAGCAATTCGCTCTCGAGATACATATAGAAGTGGCTCCATAACCTTAAACTTTATAAAATTATCGATTGAGATTCTCCTACTAAGTCTAGACTTTTGGTCGCTCTTTTTTATTCTACAAAACACATCAAAAATTATTTGACACAAACTTAAATCTAAAAATGGATTAAAAGCAAAATGAGAATATTTAATTGTTCCAAATAGAAAACCAAGAAAAAAACAAATAGCGACAAACTTAACCGTTTATTATATAATATATATTATAGTTATAATGTAGAACTTATTAAAATTGGTCAAATAAATATTATTTTACTGAATTCGTTCAAAGTATTATTATAAGATAGGATTAAAATGCAATCTATATTAAGAGTAGACTGATATTATTTGGGCCTCGCTATGAGTTGTGACTCAATAAATACACAAAACCTATAATTTCTAACCTAGTCCAAACTCTTAATCAATTTCGATTTTTTCACTCCTAAGTCTAACCCATCAAAAAAAAGTTCATTCTTTTTTCTTCTTCATTTATAGGCTGTAACTTATGTATTTTTGAAAAATTCATGGTCGACTACGAGTTTACGTATTTTCAAAAAATTTGGATTATTAAATCTGATCAATTTGATTAGCTAGAATTAGTTTTTTTTAAGACGAACTGTTTATGTCTAGCGTTTAAATTAGTTTAGACATGAACTTGCATTAATTGTACAAAATATTTAATGTTATAGTTAAAATAGAAGTTGAATGGATTAGACAATAAATAAAGACTAGTTGCCATCATCTTTTTCATCTAACGAGACCTTAAATTTTACTAAAAATTTCTTTCAACAAATATAATATTTTTCAGTGCTCACTGTCCAAAATTACCCGAGTAAATAATGCGAGTTATTATTATTATTATTTAATAATTATTGGACTATCTATTTATAATGATGGATATTTTTAAAATAGAGGTGCTAGGTTGCTATCCTATCAATGTCTGAAATTTGTCGAGATATTTGTGAAGATTTTAATTTAAAATATAGTTTTAAAATTACAGACACTTCAGCAAACACATATAATTTTCTACATGCTCAATTAGTCCATTTGTCCAATAAAAATTGAAAACGTTGTTTGATGGTATTATTTCTATTTTGGACCACATGTTACATTGGTGGACACGACATAACATGTGTATACAAATTTAACACGTGATCATAGTCTATATCGTCACTTCATTCCTCGTTTTCTATCATTAAATGTTATCTTTGATACGAGTTTTCTACCATCTATTCAGATTTACTTGAGAGAGATATTTATAGAAGTGGATCCTATCGTGAAATATCAAACTAGAGAGACAATCCGATCGTACTTCAAATTACTAAAATCCAGAACTCTAACACATCGTTGATTGTCCAATTATGTTATTTGATGTGAACCGAGAAGCGATAAATCTCATTATCAATGACCATGATCTATTAGAAGATAAAGGAGGTCCAACGAACAAAGCTTCACATGGTTTAGTCGTGGAAACTCGAGGAAAAGCGCAATCACAACAAAAGCAAGAGACTGTAAAAATAAAGAGCTTTGTAGCATGGAAGTGGGCTCCACAAAATTGGCAAAAGAAGCCCAATAAGGCGTGGAGTTGGGCTCCACAAATTCCCATGGATTTGAGACAAAATGGTAAAGATCCACATAAACTACAAAGAGATAAAGATTCACGTGGGTTGGAAAGAGATAAAGATCTACATGACTTGGTTTATGATGTGATCCAAGTTGAGACCAAGTCAAAGCCCAAGAACAAGGACCCAATTGAAGATACCCGCAGCCCAATGAGAAGAGCAAGAAGCCCAAGATTATTGGAAGATCTTTTGAAGAAAGGGTGCCACGCACATGCACGTGTAAGAATTAAAAAAGTCACATGCGAAGCACATGCAAATCCAAACAAATCACGTATGAGAGATTTTATCCGACAGAATCTACTCAAATCAATTCAAATCATATTCAAACGTAGTTTAACGTGAGATGATATCTGATCATGCCAAGGATCATTATCTCACTATTTTATTAGTTATTTTATCTTTATTTTCGTTTTTTATTATTATTTAATTTAATTTTAATGTGCAGCCTATTTAATGGCAAACTATTTGATTTAATAAAAGAACAAGTTTGAATTAAAAATTGATTGTTTTTTTTAGAGAGGATTTCTCTTTGGTTCTTAGCGAAGAACAACGATCTTCTTCAAGTCACGCTTGAAGAATCTCGCTTGATAGCTTTGGTTCTTACCAACGAGTTTGGTCTGGGTCAAGCTCCTGTTTTGATAGCTTTGGTTCTTACCAACGAGTTTGGTCTGGGTCAAGCTCCTGTTTTGATAGCTTTGGTTCAGCCAATAGGTGTGGCTCGGGTCAAGCTCCTGTTTTGATAACTAGGGTTCCATCGAATTCTTCGATTGGGGTCTTAGTTCCTTACTTTGTTCTTGAATCAAAAGGCGTTCCTTTCAATTATTCCGCGTTGTTGTCGGGTCTCGGATCCTTTCGATCCGAGGTTCGCATCAGTTGGTATCAGAGCTTCGGCTCCTTTGATTCAAGAAGCTATCTTTAATTTTTTGTTATCAATTTTTTTTTTCTTCTTATTCTATTCGTCATCATTGATTCTTTTTTTCTCGTGAATTTGTCTTCTTGAAAAGTACAAAAAAAAAGTTTATCAAAAGTAAAAAAAAAAGAGTTGTCAAAAGTAGAAAAATGAGAGTTGTCAAAAGCCAAAAAAAAAAGAAAAGAGTTGTGAGAAGTCAAAAAAAAAAAAATCGAAATTTTGTTCTAGAGATTTTGAAATTTCTAGCCTTTTAAATTCAAAAATTCGTAGATAATTGTTCTTTGAAAATTCAAATTGTTGAATCTTCATTTGAAATATTGTCTTTATCCAAATTTAATTCTTTGAAGGTTCAAATTGTTGTTGAATCTTCGTTTGAAATACTGTATTCGTCCAAATTTTGTCTTATTTCAATTGTACCCTTGATTTGACTATCCTTACAAGTTTGAACTTTTAAGTTTTAAAGTTTGATTTTTTTATAGTTTGGCTTGTTGAATATTTATCAACGATCAAGTTCTTACATAAAGAACTAAAAGGGAGATCTAGAGGTAAAAGGCAAGAGGGTGAGACTATTAAAGAAAAAGCCTTAATTTTTTAGCGAAACACGAGTGGAGTGACATCTATCGAGAGCAAACACGTGAGGGAGAGGTAAGGTCCATTACTTGATTATTTCTTTTTTACTTCTAACAATTTTCTTTTATTTTCTTATTGTGATCGAAAAAGAATATCATGAGTGGAGAACACAACGACGTTGATTTAAAATCGTTCATGAGAGCCATGCAAGATCAATACACGGCTCTAAATCGTAGAATGGAACGAATGGAAACTCCGACCCTTAGTCATGCACGACAAAGGAAGGATTTTGATGGAGAATTCGAAGAGTATAGTGGTTATTATCCAAAAGATAGAAATGAGGGGACAAACCGAGAAGACAACTATTTACAAAATATCAAAGTAAATATTCCACTTTTCCAAGGGAAGAACGACCCCGAGGGATATTTGGATTGAGAGCGAAAAGTAGACTTGACATTTGAGTTTCAAAATTATTCGGAGGATAAGAAGCTTAAGTTGATCACCATGGAGTTCACGGATTATGCTAGTATTTGGTGGGATCAATTAGTTAAGAATCGGAGGAGGAATGGTGAAGCACAAATCCGCACATGGAAAGACTTGAAGGCCATCATGAAAAAAAGATATGTTCCATCATACTACTATAGAGACGTGTGTCGCAAGCTCCAAAATTTGACACAAGGTTTTAAAAGTGTGGAGGAATATTATAAAGAGATGGAGGTAGCTATGATAAGGGCTAATGTGGAAGAAGATAAGGAAGCAACCATAGCTCGTTTTATTGGGGGATTGAATCGAGAAATTGCGGATGTGATGGATCTACAACACTACATCGACTTGGAGGAGTTACTACACAAATCAATCAAAATTGAGCGGCAACTAAAGACTAAGGAAAAAACTGTGTCCAACAATCAAGTGTTACCACAAAAAGCTAAGGCTGAGACTTCAAATCCAATTAGAACCCGAGAGATTAAGTTCTTTCGATGCCAAGGGTTCGGACACATAGCTTCAAATTGTCCAAATAAAAGAGCTATGATTTTAAGGGACAATGGCGATGTGGAAAGTGTGAGTTCAAGTGATGGTGAGATGCCACAACTTGAGGATTGTAGTGACGCTGAGGTAGAGGAACCAGTAAAAGGAGATCTTTTAGTCACAAGGCGAGTATTGAATGTGCAAACTAAGGAAGATGGAGACAAAGTACATCGTGAGCATATATTCCATACAAGATGCCATGTGCACAACAAAGTTTGTAGTTTGATCATTGATAGTGGGAGTTGCACCAATGTAGCAAGCACATTACTAGTCCAAAAGTTGAACTTGAAAACCGACCAACATCCAAAACCATACAAGTTACAATGGTTAAGCAATTGTGGAGAATTCAAGGTGACTAAACAGGTGGAAGTTCCTTTATCAATTGGAATGTACCAAGATAAAGTTTTATGTGATGTAGTGCCGATGCAAGCTACACACATACTTTTGGGGAGACCTTGACAATTTGACCGAAACGTCAAGTATAATGGTTACAAGAATGAGTATTCGTTGGGTTACAATGAAAAAACTATTATCCTTACATCATTAAAGCCATGGGAGGCAATTGAAGACCAAGAGAGGATCACAAAGGAATATCAAAAGATGAGGGTTGAAAAAGAAAAAGAAAGTGATGAAAAGAAATTAGTTGAAAAAGAGGCCAAAATAGAGAAAGAAAGTGGAGAAAGAAAAATAGTTGAAAAGAGCACAAAGAGGGATGAAAAACCGAGGGAGCAAGAGAGAAAAATCGAGAGAAAAGAGATAAAAACTGAGGGAGAGAGTGAACAAAAGTCAAGTGAGAAACAAATCGTGTTGATGAAGAAAAGTGAGGATGAATGTGAGATGATTTTATTTTTATATAAAGATGTTTATTTATCATCTAACGATTTACCAAGTTTTCTTCCAAGTGTTGTTTCTTTTCTTTTGCAGAAAAATAAATATGAAATTCCCGAGGAGTTTCGAAGAGAAATTTATCCTTTGAGAGAGATTGAGAAGCATAAAAATCTCGTACGGAGTACATTAGTTCCAAGTCGATCGGAAACATCAAATAGGTTTGAGTGGTTGGTAAGACCATATGATTTTTATATTGCACTTATTATTTGTTTAAGGTTAATAGATAATATGCAAAATTATTTATTGGAAAATTTGTCATTAATTACTTTGCACACAACTTGGTTTATGACAAAATTGTAGATACATATTTTGCGAGTTTCAAATCTGATTTTATGTTTTAAGGGATTTTAATTCTATTAGATATTATTCAATGTTTGATATTATTAATGGTTTTAAGCTATTAAATCCGTTAAATTTATTAACTTTGTTTACTAAAAAGTTTGTTTTTGTGGATGAAAGGAAAAATGATGAATTGGTTAAGAAATTTCATACAATGGTGAGACTTATTTTTGAACCTAGAGATTTGTTTTGGCTACGTCTACAAAAAGAAAGATTTCCGAACAAACGGAACAACAAGCTACAACCTCAAGGAGATAGACATTTTCAAGTCGTAAAGCGTATCAACGACATCGCTTACAAGATCGACCTACCGATTGAATACGGTAATGTTAGCATATCTTTTAATTTTACTAACTTATTTTTATATGATGCAGGAGATTCGAGGACGAATCTTTTCGAAGGGGGAGGGAATGATGTGAACCGAGAAACGATAAATCTCATTGTCAATGACCATGATCTATTAGAAGATAAAGGAGGTCCAACGAACAAAGCTTCACATGGTTTAGTCGTGGAAACTCGAGGAAAAGCGCAATCACAACAAAAGCAAGAGACTGTAAAAATAAAGAGCTTTGTAGCATGGAAGTGGGCTCCACAAAATTGGCAAAAGAAGCCCAATAAGGCGTGGAGTTGGGCTCCACAAATTCCTATGGATTTGAGACAAAATGGTAAAGATCTACATAAACTACAAAGAGATAAAGATTCACGTGGGTTGGAAAGAGATAAAGATCTACATGACTTGGTTTATGATGTGATCCAAGTTGAGACCAAGTCAAAGCCCAAGAACAAGGACCCAATTGAAGATACCCGCAGCTCAATGAGAAGAGCAAGAAGCCCAAGATTATTGGAAGATCTTTTGAAAAAAGGGTGCCACGCACATGCACGTGTAAGAATTAAAAAAGTCACATGCGAAGCACATGCAAATCTAAACAAATCACGTATGAGAGATTTTATCCAACAGAATCTACTCAAATCATATTTAAACGTAGTTTAACGTGAGAAGATATCTGATCATGCCAAGGATCATTATCTCACTATTTTATTAGTTATTTTATCTTTATTTTCGTTTTTTATTATTATTTAATTTAATTTTAATGTGCAGCCTATTTAATGGCAAACTATTTGATTTAATAAAAGAACAAGTTTGAATTAAAAATTGAGTGTTTTTTTTAGAGAGGATTTCTCTTTGGTTCTTAGCGAAGAACAACGATCTTCTTCAAGTCACGCTTGAAGAATCTCGCTTGATAGCTTTGGTTCTTACCAACGAGTTTGGTCTGGGTCAAACTCCTGTTTTGATAGCTTTGGTTCAGCCAACAGGTGTAGCTCGGGTCAAGCTCCTGTTTTGATAACTAGGGTTCCATCGAATTCTTCGATTGGGGTCTTAGTTCCTTACTTTGTTCTTGAATCAAAAGGCATTCCTTTCAATTATTCCGCGTTGTTGTCGGGTCCCGGATCTTTCGATCCGAGGTTCGCATCATTATTTCTGCTAAATAATTATATTTCCAAAGATTTAAAAGTTGTGTTATTATATGCCAAAGTGCTGTTTTTACAAATCCATTAGTAATACATGGTTTTCAAAACCGTTGGACTTAAAAAAAGCAGCTTAAAACAAAACGACAAACAAACAAAGCTGGCGTGAGACTTGTTTTGGTTTCAGCCTAGTTGACTGGCTGCTTGACCATCTTCCCCTCTGTTTCTCATTATTGTTTATATTAAGTACTGAGTAGAACTGTAGAAGACACCGGGCAAGGGATAATAACTCGTTAATCTTGATTCTCTTCTTTGATCATCAATATAATAATTCGATATTAAAATTGACGGTGGACGTCCGGGAATCCAACTAGTTTTCCAGTTCATTCCTCCACCTCCGAAATCAATACCAGTTACTAGAACAGTCCAATGGGAATCCATCGGCACAACCGCCATTTCTAAACTTCTCTTTCCAAACCCGCCCCTGGTTTTTACTTTTTCCTCTTCCCTTCCTCCTCTCTCTCTCTTATATACCCCATTCCCAAGTTTCGATTTTTCAAACGAAAAACACAAAGTTTTGATCTCCATCGAGCTCCGGGAATCATGGACACCACAATTGGTTTGATTCACTCGACTAAGCCAGTGAACAGCGACGTGTGCTGCCCAAGGAGATCCGTTGTCTCTACCATCCAGAACTCGTCTCCTACCACTCTGGTTAACTCTTCCAGGCAACTCTTGGCCGCCACATCGCTCGCCGGCTGGTCCAAATCGGTGTCACCGACGTCTTCACTGTTCCCGGCGATTTCAATCTGACTCTTCTCGATCATCTAATCGCTGAGCCGGGTCTTAATAACATCGGCTGCTGCAACGAGCTCAATGCCGGCTACGCGGCCGACGGCTACGCACGATCGAGAGGCGTTGGGGCTTGCGTTGTCACCTTTACAGTCGGTGGGCTGAGTGTTTTGAATGCGATAGCGGGAGCTTATAGCGAGAATTTGCCGGTGATTTGTGTGGCCGGAGGTCCCAATTCCAACGATTATGGAACGAACAGAATTCTTCATCATACTATTGGCCTTCCAGATTTCAGCCAAGAGCTTCGTTGCTTTCAAACAATCACTTGCTATCAGGTGAGAGATCCAAATTCAGTTCATATGTCTGATTAAAAATCAAGAAAGTTGATCTGGGGAAGAAGGTTTGATTTTTTGTTTGTTTTTTCAAGGCTGTGGTGAACAATTTGGAAGACGCTCATGAATTAGTAGACACTGCCATTTCAACTGCACTGAAAGAAAGTAAGCCTGTTTATATCAGCGTAAGCTGCAATTTGGCCGGAATCCCCCATCCTACTTTCAGCCGGGAACCCGTCCCGTTTTCACTGTATCCCAAGTAATTTCACAAAACCAATAACCCTTCTCGTTTATTTTTCTAATCCATTACCATGTTTGTAGTTTTTAACTTTCTTAAATCGTACAGATTGAGTAATCCGGTGGGCTTGGAAGCTGCGGTGGAGGCAGCGGCAGTGTTCCTGAACAAGGCAGTAAAACCAGTGCTCGTCGGCGGGCCAAAGCTGCGGGTTGCAAAGGCATGCAACGGGTTTGTCGAGCTAGCCGATTCTTGTGGCTACGCAATGGCTGTGATGCCGTCGGCCAAAGGGCTTGTACCGGAGAATCACCCACATTTTATCGGCACTTACTGGGGCGCCGTCAGCACTGCCTTCTGTGCTGAAATTGTGGAATCCGCCGATGCTTACTTGTTTGCTGGACCTATCTTTAACGACTATAGCTCTGTTGGGTATTCACTATTACTCAAGAAAGAGAAGATCGTCATTGTGCAGCCTGACCGAGTAGTGATTGCCGATGGCCCTGCATTCGGGTGTGTTCTTATGAACGATTTTCTCAAAGAACTAGCGAAGCGGCTCAAGCATAACCCGACCGCCTACGAAAACTATCATAGAATCTTTGTTCCCGAGGGTCATCCCCTCAAGGCCGAGCCAAAGGAACCACTGAGAGTTAATGTTTTGTTTCAACATATTCAGAAAATGCTCTCCAGTGAAACATCCGTGATCGCCGAGACAGGGGACTCCTGGTTCAACTGCCAGAAATTAAGATTGCCAAAGGGCTGTGGGTAAGGATTTAAGACATTTTATTTCAGTAATTGCAAAAGGGTTTTCATATGATCACTGACTCTTGTCTGCAGGTATGAGTTTCAGATGCAGTATGGGTCGATCGGTTGGTCGGTTGGTGCTACTCTTGGCTATGCACAGGCTGTGCCGGAGAAACGAATCATTGCTTGTATCGGCGATGGAAGTTTTCAGGTACTTAATTTCAAGAATACGGAAATTGGGTTACCTCAAAGTTTAATGTCGAGCTATTTCGACTGCTAAAAATTTGATCTTTCTTTTCCACGAGTGAAGGTGACTGCCCAAGATGTGTCGACAATGCTAAGATGTGGGCAGAAAAGCATCATCTTCCTGATCAACAATGGCGGGTACACCATCGAAGTAGAGATTCACGACGGGCCTTACAACGTGATTAAGAACTGGAACTACACCGGGTTGGTTGAAGCAATCCATAATGGTCAAGGCAAGTGTTGGACAGCCAAGGTGAGATGCGATCAATTTCTTGCCATAATATCTCAATGTAGACAGAAAAAAAGAAAAGAGAAACTTATTTTCACTCTCTTATTTTCGGGTCATTTCGCTTCAGGTCCGGTGTGAGGAAGAGCTGATTGAAGCAATTAAGACGGCAACCGGGACGGAAAAAGATAGCTTGTGCTTCATCGAAGTTATAGTTCATAAGGACGATACCAGCAAAGAGCTTCTTGAGTGGGGATCCAGAGTCTCTAACGCCAACAGTCGCCCTCCTAATCCTCAGTAAACTCAGAATGTGATCTGCTTGGTTGTAAATTCGACCTTTTGATTGGTTTCCTTTGGCGTCTGTTGCGTGACATCTTGGCCATTTAGTGCTGAATAAAAGAACATTGTGTATAGTGTTGAAAGCTATGTTCAGATACCAGTAGTGCCTCCAAACTGTGAAAATAGCATACAAATTTGCCCAGAGAAAATGGAAATTAGACAATCAAATCAGAGTTATGTAGCCTAACTAACATTAATTGGAGCAAGAACAACGTTAGACACTCTCCCAAAATCAAATTTGCAGTAGTTCAAAAATTATGAAAATGTTTTAATCATTCCATTTATAAGTTCAAAATTGAAAAGAACATCTCTTGAGCTATCGTATGACAATAAAGGTTTCAGTTTTGAACATTGGGAAGCATAGACGTAAGTTTATTTTATGATTCTTTTAGTTTAAACTCGAAAGGAACATGGTCTTAGAGAGTCTCTCGACGGCCACAAGAGTCCTTGGATGCTCTGGTTCAATTAGTATTTTAGTTTTAGATGATTCTCTCTGACCCATTCTTACCTCAATTTTCATTTCCGTTTGAAAATTAGTAGCTGACTGTAGAAGGTCGACCAATTATAAGAAAGCTACACCCACCAAAGTCGTAGACTTGGGAAAGACCCATTATCAAAAAATTTGATATGATCCAAGATGACCGTGACATCTAAGATGGTGTACATGTACCAACTGAGATTGCGAATCTCGGACAGCATAAGTTCGTGGATTTTTCAGCAAACAGATTTAGTGGACCAATACCATCTTTCTCTTTGTCCAAAAATCTCACTCTGTTGAACCTCGCTCATAATCAGCTGGATGGTTCAATTCTTTCCACAAAATGGGAGAGCCTTCCGGGTCTAGTTAATCTAGACTTGCGGAACAACTCACTTAACGTAAGTATCCCAGTCACTCTGTTCAACATTCCATCAATCCAGAAGATAAAGCTTTCTCAAAACCAATTCAATGGCGATCTGAATGAGCTTTCAAATGTGTCTTCTTCTCTACTTGATACCCTTGATTTAAGCAGCAACCATCTGGGAGGGTCGTTTCCCATGTCCTTTTTCAAGCTCAAAGGTCTTAAGTCATTGTTGATGTCTCATAACAATTTTAGTCGCCCACTGCAGCTAAACATGATCCAGCAGTTGCAAAATCTTTCGAGTCTCGATCTTTCGAGCACAGCCTTTTGTTGAAACAACCGATAACCTCTCCTACAATTCTACATCTCCCTTTCCCCAGATGACTTCATTCAAATTGGCTTCTTGCAGGTCGAGAAGATTCCCTGAATTTTTAAATGATAAAATACGAGGGGTAGAACTCAATCCAAAAGCTAACTCAAGGATTGAGCGAATCCCCTCAATATTTATACAAGACATTTCACTTTCAATTTTTCAATGTGGGATATTCAACATCCGCCCACGCGTCTAGCGTGGTAGGTTTTTCTCCACGTCTAGCGTGTTAGTGCGCGTGGGGTCCTCACATTGTATTCGCTCTGATACCATGATAGAATACGATGAGTAGAACTCATTCCAAAAGCTAGCTCAAGGATTGAGGGAATCCTCTCAATATTTATATTGAACATTTCTCTTTCATTTTTCCAATGTGGGATATTCAACATCCGCCCACACGTCTAGCGTGGTAGGTTTTTCCTCCACGTCTAGCGTGTTAGGTCGTGTGGGGTCCTCACATCGTATTGGCTCTGATACCATGATAGAATACGAAGGGTAGAACTCAATCCAAAAGCTAGCTCAAGGATTGAGGGAATCCCCTCAATATTTATATTAGACCTTTCTCTTTCTATTTTCCAATGTGAGATATTCAACATCCGCCCACACGTCTAGCGTGGTAGGTTTTTCCTCCACGTCTAGCGTGTTAGGTCGTGTGGGGGTCCTCACATCGTATTGACTTTGATACCATGATAGAATACGAGGGGTAGAACTCAATCCAAAGCTAGCTCAAGGATTGAGGGAATCCCCTCAATATTTATACAAGACATTTCACTTTCAATTTTCAATGTGGGATATTCAACATTAAAATACCAAACCAAATTGAATGTTATAGATATCTCCCACAACCAACTTCAGGGAAATGTACCCACTTGGATTTGGAAACTAGAGAATCTCATAATCTTAAATCTTTCTAGCAACTCTCTTGTAGGCTTAGAATGCCCATTGCAGGATCAATCTTGCCATTTGCTCCTCCTCAACCTTCGTTCGAACGAATTCCAAGGAGCCTTACCATTGTTACTTCTTCTCAGCCTGCCTATTTGGATTACTCGAACAACAATTTCAGTTCTGTCATCCCAGAGGATATTGGTAAATACCTTGACTCGGCAATCTTCTTCTCGATTTCAAGTGTTTCAGGCAGTATCCCTACGTCTTTATGCAATGCCAGAAGCCTTCAAGTCTTGGATTTGTCAGATAATACGTTGCATGGCTCAGTCCCGACGTGCTTATACGAGATCACGGATTCTCTTGGGGTACTAAATCTGCGGGGGAACAATTTGAATGGCTCTCTGTCTGATACTATCCCATCCGGATGCAGTCTAAGAACTTTGGATGGTGAGTGGAAAATCAAATTGAGGGACAGGTTCCACAATCTCTATCCCACTGCACTAAGTTGGAGGTTTTTGATGTGGGAAAGAATAGTTTAAACGATGCCTTTCCTTGCTCATTGAAGAAAATACCCACATTGAGAGTCCTTGTTCTGAGATTGAATGGATTTCATGGCAATATCAACTGTTCTTATATAACTGGCACCTGGCCGAGTCGCCAAATCGTCGACGTGGGTCAGAACCATTTTAATGGTGGACTGCCTGGGCGAGACTTGATGAATTGGAAAACGATGATGGCCGATGAGGAACGTGAAAAATCGATGCTCATCACCTCCGATATAGGGTGCTGAGTTTCAACGATGTGAATTATCAGGATTCTATTACAATGACTACCAAGGGTCTGGAGATGCATTTTGTGAAAATATTGACAGTTTTCACTTCTATTGACTTCTCAAGCAATGACTTTGATGGGCCAATACCAGAGGAACTTGGGCAATTGAAAGCTCTTTATGTCCTCAACTTGTCCCCAAATTCCCTAGCCGGCCAATTCCTCCCGCCATTGGCAACTTGACGAAGCTTGAGTCGTTGGACCTGTCGTCAAACAAGCTGAGCGTGCGAATCCCAATCAGCTTGATTCCCTAATGTTCTCTCTTTTCCGCACGTCTCTGTTAATAATCGATCGGAAAGATCCTACTGGCACCTCCAACTTCAGTTTGCCCAGAGAAAATGGAAATTAGACAATCAAATCAGAGTTATGTAGCCTAACTAACATTAATTGGAGCAGAACAAAGTTAGACACTCTCCCAAAATCAAATTGCAGTAGTTCAAAAAAAAGTATGAAAATGTTTTAATCATTCCATTATAAGTTCAAAATTGAAAAGAACATCTCTTGAGCTATCGTATGACAATAAAGGTTTCAGTTTTGAACATTGGAAGATAGACGTAAGTTATTTTAGATTCTTTTTGTTTAAAACTCCCCCCCCCTGTGGAAAGGAACTGGTCTAGAGAGTCTCTCGACGGCCACAAGAGTCCTTGGATGCTCTGGTTCAATTAGTATTTTAGTTTTAGATGATTCTCTCTGACCCATTCTTACCTCAATTTTCATTTCCGTTTGAAATTAGTAGCTGACTGTAGAAGGTTCGACCAATTATAAGAAAGCTACACCCACCAAAGTCGTAGACTTGGGAAAGACCCATTATCAAAAATTTGATATGATCAAGATGACCGTGACATCTAAGATGGTGTACATGTACCAACTGAGATTGCGAATCTCGGACAGCATAAGTTCGTGGATTTTTCAGCAAACAGATTTAGTGGACCAATACCATCTTTCTCTTTGTCCAAAAATCTCACTCTGTTGAACCTCGCTCATAATCAGCTGGATGGTTCAATTCTTTCCACAAAATGGGAGAGCCTTCCGGGTCTAGTTAATCTAGACTTGCGGAACAACTCACTTAACGTAAGTATCCCAGTCACTCTGTTCAACATTCCATCAATCCAGAAGATAAAGCTTTCTCAAAACCAATTCAATGGCGATCTGAATGAGCTTTCAAATGTGTCTTCTTCTCTACTTGATACCCTTGATTTAAGCAGCAACCATCTGGGAGGGTCGTTTCCCATGTCCTTTTTCAAGCTCAAAGGTCTTAAGTCATTGTTGATGTCTCATAACAATTTTAGTCGCCCACTGCAGCTAAACATGATCCAGCAGTTGCAAAATCTTTCGAGTCTCGATCTTTCGAGCAACAGCCTTTTTGTTGAAACAACCGATAACCTCTCCTACAATTCTACATCTCCCTTTCCCCAGATGACTTCATTCAAATTGGCTTCTTGCAGGTCGAGAAGATTCCCTGAATTTTTAAATGATAAAATACGAGGGGTAGAACTCAATCCAAAAGCTAACTCAAGGATTGAGCGAATCCCCTCAATATTTATACAAGACATTTCACTTTCAATTTTTCAATGTGGGATATTCAACATCCGCCCACGCGTCTAGCGTGGTAGGTTTTTTCTCCACGTCTAGCGTGTTAGTGCGCGTGGGGTCCTCACATTGTATTCGCTCTGATACCATGATAGAATACGATGAGTAGAACTCATTCCAAAAGCTAGCTCAAGGATTGAGGGAATCCTCTCAATATTTATATTGAACATTTCTCTTTCATTTTTCCAATGTGGGATATTCAACATCCGCCCACACGTCTAGCGTGGTAGGTTTTTCCTCCACGTCTAGCGTGTTAGGTCGTGTGGGGTCCTCACATCGTATTGGCTCTGATACCATGATAGAATACGAAGGGTAGAACTCAATCCAAAAGCTAGCTCAAGGATTGAGGGAATCCCCTCAATATTTATATTAGACCTTTCTCTTTCTATTTTCCAATGTGAGATATTCAACATCCGCCCACACGTCTAGCGTGGTAGGTTTTTCCTCCACGTCTAGCGTGTTAGGTCGTGTGGGGTCCTCACATCGTATTGACTTTGATACCATGATAGAATACGAGGGGTAGAACTCAATCCAAAAGCTAGCTCAAGGATTGAGGGAATCCCCTCAATATTTATACAAGACATTTCACTTTCAATTTTTCAATGTGGGATATTCAACATTAAAATACCAAACCAAATTGAATGTTATAGATATCTCCCACAACCAACTTCAGGGAAATGTACCCACTTGGATTTGGAAACTAGAGAATCTCATAATCTTAAATCTTTCTAGCAACTCTCTTGTAGGCTTAGAAGGCCCATTGCAGGATCAATCTTGCCATTTGCTCCTCCTCAACCTTCGTTCGAACGAATTCCAAGGAGCCTTACCATTTGTTACTTCTTCTCAGCCTGCCTATTTGGATTACTCGAACAACAATTTCAGTTCTGTCATCCCAGAGGATATTGGTAAATACCTTGACTCGGCAATCTTCTTCTCGATTTCAAGTGTTTCAGGCAGTATCCCTACGTCTTTATGCAATGCCAGAAGCCTTCAAGTCTTGGATTTGTCAGATAATACGTTGCATGGCTCAGTCCCGACGTGCTTATACGAGATCACGGATTCTCTTGGGGTACTAAATCTGCGGGGGAACAATTTGAATGGCTCTCTGTCTGATACTATCCCATCCGGATGCAGTCTAAGAACTTTGGATGTGAGTGGAAATCAAATTGAGGGACAGGTTCCACAATCTCTATCCCACTGCACTAAGTTGGAGGTTTTTGATGTGGGAAAGAATAGTTTAAACGATGCCTTTCCTTGCTCATTGAAGAAAATACCCACATTGAGAGTCCTTGTTCTGAGATTGAATGGATTTCATGGCAATATCAACTGTTCTTATATAACTGGCACCTGGCCGAGTCTCCAAATCGTCGACGTGGGTCAGAACCATTTTAATGGTGGACTGCCTGGGCGAGACTTGATGAATTGGAAAACGATGATGGCCGATGAGGACGGTGAAAAATCGATGCTCAATCACCTCCGATATAGGGTGCTGAGTTTCAACGATGTGAATTATCAGGATTCTATTACAATGACTACCAAGGGTCTGGAGATGCATTTTGTGAAAATATTGACAGTTTTCACTTCTATTGACTTCTCAAGCAATGACTTTGATGGGCCAATACCAGAGGAACTTGGGCAATTGAAAGCTCTTTATGTACTCAACTTGTCCCATAATTCTCTAGCCGGCCAAATTCCTCCCGCCATTGGCAACTTGACGAAGCTTGAGTCGTTGGACCTGTCGTCAAACAAGCTGAGCGGTGCGATCCCATATCAGCTTGGATTCCTAAATTTCCTCTCTTTTCTGAACGTCTCTTTTAATAATCTAGTCGGAAAGATCCCTACTGGCACTCAACTTCAGTTATTTACAGAAGATTCATTTCGAGGTAATAAAGGACTGTGCGGGCAGCCATTGACTGTTCTCTGCAATGACTCTGCTGAGCCACAACCATCATCACCGTCGTCTCAAGACTCCCAGTGGAAGCTGAAAAGTTTAGTCGAGTGGAAGTACTTGAGCATCGAGCTAGGGTTTCTGTTTGGACTTGGAATCGTAATTGCTCCCCTTACCCACTGTTGAGTTATGTAGCCTAATTTAGGTTGGGGATAATTTAGTCATTAATTACCTGTTATTCTGTAACCCTAAATCGTCTATTATATAAAGACGTGTTTAGGTTATAGAGTTGGATCACAGAAAGAGACAGAGTGTCTGAGTGTGTGAGGCAAACTGTTGTAACTCGTTTGTTCGATCTTAGTGAAATCTGTCAGCGGCCAGTGGACGTAGCTCTCGTGACGAGAGCTACCCACTACAAATCTGTGTGTTATTTCTTTTTGTATTTCCTAATCGTTCGTTACAAGTGGATTAGGGCGTCTAATCCTAACAACTGGTATCAGAGCTTCGAGGTTAAAGTGGTTTTCGGAAAATCAGGGTTTGATTTTTCGAAGGGTATCGATCATCGATTTCGGGATTTCAATTTTTTGGAAAAAGAAAATAGAAATAGCAAAGAAATTTTATTTCTTTTCTCTTGCTGCCCGCGTGAAGAAAACAAAAAAAAAAGGTAGAACCATTCTGTTCTGTTTTTTGGTCGCCGCGAAGAACCAGAAGAAGGTGGAGCCGAGCCGCACCCACCCGAGCCGCGAAGCGACAGAGGAGAACCGCCGACCTGCTCCGCCGCCCCGACCGGTGCAGACCATGCCGAAGAACAGAGCCCTAGCGCTGTCGCCGTCCACCGTCCGACGAAACAGAGGCGTGCCCTAGCGCAGTCGCCGCCGTTCTGCCATCACTGCAAACCAGATCTCCCGCCGCCGATCTGCTCCAACGTAGACCCGAGCAGACTCCACCGCCGATCGTGAAGCTCGCCGACCGTTCCTCTTCAAGCTCCGATCAGCTTGGTCTACAGGGGACTGTTTTTGGACGAACAGTGAACAATTATGTTGGAAATTTGTTGGTTCTGGTTTGTGCAACAATTTGTGATATTTTTTTTTGGGCTAATACTGTGGATTTTTGGTTGACAGATTGAGATAAATTTTGGCAGAAAATTTGACTGGTTGGGTGATTATATTTTTGGCGAATTCATCCTGTTTTGGGCTAAGATATTTTGGGAGCAATTTTTGAGTGAAATATCTGTTTAGGACATTGATTATTGACAACAATGGCAGGCGACGATAGCACAAGTCACGGTATTAGAAAATTTGATGGGACAAATTTTACGTTCTAGAGAATGCAAATTGAAGACTATTTATACGGGAAAGATCTTGAACTTCCATTGAGTGCAAAACCAGAAAAGATGGACGACGTTGAATGGAATTGCCTTGACAGGAAAGTTTTGGGAGTCGTCAGATTGACGCTGACTCAAAGCATTGCTCACAACGTGGCGAAGGAGACAACTACAGCGAGTCTGATGAAGGCTCTATCTGATATGTACGAGAAACCCTCTGCGAACAACAAGGTGCATTTGATGAAAAAATTGTTCAATCTGAAAATGGGTGAAGGTACTTCTGTAGCTGCACATCTAAATGAATTTAATACTGTCGTGAATCAATTATTATCTGTGAATATTGATTTTGGAGATGAAGTTCGTGCCCTAATTCTATTAGCGTCTCTTCCGAATAGCTGGAAGCCCATGAGGGCAGCAATCAGTAATTCAGTCGGCAGTGCAAAATTGGTATTTACTGATGTGAGGGATCGTATTCTAGCCGAGGAAGTTAGAAGAATTGATTCTGGAGAAACATCGAAAGGCTCAGCTCTGAATGTGGAAAATATGGGCGAAATAAAAACAAAAATTCCAATCGGGGTAGGAGTAGATCCAATTCGAGAAATGGAAGGGGTCACTCTAAATCTGAAAAAAAATTTGAGTGTTGGAATTGTGGCAAGCAGGGTCACATGAAAAAGGATTGCAGAGCTCCGAAGAAGAACGATACTGAAAAAGGTGATGGAGCAAATACAGTAATAGAAGAGGTCACTGACGCATTGATTCTTTCAGTCGATAGCCCGATAGACTCATGGGTCTTGGACTCGGGAGCATCCTTTCATACCACGGCTCAAAAAGAACTAATGACAAATTATTTAGCTGGAAATCATGGGAAAGTCTATCTTGCAGATATAGAGCCACTTGATATCGTTGGCATCGGGGACATCAAATTGAAGACGACAAACGGGTCTGTTTGGAGTATCAATAAGGTAAGACATGTTCCGGGTCTGATGCGTAATTTGATTTCAGTAGGGCAGCTTGATAGTGAAGGTTACCATGTTAGTTTTGAAACTAATGCGTGGAAGGTAACTAAAGGAGCGATGGTCGTCGCTCGAGGTCAGAAAACAGGAACTTTATACATGACTTCTACATGCAGAGACACAGTTGCTTTTGTTGATAGTTCGAAGGAAACAGAGTTGTGGCATTGCAGATTGGGCCACATGAGCGAAAAAGGAATGAAGATTCTTGTCAAGAATGGTCAGATTCCGGAGCTGAAGTCTGTTGAGCATCAGTTATGTGAAAGTTGTATTTTTGGGAAACAGAAACGTGTCAATTTTCTAAAGGTTGGGAAGGAGCTGAAGCAGAAAAAGCTGAAATTAGTGCACACTGACGTGTGGGGACCCGCACCCGTTACTTCTCTTGGTGGATCACACTACTACGTGACGTTCATAGATGATTCCACAAGAAAGGTTTGGGTCTACTTCATGAAGAACAAGTCTGATGTATTCAGTGTTTTCAAGAAGTGGAAGGCTTTGGTTGAGAATGAAACGAATCTGAAAGTGAAGTGTTTGAGGTCCGACAACGGAGGCGAGTACATCAATGCAGAGTTCAGCGAGTATTGTGCTATGAATGAGATCAAGATGCAGAAGACCATTCCTCGAACGCCTCAAGAAAATGGAGTAGCTGAAAGGATGAACAGAACGCTGAATGAACGTGCAAGGAGCATGAGATTGCACGTCGGGCTGCCTAAAACCTTTTGGGCAGATGCAGTCAGCACAGCAGCCTACCTGATCAATAGAGGACCATCTGTACCTCTAGAGTTCAAAGTTCCAGAAGACGTTTGGAGCGGTAAAAAGGTAAACTTTTCTTTTCTGAAAGTTTTTGGTTGCTTATCATGTGTTCATATTGATGATTCTGATAGAAGTAAACTTGATTTGAAATCTAATAAGTGTTTTCTTATTGGTTATGGTGACGCCGAATTTGGTTATCGTTTCTAGGATAATCAAAATCGGAAGATCATTCGCAGCAGGAACGTCATCTTTAACGAACAAGTTTTTTACAAAGATGCTATTGGAAAGACTTCTGACAGTGGGAGTTCTGTATTGAAAGAGTCTACTGTGGTCAATTTCGGAGATTTTTCAGCTGATAATAGTCCGACTGTTGAAGAAAATTGGGGTATTGTTGAAGAAGAAATTGATGAGAATGTGGCTCCAGAGGGAAATCCGCAAACGCCGATTGCAGAACTGAGAAGATCATCCAGAATCAGCAAACCAGTCCATAGATGGTCTCTGTCTCTTAATTACATCCTGCTGACCGACGCAGGAGAACCAGAATATTATGATGAAGCAGCACAGTCTGATGATTCGATTAAGTGGGAGGCAGCTATGAAAGATGAGATGGACTCGTTGACATCAAATCATACTTGGCAATTGACTGAGTTGCCAAAGGGTAAGAAAGCATTGCACAACAAATGGGTTTACCGAATCAAAGAAGAACATGATGGGAGCAAGCGGTACAAGGCTAGGTTGGTTGTCAAGGGTTTCCAACAAAAGGAAGGTATTGACTACACCGAGATTTTCTCACCGGTGCTGAAGTTGACGACGATCAGAACTGTCTTGGGTTTGGTTGTAAAAGAAGACCTTCATCTTCAGCAGATGGACGTGAAAACTGCTTTTCTTCACGGTGATTTAGATGAAGAGATCTACATGCGGCAACCACAAAGTTTTGAGGTGAAAGCTAAAGAGGAGCTTGTGTGTAAGCTTCAGAAGAGCTTGTATGGCTTGAAACAGGCTCCAAGGCAATGGTACAGGAGGTTCGATAGCTTCATGAAGAATAACAGCTTTGTGAGATGTGAAGCCGATCACTGCTGTACATCAAAAGGTTTGATACTTCCTATATTATTCTGCTCCTTTACGTTGATGATATGTTGATTGCTGGAGCAAGCTTGCATGAGATTGACAGGCTGAAGAGGAAGTTATCTACAGAGTTTGCAATGAAGGATTTGGGTGCTGCAAAACAAATCTTTGGGATGAGGATATTCAGGGATAAGGATGTTCTCAAACTCTCACAAGAAGAATATGTAAAGAAGGTTCTTAGCAGGTTCAAGATGCATGATGCTAAACCAGTCACTACACCGTTGGCTAGTCATTTCAAACTATCCAAAGATCAGTCACCCTCGACTGATGAAGAGAATGACTACATGGCTACTGTTCCGTATGCCTCTGCTGTTGGTAGTCTTATGTACGCAATGGTTTGCACACGACCAGATATTGCACATGCAGTGGGAGTTGTTAGCAGGTTTATGAGTAATCCATGAAGAAAACATTGGGAAGCCGTAAAATGGATTTTTTGATACTTGAAGAGAAGTTCAAAGTTTGCTTTATGTTTTCGAAAATCAGACTTGAGTCTAGATGGATACGTTGATGCTGATAATGGTGGTGATATTGACAGTAGTAAGAGCAGGACTAGGTATGTCTACACTTTGGGTGGTACCTCAATCAGTTGGGTTTCGAGACTTCAAGATGTTGTCGCTCTTTCTAGCTGTGAAGCCGAGTATATTGCAGTGACAGAAGCTGCAAAGGAGATGATGTGGTTACAGCCTTTTCTACGCGAGTTAGGCCAAAACTACGATGGGAGTGTATTGCATTGTGACAGCCAGAGTGCCATTCATTTGGCAAAGAATCCAGTTTATCATGGCAAGACAAATCATATACAAATGCGTTATCATTTCATCAGATCTGCTTTAGAAGATAGAGTATTAGCGCTTGAGAAGATCCCAGGGAGTCGGAATCCAGCTGACATGTTGACGAAAGCTGTGACGAGTGAGAAGCTGAAGTTGTGCGCAACTTCAGTTGGACTTCTTGAATGAGATATGGGATTGATGCCGCTGAAAATGGAGAGATGATGAGATTAGTCTCCAAGTGGGAGATTGTTGAGTTATGTAGCCTATTTAGGTTGGGAATTTGGTCATTAATTACCTGTTATTCTGTAACCTTAAATCGTCTATTATATAAAGACATGTTTAGGTTATAGAGTTGGATCACAGAAAGAGACAGAGTGTCTGAGTGTGTGAGGCAAACTGTTGTAACTCGTTTGTTCGATCTTAGTGAAATCTGTCAGCGGCCAGTGGACGTAGCTCTCGTGACGAGAGTGAAACACTATAAATCTGTATGTTATTTCTTTTCATATTTCCTAATCGTTCGTTACAGGTGGATTAGGGTGTCTAATCCTAACACCTGCAACAAGAAGTGGAGAGCACGATACTCTGCTTACATTGACGCCATTCTTGGCCGAATATTCCCGAAACTGTACTCCTGAATCATCCCTGACCCTCTCGGGGCGAGAGTTTGCAGAGATCCGAGGCACAAACACATAACTGCATATCCATAGAATTTTGGGTAAAATGTAATTCGCAATCCAAATTAATAAAATTGGGTAAAATCGTTAAAGTTTGAAAGCCACTTCTGATAAAGGTTAATCAAATGTAAGATATAATCGATAATTCTTTTTTTTTTTAAATGATCTGTATTTAGGTAAGATAATTTTATTCATATTTTTTATTTATATCATAAAAAGTACGAAATTAATTAAAAAAATAAACCAATTTGACTAAAATCCACAACACTAATTTAGAAAATAGTCGAAACCAAGTCCAAACGGGATAGATTCAAAATCAAAATTAAATTTGAACCAAATCGAGCAAAATTGAAATAATCGGGTTAGTAATAGTTCGATTCTGAAACTGGACCGATTCATTTCAGTTTCAAAAATATTTGAATCCACAAACTAAATTGTTCCTACCTCTATGCTTAAACGCATTATTAAGTATTAAATATGATTTCCAATTCCAATCAATTTTAAGTACGCAGGAATAAAAATATTCATATTAAAATGGTGAATGAATAGTTATAAATAAACAATTTGAATGAAATATTTAACAAAGTAATAACATAAAGTGTCTATTGAGTGTAAAATTTGGTACTTTATTATTTAAATCAATAATAAAATTAGTTTATTATGATATTATCAAAACATAAAACTTTTAAAAACATTAATGTAATTGTTATTATTAGTAATTATAATATCTATAAAATCACAAGATTTATCTAAATTTATTGTTCATATATATAATTTTTAATTTGTAATTGTATGATGTCACAGTAAAACTATAGAAATCTTACATGAATTGACTAAAACTTAGATATAATTAAAGACAATTTTCCACACAAAATTATAGTTGAATAACTTTATTTCTTCGAATCATCGCATATCTAAAGAATTATCTTTATCTCATGAAATTTCATGTGACATGATGATAGCAATTTGTTCTCGAGGTACATATAAAAGTGGTTCCATAACCTTAAACTTTGTAAAATTATTGATCGAGATTCTCTCACTAAGTCTAGACTTTTGGTCACTCGATTGTTGTTCTTTGCTATATTTGTTGATAGTGCGACTTCATTGTTCTCTTTTAATGAAAGACTTTACAAGTTATGTGACATAGTATTATGATATTATTGTATCTAAAATAGGAAGTCATTTTGCATATCTTTTGAGGAGTATTCTTTCGAAATATGTTTCCTTAATTTAGTCTTTGTATTATAGGTAAATATCTCTTTGTGACTAGGAAGGTTTTTAGGAGATCAACCGAGCCTTGAAGGACAAGGATTCGGGTCCACTTTATCTAATATATATACATCATTATTGTGAATTAAATAGACAGATTTTTGGGGTGGAGAATTTGTCATGGTATCAGAGCCATCGAGAGATTCTAGGGTACACACATTTTTTTTTATACAGTACTTTAGCCTCCATGAGAGATCATGGTTGGCAGAGAGGGAGAAATGAAAGGAGGTGACAAAAGGGTGGATATGATGTATCATCTTGGATCAAGTGATGGTCCGGGAAATATCATTACCCCGATTCAATTACGTGGTGAAAACTATGATGAATGGGCAAGGACAATTTGAACCTCGTTAAAGGCGAAGAGAAAATTTGGCTTTGTGGAAGGGACGGTTTCGAAGCCAACAACAGAGAAGAAACTTGAGGATTAGAATGTTGTCCATTCGATGTTGGTATCGTGGCTGACCAATACCATTGAGCCGTCCGTTCAGTCGACACTTGGAGAATATGATGATGCACAACTCCTGTGGAACAATCTCAAAAACAGGTTTTGTGTGGTGAGCGGCACTCGTATATGCCAATTAAAAACGTCATTGAGGGAGTGCAAACAAGGAAAAACTGAGACTGTGGCATTTTATTTTGGTCGTTTATCAAAAATCTGGGACGAACTAATCACATATGTGACAGTGCCGGTTTGTAAGTGTGGAGGTTGCACCTGTAACATAGTCATGCAGGTGGAAAAATTGAGAGAAGAGGACTATCTTCATCACTTTCTTATCGGCCTCGATGGAGCGTATTCTGCAATTCGAACAAATCTGCTTGGAGAAGAGCCATTGCCGACCCTTGATAGAGCATATCAACAAGTGATTCAAGCATAACGTCTGCGTGGATGAGAGATGTCTTCATCCAAGGATGCGCGAGATAGTATCATGGCCTTCACAATTCATCCTGATACGCACGGTAAGTCTCGTCTTGTAGTTAATACTGACAAGTTTTGTAATTATTGTCATAGAGAAGGCCACGACGAATCCTCTTGTTTTCAATTACACGGGTTCCCTGAATGGTGGGGGGACTGACCTCGCGGCGGAAGAGGACCGGGTCGTGGTGGAGGACGGACTGGAAGAGGCGGTGGGCGTGCAAGTTCTGGCCGTGGCAGAGGGCATGGTACACCTCCTATCCGCGCAAATAAAACTGGCGGAGCTGGAACTTCATCTGGGCAGCATGCAGGAAACTCGCAGGGGCTGGCGGGTGAGACCGAAGCTACGGCTCTTGCGAGTGTTTCAGCAATGCAACTGCAGCAACTTCTTGAATTTTTTAATCTAGCCAAAACAAACGATCGACTACATGGTAATAACAATAATTTTAGTTGGATTATCGATACAGGAGCGTCGAACCATGTGACGTGCGACTTATTATTTTGAGAAATGTGAGAAAGGTGAAATACTGCCCGGTGGGATTGCCGGATGGAAACACAGCAGAAGCAAACCAAGAGGGGAGTGTCGTGTTGCCAGAAGGATTGAAGCTTGACAATGTGCTTTATGTCCCACAATTAACATTCAATTAAATTTCTGTGACGCAATTAATTGATGAATCAAATTGCGTTGTACAATTCACTAATAATATTTGTATTATACAGGACCAACCAACGAGGAAGGTGATTGGAGCGGGTGAAAGATTGGATGGACTTTATTTTTTCTGTGGGGTTCCTCAAGTGAAGGTCTTGACAGTGAATGGTGATTCGTCGTTCGACTTATGGCATCAACGAATGGGGCATCCGTCGGAGAAAATATTGAAGATGATTCTCGCTGTGAGTGATTATTGTAGAAACAATAATAAAGCTTGTGCTGTATGTCCGTTTATTACGAATAAAGCTAGTAAAATTTTTGAACTGGTTCATTTGGATTTGTGGGGGCATTACAGCACTCGTTCTTCGTGTGGTGCTACCTATTTTTTGACAATAGTAGAAGATTTTTCCAGAGGAGTTTGGGTATATTTACTATGCAATAAAATGGAAGTTGAATCTATGTTTCTTAATTTTGTTGCTATGGTTGAACGTCAATTTGAACAAGTGATAAAACGTGTGAGAAGTAACAATGGGATCGAATTTAATTGTTTGCTGGATTATTTTCAAAATAATGGAATTTTGTGCGCTGTCGATCAGTGCGCTGTGTGTGTTGAGGGGGGCTTGGAGGCAGCGTCCACCCTCGAGGGGGGTTCTGGTGATGCGGCGCAGTCTGTGGAGCAGCCCGCACATGAGGATGTGTGTGATGAGAGGCTGGAGAATACGTTGGAGGAGCAAGGTGTGCAAGTTGACAGTGAGCTAGGGTGAGGAAAACAATCCAAAACTTCTTCAACACGATATCGTGATTTTGTTACCCATACTGTACGGAAAATAAGTCCATCTGAGAATTCATCAGCTACTTCATCTTCCTCAGGTACACCCTATTCTATAACATATTTTGTGAATTGTGAACGTTTTTTTGTGAAAAATAGGAATTTCTTTGCAGCAGTGACAGCGGGACATGAGCCAAAGCATTTTAAAGAAGCGATGAAAGACTCAGGATGGCGAGATGCGATGGATAAGGAGATACGAGTCCTTGAAGACAATGAGACTTGGGTAATGGATGCTCTTCCACCCGGAAAAAAAGCTCTAGGGAGCCAATGGATATACAAAATTAAATATAAGTTAGATGGTAGCATAGAACGACTCAAAGCAAGACTTGTGATCTTTGGCAATGATCAGGTGGAAGGAATTGACTATAACGAGGCATTTGCTCCTGTGGTAAAATTGGTGATGGTTCATATTTTTCTTGCAATTGCTGCTGTTAAAAATTGGGAGGTACATCAAATGGATGTGCATAATGCTTTCCTTCACGGTGACTTAAGTGAGAAGGTTTATATGAAGGTTCCGCCAAGTTTCAAAAATACAAATCCTAACATGGTTTCAGGTTGAAAAAGTCATTATATGGTCTGAAACAAGCTCCACGATGTTGGTTTGTCAAACTGTCAACAACGTTAAAAAATTATGGATTTGTGCAATCCTATTCAGATTATTCCCTATTTGGGTTGTGCAAGGGAAGAACTCAAATTAACGTGTTAGTTTATGTTGATGACTTGATTATTGCAGGGAATGATAAGGTTGCATTGACAAGTTTTAAAGATTATCTTGTCAGATGCTTTCATATGAAGGATTTGAGAGTTTTGAAATACTTCTTAGGCCTAGAGGTAGCCCATAATCGAGAAGGAATTTTTCTTTGCCAACGAAAATACACACTTGATATAATTTCTGAAACGGGTTCATTGGGTGCAAAGTCTGCGTCATTTCCTATAGAACAAAATCACAATTTGGCTCTTACTAAGGGTGCATTCCTTGCGGATCCGGCGGCGTATAGGCGACTTGTAGGGAGATTGATTTACCTGTCTGTGATGAGACCTGATCTTGCATATTCGGTTCATATTTTGTCCCAATTTATCCAACAACCTCGTGATGATTATTGGGAGGCAGCTCTCAGGGTTGTGAGATATTTGAAGAAGAGTCCGGGGCAAGGGATTTTGCTTCGTACTGATAGTGACCTAAGTCTAGAAGGGTGGTGTGATTCTGATTGGGCTAGTTGTCCACTTACGCGGCGTTCCTTAACAGGATTATTCGTGTTACTTGGTTGTTCTTTGTTAGTGATTTTACCACTTACACGCAAGTGCACGTGTCGCTAACGAAGTAATAGAGTAAGTAAAGTATCGATCCCACGAGGATATTGTTAATTGAATTAATCGCTATAAAAATCTTATAAAAATATTAGATGATAAATGAAAATAATTCGAAATAAAATCAGAATGACAATGAAACAAAGTAAATCAGAATAAAAGAGGTAAAAACGATAAAAGAAGGCCTTGGCTAGGATCGATTTCTTCGTTACGATGATTCTGCTACTGATGCTCTGGTAATGCTCTGCAGCATTATCTAAAAAACAGCAAGAATAAAAATATTTTCTAGGATTCTTTCGAATTGCCTAGGTAAATTCAAATTAGAATTTCTTTCTACCTTGAATGAATGTAACTAATATTGAATTTTCGATATGTGCTATTCTTATCGCCAATCAAATTAATGTTAACTACGTTGTAACAATTTAATTCGATTAATTATTCGTGCATCTAAAATTTATATCTATCTATCGATACAATATAAACATGAATCGTCAACCTATCTATCGATACGATCTGACTTAGCAAGAAAATTTCACAAATAATTGTTCATTAGATAATTGCAGAAACAAAACCAAGATCGTAGCAAAATATCGCAACAAATACTATCGTCCTAACCAAGATTTGAGTTTAGCCTAAAATCATGATAACAAAACTAAAAATAATAATAATATTAATCAAAGGAAAAATCAGAAAATAGATTAAGAAGAAGAATTTTTGAAGTCCAGATCTCCAGCAACCAAGATTCCCTTCCTTCTCGTTCTGCGTAGTCCTTTGTTTTTCCGCCACCTTTTCGTCTATTTTTGTCATTTAGCTCTTCAAGGTTACAGAACTTTGGTGTTCTTCTACGGACCTTTAGGGTTTTTTCCCCTAGGTCTTTGACCCTAGGTTCAAGTCCCCTTCCAGCCTCCTTCTCCAGCAAGTAGTCCCACGCCAGAATGCCTCTTCTTTAGAAAAATATCTCTTTTTAATTGTGCATGCAATCTTCTCTTTCTCTCTCCAATCTATTCTTATTTTATTTTATTTGTTTCTTTTTTTTTTAGCTTTCCAGAATGGATTTCTCTCTCCTTGGCTTTACGTGCTTCAATGATTTCCAGGTTTCCTTGTTCCAATTTATTTTCCCTTCCTATTTTGTCCTCTTCTGCATGCCAAGTGTCAATCATTTTCTCTTTCCAATTCTTCACCTTGATTTTTGCCTTCCCTTTCTCTTCACAAATCTCAGCATTTGAATTTGAATTTCCCACTATAAAAATAACATTCAATTATGAGAATATAAAATTCAAAATAAAGAGACAAAATCTGCTTTTAAGAGAAAATCTGCATAAAATATATTAAATTCAATCAACGCCCTAATGCTGCAGCATTGCATAACATTTATAGTAAATCCATATCAATTCATTATTGTAATCACTCAATTCATATAAGTTTTCTTATGTAAAATTAGTATAAAATGACTCTAAAATAAGAGTCATCATTCTTCTATGTCATGGAAAACCAAGAAGCAATAAACAATGTCTAGATCGTCTGCGGAGGCTGAGAATAGATCAATGGCGGCAACAATGTGTGAATTAAAGTGGCTTAAACAACTTTTAGGTGACTTGGGTGTGCGACATCCAAAAGGTATGAAGTTGTATTGTGATAGTCAGTCGGCGTTGTACATTGCTCAAAATCCAATTTTTCACGAAAGAACGAAGCATATAGAAGTTGACTGTCATTTTGTTCGAGATACGGTGACTGAAGGGATGATTTGTCCGTCATATGTTTCCACCAATGTTCAATTGACAGACATCTTTACAGAAGCGTTGGGGAAAGTGAAATTTGAGTTTCTATTCCGCAAGTTGGGTGTTCGAGATCTTCACGCTCCAACTTGAAGGGGGTATTACGATATTATTGTATCTAAAATAGGAAGTTATTTTGCATATCTTTTGAGGAATATTCTTTTAAAATATCTTTCCTCAATTTAGTCTTTGTATTTTAGGTAAATATATGTTTGTGACTAAGAAATTTTTTTAGGAGATCAACCGAGTCTTGAAGGACAAGGATTCGGGTCCACTTTATCTAATATTATATACATAATTATTGTGAATGGAATAGATAGCGCGACTTCATTGTTCTCTTTTAATGAAAGACTTTACAAGTTATGTGGCATAGTCATCAGGCCATTAATTCAAATGTGAACGCCTTGAATTGTTATTGTTGCCTGTCACGTGTGAGCTCCAATCAATATGCACTACGGGTCAATATTTCACACATGAACTGATGAATCATGAAAGCAACCTCATAAGAATCAAACTTTGACCTTGTCAATATAATTCAATACTTTTTAACCTATGTTGAAGCATTTATAAGTATAATCTTTCGCCCTAATATTTATGTGATGTTGCTCTAGTTTAAGAATCATATTTCATTACATACGTACAAAATCAAACATGAGCCATATGTGATACTATTTTATGTGAAAACAAAGACGATTTAAGATTTTGTCATTTAAGAGCGTTCAATTAATATAAGTGGAGGTGCATAATCTCACATCGTTTGAAAAAGTGAAAATTGAATGATTTATAAGTAGATTTCTCTTATCTATTTGGTACAATGTATTTTGAAAATAAAATTATATAGAATTATGTTTAAAAGATAAAATATTGCATTCAGAGGACTTGAGACTCTATTATGTAGTAAATCTTTCTCTCAATTGACTTTAGGGTCTAAGAGGAGATATCGATCCACCCTTTAATTTGGCTTTTGAACCGACATGCGAACAAATGAAAATGATTCAAATGCGGAAGTCTTAACTTGGGTCCATGCCACACAGTTAGTCTATGTTTTCACCCATAAAATTATTCTAATTTTTGCATAGAATTCAACTTTAATTGCAGAAATAATACAAAAGTATTAGAAATGTAATATTCTTCCAAAGCCCAGTACCCTGATCCTTGTAAGAATCAACGTTCATTTACTTTGATTCCTCTTTTAACGTTAATTCAAGAATTATCCCTGAATTAAAGTATTAAAATATATTAACACGACTAAAAATAATGATGTTTCATAGATTAATTGTTTTATTATTTTTCAGATTTTAAAAATAAATAATTTTTTTTAAATTTCTTAACAAATTATCATATATTAAATTCAATCAAAACAAACCCAGATTAGATTATTAGATAAATTCAAATCGAAAAAAATCTAAAAAAACAAGCTCGATTCTTAGTTATGCCGGAATTAGCAGTTTTAAAGATCAAGTTATTGTATTGAAATTAATTTACTCACTTAACTGTTGAAGATTTTATAATACCATGACAAATTACCAACAATTATAAAAATTGAAGCTAATAATTTGATATTAATTTAATCATTTATGTTTTTTAACGTGTTATGTCACTGGTAAGTTAATTTTTTTTAACGTTCCTTAACGGAGATTATTTATTTATTTTTTTAAAATTGTTCAATATTGACTATTATTAATAATTTTAGTTCACAATCTCGTTGAACCTATATTTGAAAATTAGTAGTGGAAGAGATAAGGAGAATGGCCCAACGCGTTAATTGTTTATTACCAGAAAGAGGAAAATCCATGGCTGATGGCTGGCTCTACTGTGCGCCCTCCAGAAATGCTAAGACGCGTTCTTCCTTTGACCTTTCTGAATCGCACTTCTCTCTGGTCAGGTTCTTCTACCATTTTCTTCAATCGTCGATTTTACTTGTGCTTTCCTACCTAATCTGCCGGGCAAAAGGTATGTCCCACCCTCGATTCCTCCTCTTTTTTAGTTTTTCTTCGTCGTATGGGTGTCTCCTGTAATTGCTTCCAATGAGAACGACGCTCTTCTCATGGCTTTTCTTGATAGTCATTCACTCGTTGATCCTCGGCAGCGGAATCTCTCTTGTGTTCGGACTGTGTTCCGAAGATCAGAAGTCCTTATTGCTGGAGCTGAAGAACAGCCTCAAATATAACGAATCTGAGTCAAAAGTTCTTGCCCGCTGGGATCAGAATTCCGATTACTGTGATTGGGTTGGGGTCACCTGCTCTGATGGCTGTGTAATTGGCCTTGACTTAAACAGTGAGTGGATCTACGGTGGTTTTGATAACTCCAGCAGGCTTTTCAGTCTCCGACACTTGAATAATCTCAATCTTGGTTACAATAACTTCAGTATTACGATTCCAACTGGATTTCGAAATCTCACCAATTTGACTACTCTCAATACATCAAATGCAGGTTTCACCGGGCAAATTCCTATCGAGATTTCATACCTGACTCAGTTGATTACTCTCGATCTTTCTACCTTTTCCTTTGTACAAAAATCCAACCTCAAAGTTGAGAACCCAAATTTAAAATTGCTGTTACAGAATATGACCATGCTGGGAGAGTTACATCTTGATGGTGTGGATATATCAGTTGGAGGGGAAGAGTGGGGTCAGGCCTTATCGTCTTCACTGCCTAATCTCAGAGAGTTGAGTTTGCGCGGGTGTAATCTTTCAGGACCGATTGATTCTTCGCTGTTGAAGATTCTGCCTCTCTCGGTTATTCATCTGGATGACAACAATTTATCAGCACAAGTTCCAGATTTCTTTGCAGAATACTCAAATTTGACATCCCTTCGACTCAGCTCGACCAGATTGTTGGGAGTGTTTCCAGAAAAGATCTTTCAGTTACCAACGTTAGAGATTCTTGATTTGACAAATAACAGGCAGTTACAAGGTTCTCTCCCCGCCTTCCCGCTCAATGGTTCTCTTCAGAGCTTGTCGCTTAGAGCTACTGCTTTTTCAGGGCCATTACCTCATTCTATAGGAAACCTTCAGAAATTGTCCAAATTAGACCTTGCGGGTTGCAATTTTTATGGGTCAATTCCAACTAAGATTGCGAATCTAGGACAACTTGCGTTCCTGGATTTTTCAGCAAACAGATTTAGTGGACCAATACCATCTTTCTCTTTGTCCCAAAATCTCACTCTGTTGAACCTCGCTCATAATCAGCTGGATGGTTCAATTCTTTCCACAAAATGGGAGAGCCTTCCGGGTCTAGTTAATCTAGACTTGCGAAACAATTCACTTAACGGAAGTATCCCATTCACTCTGTTCAGCATTCCATCAATCCAGAAGATACAGCTTTCTCAAAACCAATTCAATGGCGATCTGAATGAGCTTTCAAATGTGTCTTCTTCTCTACTTGATACCCTTGATTTAAGCAGCAACCATCTTGGAGGGTCGTTTCCCATGTCTTTTTTCAAGCTCAAAGGTCTTAAGTCATTGTTGATCTCTCATAACAATTTTAGTGGCCGAGTGCAGCTAAACATGATCCAGCAGCTGCAAAATCTTTCGAGTCTAGATCTTTCGAGCAACAGCCTTTTTGTTGTTGAAACAAGCGATGACCTCCCCTATAATTCTACATCTCCCTTTCCCCAGATGACTTCATTCCAATTGGCTTCTTGCGGGTTGAGAAGATTCCCTGAATTTTTAAAAGACCAAACCAAATTGAATGTTCTAGATCTCTCGCACAACCAACTTCAGGGAAATGTACCTACTTGGATTTGGAAACTAGAGAATCTCAGAATCTTAAATCTTTCTAGCAACTCTCTTGTAGGCTTAGAAGGCCCATTGCAGAATCAATCTCGCCATTTGCTCCTCCTCGACCTTCGTTCGAACGAATTCCAAGGAGCCTTGCCATTTGTTAATTCTTCTCAGCCTGCCTATTTGGATTACTCGAACAACAATTTCAGTTCTGTCATCCCAGAGGATATTGGTAAATACCTTGACTCGGCAATCTTCTTCTCGATTTCAAATAATACTGTTTCAGGCAGTATCCCTACGTCTTTATGCAATGCCACAAGCCTTCAAGTCTTGGATTTGTCAGATAATATGTTGGATGGCTCAGTCCCGACATGCTTATACGAGATCACGGATTCTCTTGGGGTACTAAATCTGCGGGGGAACAATTTGAATGGCTCTCTGTCTGATACTTTCCCATCCGGATGCAGTCTAAGAACTTTGGATGTGAGTGGAAATCAATTTGAGGGACAGGTTCCACGATCTCTATCCAACTGCACTAAGTTGGAGGTTTTTGATGTGGGAAAGAATAGTTTAAACGATGCCTTTCCATGCTCATTGAAGAAAATACACACATTGAGAGTCCTTGTTCTGAGATCGAATGGATTTCATGGGAATATCGATTGTTCTTATATAAATGGCACCTGGCCGAGTCTCCAAATCGTCGACCTGGGTCAGAACCATTTTACTGGTGGACTGCCTGGGCGATGCTTGATGCATTGGAAAGCCATGATGGCCGATGAGGACGGTGAAAAATCGAAGCTCAATCACCTCCGATATAGGGTGCTGAATTTCAGCGATGTGAATTATCAGGATTCTATTACGGTGACTACCAAGGGTCTGGAGATGGATTTTGTGAAAATATTGACAGTTTTCACTTCCATTGACTTCTCAAGCAATGACTTTGATGGGCCAATACCAGAAGAACTTGGGCAATTGAAAGCTCTTTATGGACTCAACTTGTCCCATAATTCTCTCACCGGCCAAATTCCTCCCGCCATTGGCAACTTGACGCAGCTTGAGTCGTTGGACCTGTCGTCAAACAAGCTAAGCGGTGCGATCCCTTATCAGCTTGGATTCCTAAATTTCCTCTCTTCCCTGAACGTCTCTTTCAATAATCTTGTCGGAAAGATCCCTACTGGCACCCAACTTCAGTTATTTACAGAAGATTCATTTCGAGGTAATAAAGGACTGTGCGGGCCGCCATTGACTGTTCTCTGCAACAACTCTGCTGAGCCACAACCATCATCACCGTCGCGGTCCTCAGTTTCCGACAGTCAATTTGACTGGCAGTTCATCTTCGTTGGTGTCGGGTTTGGAGTAGGAGCGGCGGCGACCGTCGCTCTCCTTGCGTTTTGGGAAACGGGAAGAAAGTGGTCGGATGACATTGTCGATAGAATACTTCTGTTGATTATTCCGATGATGGGATTAATATACACCACATCCCACGATGCGAAGGTGGAACTGGAAGAAGATAGCAAGGGAGAGAAAACAGACACTGCAGAATACGACGAAGACGATGAAGATGAACCGGACGACAAATTTCACGGACAGTATTGTGTTTTTTGTTCGAAACTTGATGTTTTTAGGAAGAGGGTCATCCATGATCCTCAATGTACATGCCATTTCTCGCCCCCCTTTTCTTTATACTCCTCCATTTCCTTATCCTCAGCGTAGGCATTTTGAGAGGAAGAACGTGTTTCTTTCACAGCTTTTCCTCCCAACTTGGTCGTCTGAGAAGAATTCTTTTTGTCTGTGGTATATATGCAGGAATCAAGATGTAAAACTGAGGAGTGGATGAAATCGTGTAATATAATCAACTACTTTTCCGAAGAAACTTTGATTGTTTTTCCCACTCTTTCGGGAGTGTGTACTCGGCAAAGAGTTGCCGTCTTTTTGATTTTCTTGATATGGCTAGTCGCAGATACGAGAATGCGATGGCATTATGGCAAGGAGTGTGGTCTCTTTGGGGACTTTCATCGAACAGATAGCGGGAGTGCGCAAAACTAAGTGCTTTACCGTAATTATTAAATTCGAGAGAATAAACAGTACTCGACCGACCTTGTTATATGATTTCATGTTTCGACACGTAGTTTAATCCAGAAGAATCCAGACCAACCCGTCGCCCTCGCTGGGTCTTCCTTACCCGCTTTAACCCCTTTATTCCACTGCCCCCATCGCCCTCGGCCAAGTCAGAGATAGTCCATTCTGTTCCCGATCCAAAAGCTTCTTCTTTTTCCGTCTATCTCTATTCCAATTCCTGATTGCTCTCTGATTGTATCTAAGAAGATGAAGAAGAATTCAATTCCGGCTACCGAGAACAACGTCGCGGTCGACTGGGAGGCGAGGCCTGGTGGCATACTGGCTCAGAAACAAAGCGATGGTTGTGATGTTGACTCTTCTTCTGATGGACCTCTGATCACAGTGAACGTTTCTCATGGTTCCGTCAAGCACCAGCTTCTTCTTCCTGCACATTCCACCTTCGGTATTTTTCTACGCTATTTCTCTTCAGAAATTCTGAGTTTTAGAATCGCTCATCAGGTTTTAGTGTTTCAGCTTGTGAAAAAAAAGATTCTTTTCTTCTTGTTATTAGAAACCTAGAATTTTGGTTTTACATGGCTGACTTTGGTTTTTAGATTCTCTTTCTTATTTGGTTGAAGTGTTTGTTGCAACTCTCATTATTTTCAGCTATTATATGTTCTTGAATTAATCCCAAATTGGAGATAGGCATCATATTTAATCCCTGTATGTTGTAGCTTCTTCACGGTAAAGCAATATTATTTATACTTGGTTCTTTGCAGATGACTTGAAAAACCATCTGGTTCAAAAAACTGGGTTAGCTCCAGAAGATCAGAGGCTTTACTTTCGTGGAAAAGAAAACGACGACGAGGAACAATTGCACACGGCAGGCGTGAAGAACAGGTCAAAGATTCTGCTTTTGGAAAACCCTGCAAGCGTCCAAAGGAAACTCGAGGAAATGAAGATGAGTGAGGAGATAAGTAAAGCATTAGAAGAAGTGGCCACAGTCAGAAGGGAAGTTGATAAGCTTTCAGAAAAGGTGATTCCCTCTTGTTCTAATCATTGACCAGTAAAAAACTAGAAACCATTGAGATCTTACTAGCTTGGCTTCTTTCAGGTGGCTGCTTTGCAGGCGGCTGTAACTAGCGGCACAAAAGTTGCAGAGAAGGAATTCATGGTGCTGGCAGAATTGCTCATGAGGCAGCTGCTGAAATTGGACGGTATCGACGCTGATGGAGAGGCGAAATTGCAGAGAAAGACAGAGGTTTGTGGCTTATGGATTACACTCTGTCCAGGACGAGTTAAAATAGATGTTAAACAGATTGTTTTGTAATTTCTTTGCGCAGGTTCGACGAATTCAGAATTTCGTGGAGATGGTGGATAATCTGAAGGAAAGAAACTCCAAGCCCTTAAGCAATGGTGGAATGGCTGTTTCGGTATCGACCAAATGGGAGACCTTTGACTCCCCGGCCATGCCTGCATCGTCAACGAAAACGACTCGAGATTGGGAGCGGTTTGATTAGTTCAATATTTTCGGGTATTTATCAAGTGACAAATAATACATAGAACACTAAATGTTTTTGTATCATATCTTATTTTTTGGAAGCCCTGTGGATACTTGTAATCACAGTTGCTAGTAATTGGATTCTTATTTCATTTTCAGCCCTTTCTTTTACATGATGGCTGTCCGCTTGTTTTTCACCCTTAGAACCCCATACTTTGTTGTATTTGAAGGTTTGTATTGTAGCTATGGATGTACTTGTTGTAGTATTCCAGCCAATTGATCAGAATCAGCCATCCGGAATGGTTGGAGGTCGAAGCCGAGAAAGCATGCGCCATAACAAGCTCTGTTTGGTTGGTCGGAATAAGATGATGTTTGGGTGTCCGAGATTTTGGGATAGAAGAGAAAAGAACATCTTCTTGATTGGGTGCCTTTTACTCTTTAGCTCGTGCGAAGCGTTTGTAATTCCCAATTCCTGATTTGGCCAGTTTAACATTTGAGTTTGGTTGAGCTTTTTCAGGCTCTGCTACGTCGTTAAACGCTTCTATATGTTAAGACCCGGTTAACTCTGAAGTTCCATTGGTAGGTACAAACTAGGTTCAATTTGGTTCATGGATGGTAAAGCCTAACCAAATAGACTAACTCAATGGACGTCTAAATTTGCAAACTGAACTTTAACGTACACTTCCGAAAATTACGCCACGATATATCACTTGTTCATCGGTCACATAAGCAAGAAAACGAACTAACAGATGCTAGTAACCATGTCACAGAGTTACAATACATAATTACATTACAAAAAAAACACTACAAACTTATAGGAACAATATTGACAGTACTTTTTTTTTTAGTACTAGCTAAAGGACTTACAAAACAATGGTTACCCCTCTAGCACCATGGACATAGGGAGAGGGAGCCAATTCCTCTGCATGAGCACCCATATTCCACCCGTGTTTATTCGGGTCGAATTTCTCTCCGTCTCCCCAAAGAGCATAAGCCTCCTCCCCGTGAGCCGCATCGTCTCCGACCAGCAGCTCCTCGTCGGACATTCTCAACGGAATGAAAACTCTTATAAACAAGAGTATGATTGTGGTGGAGACTATGTTCCACCCTATAATAAACATTGCCGCAACCAATTGTTTGAAAAACAGCATGCCCCCACCATCTCCATAAAATGCGCCTCTTGTGTTGGTCACTGGGAGGCTGAGACTGCACAGCGATGGCTCTGCCAGGAGCCCTGTTAGAAGACCGCCTAAAATTCCTGCAACTCCATGTGTGTAAAATACTCCTAGAGTGTCGTCCACCTACACCAACATCATTCGTCGCAATTCACAGCCAAATCTAATCATTTTTCAGCAAACTTGGTTATACTTTGGCAATACAGTCTATGCCGTGATAAAAGAAGGAATTCGTTTGGCTAGTAACCAAAAAAGAGGATTGCAGCAAGTATGAAAGGGAATGTGAACATTCAAGTGAGATTTCAAAGTGGTATTGAAGCTAACTAACCTTTTGTAGAAGAGTGGACTTTTTGTGAAGAATCATCATAGACACCCATGGAATGCTGCCAGCGAGGACTCCCATTACTATGGCGGCCCATGGTTGAACGACTCCTACACAAAAAATCATCAACACCTTTCAATATTTTAATGGTGGAATTGAAAAAAAAAGGGGGTTATTAATTGTAGAAGAAAATGAAACGTCTTTGGTCGGAGTCGGACCTGCTCCCGGGGTGACGCAAGCGAGGCCGGTGATCATGCCCTGAACCGCTCCGATCACCGATGGTTTTCCGAAAACAATCACGTCCAAACTGGTCCACACAAGAAGGCTCGTCGCTGCACTTATGTTTGTGTTCAACACAGCAATTGAGGCCACAACATTCGCTGCCCGCGGAGCACCGCCGTTGAACCCCGACCAGCCCATCCAAAGCAGCCCAGCCCCGGCGAGCGTGAGCAAGACGTTATTGGGTGGAAATCTCTCCCTATCGCTCCTTATTCTCGGACCAACCTGCAAGAAGAGTGATCAGAAATCGAGATTCAGGCAAAAGGGGTAGAAAATTTTGAAACAAATTTTTAAAAAAATACCCAATAAGCAGCGGTGAAGCCGGCGATCCCGGAGGAGAGGTGGATGACATAGCCGCCGGAATAATCGATGACGCCCCAGTGAAAGAGAAACCCTCCGCCCCATAAACTGTAGGCTCCGACCGTGTAGGAGAAAATTAGCCAAAGAGGGACAAAAGCCATCCAAGCTTTGATGTTCATCCGCCCAAGAACAGACCCCGCCAGTAAAATAAGCGTAATTGCGGCAAATGTAAACTGGAAGTAAACTAGCGTCGCCATTGGATAAAAGGGCTCGATCTTCTGAGACTCAATCAACCCATCTTCTCGATAGTGCGTGCTCTCCGGGATTTGGGCTCGGTTCCTCAGGTAGTATTGGCCGAGAGAAGGCGCCCCTTTGCCCCAGAGTGGAAGCAATTCGTCCCCAAAGGCCATACGGTAGCTGACCAGAACCCAGCATATGAGGGTGGCGGCGAAGGCGTAGAGGGCCATGAAAGCCGAGTTCACCGCCCATTTCTTCTTCACGATGCTGCCGTAGAGAATCACCAGACCCGGCATACTTTGCAGACCGACAAGCGTAGCGGACGTCAATTGCCACGCGTTGTCGCCACTGTTGAGCCAAGCTGGAGTTGCAGGTGATATTGTTGACATGTCTAGGTCTCCTTCTTCCTCTGAGCCGACGTCTTTCTCTGCCTCAAATCCTAAAGCTCTATAAAAAATTAGGCTGGTTGTTAAAAAGAATATAGAGAAAGCTTCTTCGCGCTGCTTTCTGAAGTCAACAATGGGGAACTTCTGCGAAATGATCAGTCGTTTTCCACGTAGATATGGACATTTGACTAACTGATCGACAAAAATTGAAGACCCAAATCAGAAAATTTCTTCCTTATCTTTTCAATCTAATTAGTTTTACCGCTGCCGGATGAATCATTCATTATTCATTGATAATCATGGCGAAGTGAAGGTATTCATTGCATCCATTGAAAAAGCTTTCAATCCGCGGCTCGATTGCTCTGTTCTTCTCTCTCTTCCCACTTTACAACGTCTTGGTCAACTTTATGATTTTACTGTTACTTTGGGCTATATATTTTAGTGGGTCTCTCTCAGATTCTCCAGTTGGATTGTAAGTTCAACAAAGATCTAACATTTAACGGAGAAGAAAGAGTGGAAGTCTCTAAACAACTTTGAGATCAGGTCTTTCATCCCGAGCCAGCCTATGGGTCGGTGACCCTCTAACAAAACGCCGTAATTGAGTTAGAGGGACACGTCGAAACATGTGTAACTATGTGACAATTGTAACGTGTTTCAAACGGCAAATGTGTTGTGAAATTTTAAGGTTTAGCGTACAAAAAGTGATGTATAGTGATTTATCAATTCTCCGAATTCAAAACTTAAATAGCACGGAGGTGCCATTGATGGCGACCGAAAATGATGGATGTAATTATGGTTTCTTAATTTGATAGTAATGGGTTAAATAAGAGGGGGTGACATCACTAGTATGTTCTTGTTTAATTTCACCACTAATCAACGAGTACATGTCACGCCAAATAATTATTATTATTTATTGTAGTATTGGAGCAACAACAGCACAACACTGCTCTTCCCTGATCAGAAATTTCATCGCCGTCTTCTTCCGCTCTGGGCGGTCGGTAAAACTGAAGAACTTCTGCAACTCTCTGAAGGGACGGCATTTGGGTTCTTCAATCGGCTTGACACTGAACAAACCATCGTCGGACGTGGTTTGAGAAGCCATATTTACTGCTACTATTATGCTTCTAGCGCAGAAATTGGAACAATTTACAGAAATTCATCGCATAAAACTCTTTGCGCCGCCATCGCTGACTGAGTCTATTTGTAGCAAACACATTTTTTCCAGGTATACCATATTTGTTACGGGATTATAGACCACATCGTTTGTTTGCAACATGGAACTTATCGTAAAACACGCACTTTGTAATAGTTAGGAACCATGCACGACTTTGTTATTATGTTTCACGCCAAAACCCGTTTAAGATGATCGGGACGTGAGATCATAGACTCACTAGAAACGTGACTAACGGGAAGTCGGACTATTCGAGGGGTAGTGATACTAGTGACTCATTATTGCGAGAACTTGTTGAAACACAATGCCTCGGAATGTCTATAAATTTTAATCTTCAACTAATTCAAGTTCTTTTTGTACAAACTTCAAGCGTTTTGAATTGTAGCTTACGATGATACAAGAATAAAAGATCTCAACTTTGATCCACTTAATGTAAAACATTACTTAATTTAAACAATAAAAATATTCACGTGTGTTACCCAATTACAAAGTTGACGTACACGTAAAATAACTCAGTAAGAAATACAAAAATACAAACTTTGATAATTTATCAGTATTTGTAATTCAATCGAAACGTTTAGGCTCGCACTGCTATGAATATTGAACGATTTAACTCGCTTAAAACTCAAATATACCGTATTATCAGTATTCGTTTCGTATTTTGGATTTAATATTTTTGTGAGTAAAATATGTTAGTGATAATGAACATTGAGTGCCTATATTTTGATAATGTTTGATTGAAATATTATTTAATTTTAATTTTTAAAGAATAAAAAAGGGTCGGGTCGGGTTTCGGGCAGGCATGAAGGAGCTACCCGTCGGGGTTTTTCTGCACATAATATAAATTTGAGAAATCTTTCTATTCCTCCCGCTTCTTCCCAGCATTCGAAATCCCTATTTCAAAACATTGGTTTGCAGAAAAACCTAGAATCTCTCTGGCTCAAATTCGGCGGGAGAAATAGTCGGATAGAGACGGAGCTTGGTAATCTCTCGGATTGCAGGCCATCCTACTTCTGTGTCTGTTATTGCATCTTCCTAAGTAGGGTTTTGGCTCTCTCTCTCTCTCTCTCTCTCTCACTCTCACTCATTCTGTGAACTCATCGCGTTTTGATTTAAGTTACGTTAAGTTAGTGTAATCTTAATATACTCTGTCTGATATCTGTTATCCTCGTAGATCTGCTTATTTGGCGCATTTTCTTCGATAAATTGGAATTGGGTCTTTTTATTTTTATTTTTTTTTCATTTCTTTGAAGATTAGCTATGTGAATGGGTTATAGAGGTTTTGTGAGAGAAAAATGTTCCAGGAACTGTAGTACAACCAAGTTGTGGAATGGAAGGTTATTCAGAGATAAGAGGAACAGACAAAAGAATCTGTCCATTTTTACTTTTCTGATGTTATGCGACCATAATGCGGAAAATATCCTCTGTGATTTCGTTTCACAGTTGTATAGGTTTTGTTGAAACTATTTCAGTGCCTTCTGCTCTGAAAGCCTGGGAGTTTGAAATTGGAAAATTTCTTCTTTTCGCAATTAGATTGTTTTGAAGAGGAATGCATGTTAATTTTTGATTTGGCTAATGGTTTTGATTGTATGACTGCTGAGCATTTTTGCAGTTGTTTTTTTAGCTTCAGGAGGCTCGTAAATTTGAATTTATTTGGTTTTTCACTAGGTATACTACCTTATTTGTATATTGAAACTTTCTATCTTAACAAGCAAAAACAAGTTTTCTTATGTATTTGTTACAGCACAATGCATTTGATTGGATTTTTTAAATTTATGATATTTATTTATTTTTTGATAATCACTTCTTTTTGTTCTGCTGTCGTGTAGGGAGAGATGGCAGTTGAGATCACTCAGCTATTATTGTCTGCTCAATCAGCTGATGCAAAGCACCGCAATGAAGCAGAGTTAAATATCGTGAAATTCCAAGAGCAGAATCTCCCTGCCTTTCTTCTATCCTTATCCGTGGAACTTGCCAATAATGAGAAACCAACTGAGTCCCGCAGGTTAGCTGGCATCTTGCTGAAGAACTCATTAGATGCAAAAGATGCTGCTAGAAAGGAAATGCTCGTAAACAAATGGATGGCAATTGATGGTTCTATTAAATCACAAATCAAAGAATTACTCCTAATAACTTTGGGATCGATTGTGCCAGAGGCAAGACACACATCTTCTCAAGTAATTGCCAAAATAGCTTCGATTGAGATCCCTAAGAAGCAGTGGTCTGAATTAATAAGGTCATTGCTAAACAACATGACTCAGCCAGACATGCCTGCTGGTCTAAAGCAAGCAACCTTGGAAACTCTTGGATATGTTTGTGAAGAGATATCACATCAGGATCTTGTCCAAGATGAGGTTAATTCGGTCCTAACAGCTGTAGTCCAAGGCATGAATTTGGCTGAACACAGTCCTGAGGTCCGTCTTGCAGCAACAAAAGCGTTATATAATGCCCTAGATTTTGCACAGACTAACTTCGAAAATGAAATGGAGAGGAATTTCATTATGAAGATAGTATGCGAGACAACCATGTCCAAAGAGGCAGAGATTCGTCAGGTTGCATTCGAGTGCCTTGTTTCAATTGCTTCAACTTATTATGAAGTGCTCGAGCCTTACATGCAGACTCTGTTTGAGCTTACATCAAATGCTGTCAGAACAGAGGAGGAGGCTGTTTCACTCCAAGCTATTGAGTTTTGGAGCACTTTATGTGACGAGGAGATTGAACGTCAAGAGTATGAGAGTGATGAAAATGGGGAGTCTGGTTATCCTCATTCCCACTTTGTAGAAAAGGCTCTTCCATCTCTTGTTCCCTTGTTACTGGAGACTTTGCTAAAGCAGGAAGAAGATCAAGACCAGGATGATAGCATCTGGAATTTATCCATGGCTGGTGGGACTTGTCTTGGTCTTGTTTCTAGGACAGTGGGCGATGCAATCATGCCCCTTGTAATGCCTTTTGTGGAGGCTAATATCTTGCATGAAACAGATTGGCGGTGCCGTGAGGCTGCAACATATGCATTTGGCTCAATTCTTGAAGGACCAACTACTGAGAAACTCTCTCAAATGGTTCATGCAGGCTTGGACTTTTTGCTTAATGCAATGAAGGATAAAAATAACCATGTGAAAGACACAACTGCATGGACTCTAGGCCGTATTTTCGAGTTCTTACACAGTCCAGCATCTGGATTTTCTGTTGTTTCACAAGAGAACCTTCCACGTATTGTGGAAGTACTGTTGGAAAGTATCAAGGATGCTCAAAACATAGCTGAAAAGGTCTGTGGGGCAATTTATTATCTGGCCCAGGGATATGAAGATGGTGGGGGTAGCTCCTCTCTCCTTACTCCATTCCTAACAATGATTATTCGTTGTTTAATTGAAACTGCTGACAGAACAGATGGCGGGGATTCAAAATTGAGGACATCTGCTTATGAAACTCTCAATGAGGTGATTAGGTGTTCTAACATTTTGGAAACATCAAACATTGTGGCACAGCTTCTCCCTGTCATCATGGGGAAGTTGGGTCAGACTGTCGAACTTCAGATATCATCATCAGATGACAGGGAAAAGCAAGGAGACCTGCAAGCATCTCTTTGTGGTGTTCTTCAGGTTATTATCCAGAAACTAAGCAGTACTGACGAAACCAAGCCCATTATACTCCAGTCTGCTGACCAGATTATGATATTGTTCCTTAGAGTATTTGGTTGCCGTAGCTCTACAGTCCATGAGGAGGCAATGCTGGCAATTGGTGCATTGGCCTACGCCACTGGACCAGAGTTTGAGAAATATATGCCTGAGTTCTCCAAGTACTTGGAGATGGGACTACAGAATTTTGAAGAATATCAGGTTTGTGCAATCACCGTTGGTGTGGTTGGTGATATTTGTCGTGCGATGGATGACAAGGTTTTACCTTATTGTGATCGGATTATGGGTCATTTTCTAAATAATCTTTCCAGCAGTCAAATACACCGGTCTGTCAAACCTCCAATCTTCTCATGCTTTGGGGACATTGCTCTGGCAATAGGAGATAATTTTGAGAAGTATGTCCTCTTTGCACTTAAAGCAATGCAACAAGCTGCTGATGTCTGCGTCCAGGTAGAGGCAGATATTGATGACGAGTCGATGGAATATTGGAACCTGCTCAAACGCAGCATCTTCGAGGCTTACTCCGGTATTCTCCAGGGATTCAAGAACTCTAAGCCAGAGATTATGTTACCATATGCCGCACCGCTCTTACAGTTCATAGGGACTGTTTGCAGGGACAAGCTAAGGTCCTGTCTTGTTGTCATTATTTTGTTACTTATTTTCTATATGAAAGCTTATTATCTTTGGAACTTTGTGATCTTCAATGTATTTCAGGGATGAGAGTTTGACAAAGGCAGCAGTTGCTGTAATGGGCGACCTTGCTGATGCACTTGGGCCGAACACAAGCTTGCTTTTTAGGGACTGCGCATTCTACATTGAGTTGTTGTGTGAATGTCTTCAATCTGACGATGACCAGCTCAAAGAGACAGCAACTTGGACCCAAGGGATGATTGGGCGAGTCTTAGTTTCATGAAAAATGCAAGCTCCGGTCAGTTGTTATTTCCTCGATTTTGTTTTATTTGTTTGTCCATTCGAGGTGGGGGAAATTCCTTTGGCTAGGTTGCTAATCTTTCAGGGTTTAAGTTAGAGTTAGGGTCTTATGGTCTATAATTGTGGATTTTCATTCCCCCTTTCCACCATGGAGAACTTTTGAAGGGTCGTCGTAGGTTAAAATCTGTGTAGCTTTCTTTTGTATTGGCAAAACTCTTATTTAGTTTAATCATTGCATCCACTAATCGGTGGTTTCTTTGGGTAAATTCCCATTGCATTTTCTCATCTTTTTTCATCTATCACACTCCATTTAAATGGGAATCAAACGCGGCCATTTTTGTCGACCTTCAGAAACATTCAAAAAAGAAAGAAAGAAAGAAAGATTGAATGGGTAAGTTCCTTTAGAAATCATTGGTGGTGAAGACCGAATAGGCCTTCAATTTGTCAACAATCCACAATAGTAGAAGACTACTTAATTCGTCCAAGTCAAAGTAGCCACGTCAAAGTCAACACCCTTTTTTTTTTCTTAGTCATCTCACTCCTTTCCCTCTCCCATGCCGTACCAACCAATCTTCCCCAACCCATTAGTTATGCAGCCTCCCCAACTTGACTTTTCCCCCCGTATCCATGATTTTTCCTCATCACTTTTACTTATGGGTTGCATTAATTTTAATGACAAATTACACGTTTCTTCTTTTAGTAATTAAGTAAACTAAATCCGTGATTAATGTAGGAAACTGGGTGGTCTTTCCCGATTTATTGGTTTAACACGACTTTCCCTTCCCACGGGAGGGAATTGAATTGCCGGGTCAACTCGGTGGAGCAACAAAGTAAACCCATCTCTCCCAACGGCGTTTCTTTCCTCCATAACTTGTAACGTCACTCTCACTCATAAAACTCATTGTTTTATTAGATTTTAGGGTAAAGTTGTTTTTAATCATATGAAGTATTAAAGAAAATTAAGCTTAAATTGTGATAAGGATTTGATGATACGTGTGAAGAAGTGAGTGGTCGAAGTAATGTGAAGTCGAGAATAGAGAGACAGTTGAGCCGACCAATTCAAAGTCCTCTTGCTTGTACTAAAAGCTCTCTTTTTCTGATCTCCCCACTCCCTTCTTCTTCTTCAACCTCTTTCCCCAGCGCCCTCCAATGGCTTCCTTCTCTCTCCTCCCCTTCTTACTCTTGCTCTTTTCTGCAACTGCTCGATCTCAGTCTTCCTTCCTTTTCGATGGCTTCAAAAGTTCCGATCTCAACCTCGACGAGGCTGCCACTATTGTATCACCCGGAGTATTGAGGCTCACTGACACATCGCTGTTCGTCATCGGCCATGCATTCTACCCCTACCCCATTGAAATGTTCAATCGGAGCTCTAGTTCTTACCCTGAAGCTTCTTCTTTCAGCTCTAGTTTTGTTTTCGCAATCGCTCCGGTGAGCGGCAAAAACCGCGGCGGGTTCGGATTCGCCTTCGCCTTAGCTCCGGCGCCTCGATTTCCCAACGCGCAAAGCGAGCACTATCTAGGTTTATTCAACTCCACCAACAACGGGAAGCCGGAAAACCATGTAATCGCCATCGAATTCGACACCGTGAACGGCGCGAACGAAGGGTTCGACTCCGAAGGAAATCACGTCGGAATCAATATTAACAGCATCAGCTCAATCGCATTCGATTCTGCGGAATACCACGTCGAGAACTCTAGCAACAGAGAAAATATGATATTAGAGAGTGGGGACCTGATTCGCGCTTGGATTGACTACGACGGCGCCGCCCAAGTCCTGAACGTCACGATAGCGCCCTTGGACATTCCAAAACCCTCCATCCCTCTCATCAGCCATCCTATTAATTTAACAGCTATCGTTAAAGATAAAATGTACGTTGGCTTTTCTGCATCAACAGGAAATAAATCAAGCTACCATTACATACTGGGATGGAGTTTTGCAGTAAATGGACCGGCGCCGCCATTAAACATCGATCAACTCCCTAAACTACCGGAAGATGAAGAAAGTCCAACCCCTTTCCGATTCCAAATCAAGATTCTCTTGGGAATTCTATCTGGAGCTATCCTTGTGGGTATCCTGTTCATTTTGTGGATGTACAGAAGGAAGAACCAAGAGGACGAACTTGAGGAATGGGAATTGGATTGTCCTCGCAGATTCAGATACAGAGATTTATATGCAGCAACTAAAGGATTTCAAGAAGGCGAGGTAATCGGAGTTGGGGGATTTGGAGCCGTATACAAGGGGGTATTACGCTCGACTGGAAGCGAAATTGCAGTGAAGAAGATAAGGAGGAATTCAATCCAGGGACTTCGTGAATTCGCGGCCGAAATCGAGAGCTTGGGAAGATTAAGGCACAAAAACTTGGTCAATCTTCTAGGATGGTGCAAGAAAAAGAATGATCTTCTCATAGTTTACGATTATATTCCTAATGGAAGCTTGGATTTTTTGCTTTACAAGCTCAAAGACGACTTCGTCTTGAGTTGGGAGCAGAGATTCAACATCATCAAAGACATAGCAGCCGCGCTGTTGTATCTGCACGAAGAGTGGGAGCAAGTGGTGATCCACCGAGACGTGAAGCCCGGCAACGTTTTAATCGACGCCGACATGAGTGCACGGGTGAGCGACTTTGGTCTGGCCAGGCTCTACGATCATGACCGAATGTCGCACACGACGGCAGTGGTCGGGACCGTTGGGTATCTAGCGCCGGAGCTGGCTCGTACCGGCAAGGCGTCTAAGAGCACCGACGTGTTTGCATTCGGGGTGTTGCTTCTTGAAGTGGCAAGCGGAAGAAGGCCTCTCGGCTCCGATCAGTTCATATTGGTGGATTGGGTGATCGAGTGTTATCAGCTGAATCTCTTTCTGGACGCAGCTGACGAGAGATTGAACTCCCTGTACGTGGTTAATGAGATGGAGCTAGTTCTGCAACTCGGCCTTCTCTGTTCGCATCAGTCGGCGGAATTCCGGCCGACGATGAGAAACGTCGTGAGGTATTTAAATCGAGATGATCCACTTCCGTCCATCGATGGTTGGATCAACTCTGCAAATATTTCGGATTCAAAGTCCCCACTTAGTGAAGGGAAATCTAACCACTTGACGACGACATCGTATCGTTCATCCTCCATTGGAGCCATCTCTTCCAGTTCGCTGAACGCTGGTAGATAGCAGATGACAACAGCTTTGTACAGATTCAAATAATATAGTTCTTTCTTAATGATTCCTCAACGCCCCAGTCCTTGTCAAACAGAACCAACCTCATCGGAGCTCCGGACCGGATAAGATTGTTTATTCAGGGTCCACACCAGAATGGGTTTTTGTTTGGGATTATACATTTTGTAGACATTTTTAAATATATGTTCGTGGTGGTTTTTTTTGTCAATTTGTTTGAAAATAATTCCTATAAACTCTTTTAAATAATCCATTATAATAATAAGAGGTATCTATTGTTTGTTCCTAATGCGTAGACTAACTTGCAACTGAGATATAGATTATAGGAAAAAGTACCATTTAGACCCCAACGTATGGGATCAGTGGCCATTTGGTACCTAACGTTTTTTTTGTATCCAATCAAACCCTAACGTATAAAACGTTTGCAATTCAAACCCTACCGTCAATTTTTCAGTTAAATTTAACAGATTCTTTTCAAAATTCCTAAACTCTCTCTCTCTGCGTAAAACTCCAGAAGACCCCCTCTCCCCTCTTTAATTGTTTCTCTCTTAACTCATTTTCTCCTCCCTCCCTCTCTGTGTGCTCTCTCTCCAGGTGACGACGAACGTAGCCGCCTTTAGCTGATGACTGTGTCAATTAAGCAGACCTGAATTTCTCCCGACTTTATCTTCTCAAGAGTTCTGGCATTAATGGCGGGATACTTTCCATACTTAACCTCATGTAAAATGGACCCTCCTTCGGCCTCACTATCCCATACTGACTTAAATCTCCATAAATAACCTTGCTAAGAAGAACAATCAAAGAATCCACCCACTCTAGTCTGAATCGCTTCAGCAACAGCAGCGCCACGTTCACCATTCCCCTCGACAAATGATGAACCTGAAATGATTCAGAACAAAAAATAAAATAAAATGAATCCCTGAGTTTTAAGCTGTTCTTTCCGATGGAGAGTGTGAAAGAAGATACTGATGTTCTGCTTTCGTTAAGTAAAAGGTTTCTTACCGGACTTCGAATGATGATGGAGGTTTTGGCACCGTTTTCTGCAAGGTCCAGCGCGATTTCCATGCCGGAGTTGCCAGAGCCGACTACCAAAACGTTCTGCCCCTCGAACTCCTTCCTGGATTTGTACCGCGTCAAATGAATAACCTCGCCGGGGAAAGTATCCAGACCCTCCACTTCCGGGATAAACGGGTCACTCGACTCTCCGGTGGCCACCACCCAAAACCCCCAAATAGTCTTCAAACCTCGCCGATTTTAGCATTCTTAAAGAGGGGAGGGAGGAGAGGGGGTCTTCTGGAGAGAGAGAGAGAGAGAGAGAGAGAGAGAGAGAGAGAGAGAGAGAGAGAGAGAGAGAGAGAGAGAGAGAGAGAGAGAGAGAGAGAGAGAGAGAGAGAGAGAGAGAGAGGAGAGAGAGAGAGAGAGAGAGAGAGAGAGAGAGAGAGAGAGAGAGAGAGAGAGAGAGAGAGAGAGAGAGAGAGAGAGAGAGAGAGAGAGAGAGAGAGAGAGAGAGAGAGAGAGAGAGAGAGAGAGAGAGAGAGAGAGAGAGAGAGAGAGAGAGAGAGAGAGAGAGAGAGAGAGAGAGAGAGAGAGAGAGAGAGAGAGAGAGAGAGAGAGAGAGAGAGAGAGAGAGAGAGAGAGAGAGAGAGAGAGAGAGAGAGAGAGAGAGAGAGAGAGAGAGAGAGAGAGAGAGAGAGAGAGAGAGAGAGAGAGAGAGAGAGAGAGAGAGAGAGAGAGGAGAGAGAGAGAGAGAGAGAGAGAGAGAGAGAGAGAGAGAGAGAGAGAGAGAGAGAGAGAGGAGAGAGAGAGAGAGAGAGAGAGAGAGAGAGAGAGAGAGTGTTTAGGAATTTTGAAAAGAATATGTTAAATTTAACTGAAAAATTGACGGTAGGGTTTGAATTGCAAACGTTTTATACGTTAGGGTTTGATTGGGTACAAAAAAAACGTTAGGTACCAAATGACCACTGATCCCATACGTTGGGGTCTAAATGGTACTTTTCCCTAGATTATATATAGACTAAATTCTTAAGCTCTATAGGTCATGAATTTTCCAATATGAGAAAAGTGGGGTCACCAATATTAAGAAAGCCTTAAAAATACTTAAGATCTCTTGGCGTGGGTGTTCAAAATTGATCCACAGGCGGTAAACGGGATCTGAACCGATCGATAATGTCCGGATCATATCGGTTTCAAAAATCAAAATTCAGTTATATTTTATGGGAACCAAACTTTGGATTGTAACAAATTTAGTCTCTCTTTCTCTCAATAAAAGCCATGGAAGTTGAACTTGTTGAACACGAAAAATTTAAATAGAGAAGTTAGTTTTGTGAATCAAAACCATTCTTCTTTCTTCTTTCTTCTTTCTTCTTCCTTCTTCGACCCACTCCATAACTGAACTACCGACCCCAATCTTACTGAGTTTTTCTTCAACTTCAAAAGGCCATAACTCTTAGTACAGGTATCAAAATCGTTATTACAAGATACTCGTGACATACCTTTTTCAGACCTAAAATCAATCGTTTCGGCCATCAAATCGACAGTCTAAGCTTTTATTTAATATTTCATGCATTATTTAATTTTATTAGAATTTCCTTAATCTTCAGTTATTTATTTTAGATAGAACTCGGAATTGGAATCTTTTTTGGCATTATTGAAGTTTCTTTTGAAAAACTTGGGTTTCTCTTTAGAGAATGTTTCTTATTCTTTCTGCATCTTGCTGCGTCACTTCGACACTCAATTATTCTCGTATTTTTTAAAACCACTTCTTTAATTTTGTTCTTTAATCCATCTCCGGAGTAACCGAGTGTCATTAGACAAACTTTTCGTTACTTTGTTACAAGTTTGTTATAATTACTTTGTTAATAGAATAACAAACAGTCGCTTGAAAAATAAAATGTTATTGTAACATTAATCTTGCATTTCATCAACTTAGTGCAATTTTTATGAATTATTCAATCCCGGGCACGCCCTCGTCTTCCCGGCTGCTTCTCCTTTCTCCAGTCCCGACTGGCGTCTACAACTCTTACCAGAGAAACCCAAAATTCTGAATTTCCTACTATATCAAACGCACCTTTGAACCTCGCTTCCCCTCCGGCAATGGCGTCGATTAACTTCGAGCATTCGAGAACTGGTTCACCAAACCCCCTAACCCCGTTTCTCCCGTTAACGTCATTTCTTTCAGAAATTCGTTACCCTTCACCACCCCAACATCATCCCACATTTTGCCAAATTTCTTCAAAAAGCTCAAGAAACCGGATGAATCATCCAATAAACTTGGGATTACATGCAAATGCTTGAACAGTTCCACTGGGAAAGTGTGAAATTTACCCGACAACGGGCACACCCCACAAATAGAGAAATTTTTGAATGAAGACCCCTTTTTGAAAAGAAAGAGAATCCGTCCGAGAAAGATATAAAAGAAACGAGAACTTCTAGGGCGACTTCTGAGCTAGCCCGGTCTTTCAGTTCCTCGCAATGGCCTGGGAGATTGAAAATCTGATTCAGTTTCTGAAAAGTTTCTCGCAAATAAAATCAAAGCAGGTTAGAGGTTGAAAGTCCCATCCCATCCAGTTTCTACCGATAGAAAGAATTGGCTGATATTACGTAGAACAAACAACGAATATGGACTCAATATCTCCGATCTTTGAGTCGAAATTGTGTGTTCATACATGCTGATGTCTTCTTTTTACAGCATTAAAATGACTAGATTCATTTTTCAGAACTACTTCACTTGGTAGCCGAAGAGAAACAAATTTCAAGAACTAAAGATAAACAACAATTTCATTTTCACGAGTGAGACAGGTACTAACTGGCCAAAGTTATCGTGTTAATATAGTTTTAGGCAACATGACCTTGAGGCTTACACGTATTGATTCTTCATCTATAATTTCAGGAGGAGAGTTGTTTCTTGCAAAACAAAACCCACCCACAAAACGTCGAAGAGAGAGTTGGTCAAGTGTAATGGAAGGCAGTTGAAGAAGGAAGCAGTTGCAGATAACATGCTCCAATCCTACTACAAGATTGATCGAGCAAAGCCATAGAAAGCGACCCATTAAGAATTCTCAATGCGTAGTTAAAATTGGCTTAGTTAAGCGAATTGGGAGGCAAATGGTAGGGATAAAGAAAAGCCAAACAAAACACAAAGGCAGAAACTAAAGAAAAGCCAACCAACCGTTTGACCAGGGCCCCATCCCAACCTTCCTTTGTATAAAATTGAGAGAATCTTTGGTTTGGGAGGATGAGTGTGAAAGGCAGAGGCCAAACTTTCTGACCATTTTGCACTGGTAAAGAGGGGTTCGGGATTAATCCGGATCGTCGATCGGTCGGACAACAATGGCATTAGCAAAGTGAAGTTCTACTTACCTTAGTTAATTGTGGATTTGTTTGGAAGTATTTGGTTGTAGTCATTGGTGTAGGGGAGAAGAGAAGGTAGGATATTGAGGCATTTAAAGTGAAGAAGAGAGTGAAGAAGAGAAGCAAATTGGGGGGGGTTAGAAGAGATGGCGAGATGGGCAGTTTGGGTGTTCTTCAAGCACTCCTTTCTCTTTCCAATTCTCAAACTATCTTCTGCCATTAAACACAAGCCTAAAGGTAAGTTTTGAGATTTCTGCTGCAATTTCGTTATCTGTTTTTTCAGTCAACTAAGCATGAAGAGAAGTGAATCAGGACTGAGAATGTGATCTTTCGAGTCTTGTCTGAAATGGCAGGGGATGAGAATGGGCTGGTGTGTCTCTACAAGGACATGGAGTCATGTGGGGAATACCCAGATATACAAGTGATGTGGCAGATGATTCAGTCTTGTCAACCCATTGCTCCGAACACACAAAGCGGCGGCGGCGGCGCCAGCAGCTCAGCCTCGCACAAGCTTCCTTCTCTGTGGAGATTTTGCTTCTGGCCAAATTGAAAATGGACTTTCTTTTTTCCTCTATTGGGTCAGTTTTCTGTCGATATGAATTTTGTTTGATTGAAAAGCTTATACCGATGCCATAATGTGTGTAATTATCACCATTTTAAGGCTTTATTTTCCACTGGTGATAACCTCATCGGATCATACTCTGAAGTTATAATGTACTAAAAGCCAAAAGTCCTTCTTCTCGCAAGTTGCACCAGTGGTCTAGTGGTAGAATAGTACCCTGCCACGGTACAGACCCGGGTTCGATTCCCGGCTGGTGCATTTGTTTTTTGTTTTTTTTTTTATAAAACGGTAATAGCAGATGTACATTATAGCTGGTTTATCATTTACCAGTAGAATAATATATCATTTACACTAATAAACTTAAAATTAGTGTAAAAAGTTGATAAATACAAAGCATGAGGAATAGCTGTTTGATATATGTCCACAAGACTTGTTATAGACAAGACAAGACAAGACAGACTTCCCTTACAAACAAGAACAACAGAATAAATCATTTCATCATCGAAACAAATTTGCATTTGCTTCGACCAAGCATACTGACGGATAGAGCACACTAAGTGAAAGTGCCAACAAAACACGAGATGATTGATGATGCATACCGAGCAGCAACTTCAGAACTTATCAACGGTGAAGCCATCTCTAAGGACCTCATAAGCTTCTCTACTCCTCGATTTCTTCATTCCGGCTGTGAAATAGAGTTTTGATCCATTGGAGGATATACACGTCACTTTTACCCATATCATCACTTTTGTTTTCATCCCCTCTATCTCTGCTAGTTTTCCTTTCTCCAGATAACCAGAAATGATCGTCGAGAAACGCAAAACAGACGAGTCTTTATATCCGACTTCGCACACTTCGGGTACGTACACAGTGAGTTTTCCCGTCTCTTCATTAAACTCGTAGTTGGTAGCATCGCGGGGAAATATTCCTACTGGCAAGTCGTACTCCTTCAGCAGATCCGGCAAGGCTTTTTGCATTTTCCCTATGAGATCAAAACCATTGGGAAGAATTGTGATCCAGACAAATTATTCATTATGAATGAATGACAAGAATACAGCTTAGAACAAGAAAAGTTTACATTGATATACATAATTCAGCCATGGAAACCGTCTTCAAATCTACAAAGACCCTAATCGCTATCATGGTTTAAGAAGTGAAGACTTTTCACTTTTTATACTAGAGTTCATGGAGTAATCTACTGCAACCTTTACGAATATTATGATAACTATTTTTGAAAAAATTCATAATTTGTAAACAAAAATTCTGTCAGTTAGCATTGTTTTTTTGGGGAAGCCTCAAATCAAGAAGCAATTAGGTTCTAGACTGCAATGTGACTTACAAGCACAAATGAAAGACACAAACTTCGGATCCAAAACAGAAAACGAAAGGGAAATATTGACATAAATTAAAACGGTTCTAAAGTTTCTATACAATAAAGAACTAATATAACAGAAAAGGCAAAAAGACCAACCTTTGATTTTATTGACCAGCCATTTTGTTCCTCCTTCAATACTGGTCGACAATGACTGGTTTTAGGACAGCACATAAAACGCATTAATCAGTTAGAAAAAAGATAGCCAGTTCTCCAACGAAGGAAACCTAAGGAAAATCTATTGAAACCAACAATAATTCGGTTCACACAAGCTTTGAAGGCTAATGGAAGCCCTAAAATTCTGAAGGGGGACAGTTTAAACTTCATCTAAAGGATTGAACTTACTAACAGATGAAATTAAGGGCAAGAAATAACACATGCATTAAGAACGCATCACAAAAAAACAGAATCAGTATTGCTCATACGTTTATATCATCACCGAATGAGCTGATCTCCTTGTTGGCCCTCTGGCTAAACCAATACGACCCCACTTTATTCAAGACCTGATCCATTCTTCAAAGTCCCTTCCTCCGCTGCTCAATCCGGGTAGATGAGATAATTAACTACGAGCTCAATGCAAGTTTCCCGATGGAATCCGGAGAGACGAAGTCAGTCTTCGGCTCACCGATTCAACGATCAAACAGCGCCTCAAACTCATAGATATTATATTTGTTTATTTGAAGAGAATATTGCACTGGTATTTCTGACCCCAGAAACCATCGGTCTTGGAATTAATTAGGATATTCACACTGTAACTGTAACTTGGATGCATATTGATATTTTTAGAATAATGACTTCTATTTACTGTGACTTCTTTTCTTCAATTAAATATTTATATTTTAGGGTTAAATGCAATTTGGCCCCTACAACTAGGTAAAATGGGCAATTAACACCGTAAACTTGAATAATAGGCAAAAACAACCTTAATGTATTGATAATGAGCAATATGGCCCCTATCGTCATATTTTTCATCAAAAATTAATATTTTTTCACTTGTACATTTTTTTTTCCCGAAAGGCCACTCACTGGACCGAACCGGACTAGACCGGTTCAGCTAATTCCACTCTGATTTTTTTTTTTTAAATCCTATTTTTCGAAAAAGAAAAGACAGAGGAATATAATTAAAAAAAAATAAAAAACCAGAGTGCAATTAGTTTAACCGGTCCGGTCTGGTTCGGTCCAGTGAAGGGTATTTCGGGAAAAAAATGAACAAGTGAAAAAACGTAACTTTTTAACGGAAATTATGACAGTAAGGGCCATATTGCCCATTATCAATACATTAAGGTTGTTTTTGTCTATTATCCAAGTTTACGGTGTAAATTGTCCACTTCACATAGTTGTAGGGGCTAAATTGCACTTTACCCTATATTTTATTACATTAATTATATTAATTAATATTTATCACGTCAAGACACTTTGTGTTGAGCTGTGGAGGCTACGCTGATTGAATACCATCTAACAAATGAGTTGCTCACCGTAATTATTAAAGAGCGTTAAATTAAAACTTGTGAGCATTCTTTTTAAGGCAAGAATAGGTCATATCTTATACAACTTACCCTATTTTTTAAATTTAATAACGATATTATAAATTAAAATAATATGATCATAAATAAATATTTATTTAATAATATGTAGAGTAGTTTCATAATAATTATTTGTGTTAATCCATGTCATAACAATCAAGCACAGATATAATTTTATTTATTTATTTTTTTTTCAAATTCAGATTATGTATCCTTCATCAAACGCGAAGTGTTGTGCATCACAAAATAAAGAAATGACGTTTAAAACCAAATACTGTATTCATAGTAGACCACTTTTAACAAGCTTAGTATAATGATAACTATAACGTACGGTATAATATACGTGTAGACCCATAGATGTGTCAAATTACACTTAACATCCTAATCGACAATTCTTTTACAAGCCTTCGGCCAGTGATCTCATGATCAAAGCCTTGTTTCATTCGTGCATGAGAGCAAGCCAATAGATCAAGGGTAAGTCTAAAGAGCACACTAGCAGCGGCCAACAAGATTGAAACTACACTTGATTGGAAAAAGAGGTTGATAGCAAAGCTTAAGATGAGAAGAAGACCGTGCTTGATCAAACTAGAACTAACTTAAAAGACTCGATTGACTAGGGATTGGAATCGGTTATGTTAAAATTGAAAACCGAACCAAACGAATCTCGATTCCTTCTTTCAAAAATTGATCAAAACGAAACCGAACCGAAATTATAATATTTATATAATTTTTATATTTGATATTACAAATTATAGACCTAAACCGATTAAAACCGGCCAAAACCGAGTTTAAACCGAACAAAATCGATACAAAAACTAAATTTAAACCAAAACCAAACCAAGGAGAATAGAAAACCGAACCTTGATTTTGAGTTCTCCTCGGTTCGGTTTCGATTTCCTTTATCCAAAATCAAACCGATTTTGGTTCCTATTATATCTAAAATGAACCGAACTATACCGATTGCACCCTTACTAGCCACGTATACCCATTGATGGGTCTGATAAAAATGGGCCTCATCCAATTGGACTAGGCCTAGACTCAGAAAAAACCGCTATAAATATAAGAAATGATTAGAAGAGAAGAAGGTTCTAGATGAATCTCCTTTCATCATCTGCAAAGGTCAATACCCATTGATGCGAATGAAGGGTGCAGAAAAAAAAAACCTCCAATGATTCTGGCAAACACAAGCCAATCCCACGTTCCTTCATTTTTATATTGTCACTTGCTGTAGTTCAGACAAGTGGCAACCCGTCACATATCCAACAATACAGTCTTCAAATTACAATCTACATGGAACAATAATCCAAGATAGCCCACATAAATTGTCTTCCCTGTATCACAAGCCATACTTTTTCTTACTTTCCTATGCATTAAAACACTACAAAAACTAGAACAAAAACACAAAACAAAAAAGAAGAAAAAGGAAGCCTTATCTTGAGACTTAAAATAAGTGTAAAAAGGAATTACACAAGTACCAAGAAGTAGTAGATCAAGGACATATGGAAGATGGGTTAGAAAGAGAGGCCATACATGGTCATAAATTTTTGGAAGGTGGATGGGAGAAGAGGGTTTACATCTTGTGAAGAAGTAAATGCAGAGGTCCATACCATTACCATTACTCCCTTCAACACTTGGTTTAGCCTCTTCTGGTCTCGTGCTAAAGTTATTTGGAAACTGGTCAAATCTATGCTTCCCCCTCGTGCAATTCAAGAAAACAAAGTCAAACTAAAGAATTAAACCCTAATTTTGTTTACTATTTATAGTAAACAGTTTATTAGGATCTGGATTTGACACTATGATCTACCCATCAACTATTTATTGGTATACGTGACATATTATTTTAATAATTTAATATAGAAGCCTACAGACTTATATAAAATAATAATTTCAAAAAAATCAATATGATAGTAGGTCAAGACTACAACTTAGCTGCCTGTATCTAGACATTATGTGAACACCATTGCTTGACTCGACTAATAATTGACATTTAATTAACACAACGATGTTGGTTAATTGCTTTAATTTATTCTCTTCTTTTGTTTATTTTTTTGAGAGTGCATGTACTTTGGCTAAATAATGATCTTCTTTGTGATTATAATTCTGAAAGGGATTAATGCTATAAAAATCTATACTTAGAATAATTAACTGGGCAATTAAAGCTCATCAGGCCACTCTATTACTGGTGAACAACTTGCAGACAACGGCTACTTCAGTACATATTGGCCTGGCCATGTCCAAGTTGGCCTATAGGACATCAAACTCCTTCACATGAATTTCTCCATTCATCCTTTAAATACAGTACCATCACAACTTCTAGAGAGAGAGAGAGAGAGAGAGAGAACCCACTGGTTAAAAAAGGGTCCTTGTATAGTTGGAAAGTGACCTACGCCTACCCAAAGTTCAACACTTTCCCCCCATCTCAAAACAGTATATTACCAATCGATAGTCTTTCTCCATAACTCAGCCGGAAGGTCTGTCTAAATAGGGAGATATACAGGCTTTTCCCCCTCAGGCCGAAGATGCGTTCTACTCATCCTAGCTCCTCCGTTCTACTTCACAGAATCAACAATATCAACTCCACCACCTTCACTACCACCGCTACCCACTGTCGAAAGGAGTATCAGAATCATATCCCACCCGCTTGCGCCGCTGGAACGGTGCCGGACGAGGTCGCACTCCACACCCATGTTGTTGGTCACAACCAGTGCTGCTCCGCTGTAATCCAACAGATCGACGCCCCGGTGTCCACTGTCTGGTCGGTCGTCCGGCGATTTGACAACCCACAGGCTTATAAGCACTTCGTGAAGAGCTGCAACGTCATCTTAGGCGACGGCGACGTCGGGACCCTCCGAGAGGTGCAAGTCATCTCCGGGCTACCGGCGGCGAACAGCACCGAGCGACTTGAGATTCTGGACGACGAGCGACACGTCATCAGCTTTAGCGTAATCGGAGGGGATCACCGCCTCGCAAACTACAAATCTGTGACAACTCTTCATCCCTCCGACCCCGAGGAGAACGGAAGCGGAACTATCGCCGTGGAGTCCTATGTTGTCGATATACCTCCAGGTAATACGAAGGAGGAGACGTGTATGTTTGTCGACACCATTGTCCGGTGCAATCTCCAGTCACTGGCTCAGATCGCCGAGAATCTGGCCAGACGCAACCAGTCTTCTTCATTGAAGTAAATTGATTATCTGGGCTGTTGTAATTTACAGGCTGTGTGATTACGCCATTGCTTTTGCATTTCGTGATTTATTTGTCATCTGTGATTCCCACCCGCAAAGAAAAAAGAAAAAAAGATTGATTATTCGAAATTTGCTTGCTCCTCTCATGTCCGAACAACTTTCAGACCATCCCGTGTCCACATTTTCTCAGGCTTTTTGATATCACCCATCACAAACACTAACAGATGAATTATGGCTGAATGCAATTGATTTTGAGAAAAATTACAATCCATTTGCAGGAAGAGAGAGAGAGAGAAAGAAGTCCATTGTCTATAGTCAATTTTCCAGCAAAAATCTTTCCTCGAAAAAGAAACAGTACTGTATTTGTACGATGAGATGAAAAAGGGAAAGAAAGAAAAAGGTAAAAAAAGGGAGGGAAACGAATAATAAAGAAGCTCCCACATGAAATTGTGGGTAATTAGAGAATCCAGATCAGAACGGAGAAGTAAAAGACCTATTTAATCTATTAACCTACCTATCCATCTATGTATGGCCAGAGGAGGTTCTGCAGCACTGTGTGACGGCTGAACGGCCTGTCCTCGTCCAACCTGTAATATTATACGACTACTCCACTACAACTAACAGACGACGAAGACATTATTACATAGTTTACCATTTTGTAAACTAAAAATAAAAATAAAAGCAAGTGGGTTCAACCCCAAAATTTCCCGTTCTAGAAATGACTACATAACTATCGAAGGAATCAACAGCTCAAGTGCTTAACTCTAGGAGTAGTAGGTATTAAAAAGGACAATGCAACTTGCAAATTTCTTTTTGGCTTTTGCTTTCGCTTTCTTTTTCTGCTGAGAAAGCAACTTGGGTTTTGAAATTTGATGGGTATTTTGCAAGTTGCAGGACAAGTTGAGGGAGGAGGGATACTTTTAATGATACCCCTTGTACTATTTGTCTGCCTACTGAGCGCTTTCACGCCACTAACTGCCTGGCTGACTTCTCTTTCTACAACTACTCTTTCATTTTTAAACACGCAAATCCCACACTAGGGTGTTTTTTTAACGTGTTTCCACCTTATTTAGTGCACATGGCCAATCACAAGCCACAAGACACTTCTATTCTGCATTCAGAAGTCCCCTTCCCAATTTCGTTTAGTATTATTATTTTCTATTTCTAAAATGTCTAGAATCTTGTTCTTCTTTTCTACAGCAAACCTCAAACCCCAAATTTCCATTAGGGATGTTCTAAAAAAGCAGGCAACCCCACTCAAATCGCTCAATCAAATCTTTTATGTGCATTAGATTACATTTTGTCTGACTTAATTCCAGAATAACAATGGCCATGTATTGCTTGATTTTGATTTCCATGATTTTCAAACCGTTCAAATCAAACAGTCAAACTTAAGGGCAAACATATAGAGAATTGCAAAGGAACTTAAGGACAACGATCTAATATTTTAACTAGCGTTGCATATAGAGTAGTTTGGAGTGCAGTGCAGCTACGTGTCGTGATCTCAATAGTGAAAGAAAGCCTAAATTTGAAAGATGGAAATTGGGAAACCAGATCAGATTCTGGTGAGTGTGGGCTGTGGCCTCTCATAGAATTGCTGCTAGTCGAAGGTGATAACTGAGTGAGTCAACCCACTACTCCTAACACCAAATAGAATCCCCAATATAGGATTAGAAAGCATTTGATAAGTTTCTTAACAGAATGTTGTAACTTGTAATGATCATTAATTCCATATAAGAGAACACATCATTCAAACTCAATTACATGACTAAATTAGACAGCTTCTTCATGTGTTATCAACTTCTTCAAATTTAGAGCAGACTGTTTTAATTAGTTATCGTTGTGTTAGTAATATCTAGCCCTGCTCCATTCCAAACCACCTCTACTCTCCCTCCTCTCTAGGTAGCGCTATTCAAACCTCCGATCAGAACAAAATAAAACAAAAGAAACTCATAAATATTTCTGAGTTTACTTGTTTCGCGTCCTCCAACTGATAAGCATGTTGAGTTCTGAAATCCTTGTGCAGATCTGAAAAATATCTAGATGTTTAAAACGCAATGTTCTTGGATTCTTTAGTGTGAGCTGTCTGCCACTTAGTGCAGAAAAAATACCAGACAACACTATCACGCTTCAAATAAAAGTCCTAGAATAATTCTGACATACTAATCTGTAAATACCTGCCACCGAGTGACGTAACTTGTACAATGTGGCTATATAAACTTTTCATGCCTGAATTAGTTTCGTCTATGCCAATCTGCAAGTATAAATCATTCATGAACAAAGTACAAATTCAAAAAGCAACAATACTAAAAATTTTACTTCAATCTGTAATATTTATTCAATCTGTGATTTCTAACAATGTTCAAATGCCAAATAAAAAACATTTTGATGATGAAGTGTGAATATAAAATAAAACAGTAAAGTGATAAGGACTGAATTTAGGTATTAACAATCTCTGTTAATTCAGCCTTTAATACAAAAGATGTTTTCATTATTTAGAAATTTCATAATTCTTGGGATTAGCCTAATAAATAGACCATTACATTAAATTATTTAAACAGACATGAATAATGATTGAATTGACATTGAATTTATTCTCCCTAATAGTCACTCTTGTAAGTTCGTCTCTCCCTCTAAATTTCATCCATTTTCCCTAGTTCTTGTACCCTATACCTCTTTACTCTTTCTAATCTCCAAATTCTCTCTATTATCTTCCCTAAACACAATCATACTTCCGTCTCGCACGGGTAAGAGTATGATTGACTGTAAGGTCACATAAGATCTTTTTGTCTTCATTCAATCACTGCTTTTCATAAAAAACTTCATTTACTCACTTGACTTCTAATAAAATATTTTAGAAAGAATAGAGCCCCAAAAACATAAATAGATGCCAACTAGGTATATGAAGCATTATATGACATTACTTTTGATGGCTGCTACCTTATTTTAACCTGTAGAATTGCCGATAACTAATGAAATTTTCTTCCTAAGCTTGTCAATTGCCTGTATAAATAAAACACGCATGAAACATTTACTGAAGCGCCAGAAAAGAAACCTAAATGAATGAATAAATGAACAACATACCAAGTTAGAATTTTTTTCCCATCTCTGAGCAGAAAAGGCAGCACTTTTAAGGTGAGAACAATGCATGGTATCAAAGTTTAGAAAATATGATGAGTTTTCTGTGGCTTCAGCAACCCAGAGAAGATTCACGCAGTCCTTCGCTCTCTTGATAAGATTACAGAAGCAACCTAAAAACAGAAGCATCAACCAGAAAAGATTAATACCTGTGCAGCTATAAGGACCAAAAATGATTGCAAATAAAGATAATAAGCTTACCGTCGACCCAGTGAGATTACAGTTGATGGGTGCAAATGTTTCATCATCCACGTACGGTGAGGAGAAGTTGATGGCAAGCAGTGTATAGTTTAGGTCTTCAGAATGTGGCTCGGATATGGAGCCATCTGTCACGAACACCCACTGTTTCTTTTCTTGTCCAGCAGTATACACCTCCCCGGCATATATAATTACAGCAGCAATGTCAAATTCGCTAATTATCCCAAAAACAAGTTTGCATGAGGTTCCGCTTTATAGAAGGAAATAACTATTTGCCAATGTTGAAAAAGATACAAAAGAAATAATATGTAAAAGACAGGGAATGCTCTAGAGTCACCTGGATAGGGATAGTTCTCCCAAATTTGACAATAACACTGATTTGCGAGGAATAAAAAATGGCCTGTCGAAGAATGACTGTGAGCACAAGTAATCTTTTACTGAAAAAGGAACAAGGAGAGACTTACTTAAAGGTACCAAGAGCGTGGGAAGATAAAAGTTGCCATTTGGTAGTGGATCCTTTTGCTTGCAAATATAGGATATCTGAATCGCTATTTATTGGTAGAAGCCCAGACACAGCATATGCCTGCCCCTCAATCAGCTCGCATTGCTATCACAATGAGGTAAATCAACTCAAAAACTTGCTGGGAATTCTATCAGGCTTGATTAGTATGGAGAAAAAAGAAGATAGAAGAGAATGAGAATATGGCGCTCCAAACTATCAACAAATGCATAATTATTGCGTATTAGATGTCAGCAACTGCAGGCCTCTTCAGCACCCACACATACAAAAACAGAGAAGATATGGCTAGAGGGAGAGTGAAAGAGATTTAAAATTGGAAAAGTAAATGCACAATGAAATTATACCACAAAAAATTGAGTTTACCTGCTTTGCTGACGGATTCCAAATTGTAATCAAACCTTCTTGGCAAGATCCTTTGCTTTGACTAAACTTGCTCATTAATCCGACAACTCTTACCCTCATGAAAGGAGTAACATCTCTCTCATTCAATCCAGCATCTGTCAAAGCTTTCATTATTTGTTTTTCCATATCTGTTTGCTTGATGGCCTAATAACAAAAGCCAAATCAAAAATATTTCTTATTTTTCGTAGAAGCAAAATAGATAGACAAACCTTTATTTTCTCTTGATAATTTGCAAAAGACTTAAGTTGCTCTGGGCTCATCTCTGCCATCAAAATTTCAGGTTCTGCGGATGTTTCTAGAATCTTAAAGATTTTTGCTCCTTCACAATCATTATCATCGTAGAGATTCGGAGATTTCATAGTTCTCTGGAATTCAGAACTAATATTATCAACAACAACTGAACGCCTGCAGCCAACAAACTCAACCATGACAGATAGAAGTCAACATACCAGAACCAACATCAGCATTTGTATCCTTGATATAGGTTTCTCTTCAAATAAAAAATGTTATTTTCCTCAGTAGATTTAAACAACATATCCTAATAAAATGTAAATTAGAATGAAATACAAACATATACATTTTTTACCAATATGATTAAAATCAAAGGTTATCTGGACACTTAAGAAAAAAAAACATCAAACAATAGAAACAAAAAAACTCATTTTATAAATATACACTATTATGCCTAATTTGATTGCTATCGCTGACTAGAATCACCTGTGGTTGTGCAATTGCATTATTTTTGACTCCAATCTCTCTGATCTAACAATAGAACCTCTATCACTTGACCTGGATGGGAAAACAGTGTTGATTCTACTTAAGTTAATAAAAATTCATGTTGTTTTAAGTCAGAATGAACTTATATAAACAAATAATCTAAAATCACCTCTCTTTGTACAGAATAGGATATATCCGCGTAACTCCAACCAAAGTCCAAGGGATTGGACCATCCATTACTCTTGATGCACCTAAAAGACAAGGGAGCACCGATACCTTTGTCTGCAAAGATATTTTGAGGACCATGCAGAAGCACAAAAAGATATAGCAATTTTGCTAGCTAAGTATTGTAAGACCAAAGAGGGAAAATATAAATGACAACCTGAACGCTGTTTGCAGAATCCCAATCGATCAGCCCAATGAGCTCTGTATGTTCCATTTATGTGCAATAACAAACTAATTGTATCTGGAACCTGAAGTTACAATTGAAATATCAGAATAACCATGGTTTATAAGAAAAATAATTGCAACTACTTCAACTTCATAAAATATCAAAAACTGGACCTCAAGTGGTGAAATGGGTCCAACCCAGCCACACAATCCTGCTCTCCAGATCTTTGAAAGGAAGGCTGAATTATTAGAAAGAAATGATTCTTGATCGAACAAAAGGATAAAAAGATAAAGTTGATGTATTACTCTAAGTTTCTGTCCCACAAAGAGCTTCCCCGCAGCAAGCTGCTTTGACAGCAATCCATCTAAATGAGCAGCAACAGAATACCTGTTATTCCAGACACTTTTAGTACCATATAAGTCTGCAGCTCAATCATAAGCAAACATTAACAACAGTTTATTACCAGCCATCAGTAAGTTCAACTTTTGCTCCGTCACTACTTTCACATCCATTTACCGCCCGTGCCAGAGAAGAGTTTTGAAACTTTTCATCAGAACTTGAATGAATAGCAGAAACACAAAGAACCATCAATGAAGACGGTGGTGCATCTCCTTCAAGAATTCTTTTAATTGCTGAACGATGGCCATGATTGACTTCTCTCTCATATCTTTCCTCATGCAACAAACTTATTATCATGAATTGCTTATTAAGACAAGGAAGGTATTGCAATATCCAAACAATATGCTTACCTATATTTTAATTCTTCGAGCACGTTAGATACCGTAAAAAATTTAGTTGAGTACCGTCTTTCATAACATGCCAGCTTCCAAACAATCCACTTGTAGTGATTTGTGACCCATCTAAATGTATTAACAACATATTACCCTAAAGACATAGTAAAGAATATAACAGATGAATGGCAAATCAAATAAGAGCTAGTCATCAGAATGTTATAAGCAGATATCACATTATGATTCATGTAATCTATGTTCAAGCAAGTCATCAAGTTCCTGACAAGTTTCAACTAGTAAAGTACAGGTGCGAGGGAGGATGAGATATAATTAAAAAAAAAAATAGAAGTTTGAAATGACTAACAATTTCGAAGCATATTTCATGGAAGCTCCAGAATCATTCAACATGTGTGAAAAAGCTTCTATTCCAATTAATTTGAAACCAGATTCGTCTTGAAACATAAACTTCTCTGCATCTTTGGATTTGATCTTCTTGACTTCATCCCACAATAACACCTTTTAAAACCACCATTGCATATAAGATGATCAAAGTATCCATAGATAACTGAGAAGACAAAAGATGGTATACACTGAACATATATTTACCGTGCTTTGTTCAGATAATGGCATTCCAAAATATTCCTTGACATACATCTTTGGTGCTTGATGTGGATATCGAGTGGAAACCCTTCTTTTGGAGCAACTATCGTCAGATGACGAGATAGAGAGTCCTGAGAAAATTAGTGGGACTAACATACATAAATTCTAAAAGAAATTTAAAAAAAAAAAAAAAAGAATCAACTCAAGGGGTTAGAGAAGTTCACCATTAGCAACACAAAGAGCATTACTTTTCAATGGAGTAGAAAATTTAGAACTGCGCGGCCTTTTAAAGGGAGAGATAGAATTTGTCTTCCAGGATCTCTTCTTTTCACTTAAAATTGTCTTTTCGGATGTGCAGTCTGTAATGATTGTATTTGAAATATCTACTAAAGGACCACTCGAAGGATCTTTCACGTGATTGGGTTTTGATAACCCTTCTGAAAGAATCATCAACTGAAGTATTCGTTGTATTTCCTACAGGCTTCTTTGAAGGATTACTGTTTGGCGTACAATTCTCAACTGCATCAAATTTCTTGATCAAGTTACTTCCTAATATATTCTTTGCCTTCAAGGAAGGTTGCAGTGCAGATGATAAATATGGAGACACAAAAGTTGTTGAGGCACTTTTATTCTTTTCCATCTCCTTGCAAAAGGAAGGAGTTTGAAAAGAATATCCATCATGCGATGTATTATAATCTACTCTTTTCTCCTTACAGATTGCAAACGTTGTCTCATTTAAATCTCCATCATCCGAGAAATTTCCAAGCTCTGGGTCGCCAAGGAGGTTCCTTGCACGTTCCAGTGCATCACTTGAAACGGAAATGGATCTACCTCCTGCAGTGTGGAGTTTAATTGGAGGTGGTTTGAGGGCTTTATTCTCTATTTCACACTCCTTTAAAAATGGATATACCTCGTTCTCCGTTTTGAATCCTTCTGAATAAATTTTAAATAATGAAGTCTTTAATGTTGCATCATTCACATTCTCCCTGTTGTTTACCCCTTCTTCTTTTTCCAAATAATTTTTGTTGCTCTCATATAATTTATTTTCCCGATGGAAACTCTGATGACTGCACTGATCACTGCCTTCTTCAAGTCCCAACAACGCCTTAGCTCTAATCAAACCTTCAGAAGAAACATTAACCTTTTTCCCAGAGCCAGTCTGAAAAATAGATTTAGTGAAGAAAGACCCATTGGCTTCATCTTGCACTTGGGCTGCACTAGAATGAATTGAAATCTCAGAAGGATATATAAATAACAGATTTAACTTCGTATAAAACAGGCTGCAATTTGCATAGTAAGGTGTTTATAACTGTGAGTGACACTTATTATACGATAAAATGTTTACAACAACAGTCACTCATCCTGATGTATGAATGTATGGATTGAATTAATTTGACTAGATCCTTTAGGACCGAGGCAGAATTCCCTCTGGATTGAATTTACTTGATTTGATACCGCGGCATAACCCCCTCGTGATACACTTTTGTTTTTCAAAGGTAATATAACCCAAATATCAAGCGTTTCTACCTAATATTCATCGTTCGAGTTGAAAACCTAAGAGAATACAAGAGTCAAATTAACAAAATATATGAAATGAAATACATACAGATTTCCCTGATGAACAAATTTCCCCAATATTTTTTTACTAGTTTTTTCTTTCGGAAAAGACAAGAAAATACAGTTTATATTTTCATAAATGCCTCCAAAAAAGTCGTTCACAACACTACGCTAGAATCTCAACTCTCAAAAAAGGGGGGAAAATACATGCCTGTTTCAGCCGAATCTTTTTCACCGAGAACAGATAGTGCTTTTGCCATTGAAGATTGTTTTACTGCAACAGATCCCCCAAGACCGGTTCGGAACATTGGAGCATTTCCAACTTCATTTCGATTATCTTCCGAATATCCTGTCCCAAACTAGTATGAGACGATATCATTAAGAGAGAAATAATTATTAAAATTAGAATACCTTGAATTAACAGATCGACCATGGAAGGAAGAGAACGGCTGGAGCTGTGAGTTTGAATGCTGCTAGTCTTAGTTGATCCATATTCAGGTTTGATTTCAACGCATTCGCCGAAAACTTCCCATCCGAAATTCCCATCAGCGTCGGAAAATAATTTCCATGAAGACATTCCAAGCGTTCTCGGGGCACCAGCCGCAATCAGAAGTTTTGAACGGGTGGTACGCCGTGGGAGCCCTCTCTTCCAAAAAGCTTCGAAAAACCAACGCTTGAAGATATGGCGGGAAGTAGAACAGAAATATATCTATTGGGGGGAAAAGCATCCTTGCATAAATAAATACCTTTTTAAGTTTATATTATTTAATAATATTTGGTAAATAAACTATTTTGGGAAAAAATAAAAACAAAAACCAAATTACATGATCACTATACAGTTAACAAGACAGCACTCTCGTCATTAAATTCAGGCGCAGTCGATCGCAATTAAATTGTGTGAGACCGCCTGAACGTCTGCATGAAGTCTAGGTCTCTGATTTTTCAGTGCATTTTGCACGCATTTCAAGTATGAATGACTGCATTTTAACTGCGGACAATTGCACGTACACCCACTTAAAGTTGATGTCGCCCGTTCCCTAGTATATCTTCCACCAACCTGAAGTACATGTGATCGCCGGTACTCTCGCGTGAGTCAATGTCATTCGTTCTCGAACTTGTTTTGCACTCATTTCAAGTGTGGGCGATCGTATTTGAACTGCATATGGGCGCAAAGATTTGAATTCTTAACGAAAAGTACTTTAAGGTTTGTTTTGTTAACAAAAATAGTTTATGAACGGGTTTCTTGATTACCTATAATTTAGGTTTTTACTGATAATCATAATCTACTAATTTATCTTATTTTTAAGTAAATATTTAAACTCTTTATTTTGCACTGCAGGCAAAATATATTTTATATTTCAAACTTAACTGGTCAAGACAATTAATACCTTTTTTTTTTTTGCTTAATGGACCTTGAACTTTAATCTCTTCTTAAAACATAGCCTAGCATTAAGAAATCTGGACAAAAATGGCTGCAGTGCTAGGTGGCAACAGAACGTCTGAGGAAATTCAGTTCTTGAACAGCCATTTCGAGAGGGAGAAAAACTTGCAAAAAGCAGTATACAACCTTACAACTTTATTTCAAGACTAATAACAACTCTGTTGTAGTTCCAGCAAAGATCAAAGAATCAATTGAATAAACGTAATGCGTATTCTAAATTTTTAATACTTTATGCGTTTGATGAAGGGATGTGAGCATCGTCTTGGACGGAAACAGAAGCCATCTCCGGCTTAATCTCCTCCAGCTGCTGCAGAACTTGCTGAACGTCCGGTCGAGCGTCTGGTGACGGATCTACGCAATGGAGAGCCAATTTCAACGTGTTAAGTAATTCATCGCCCATTGTCTGTGTATCCCTCATCAGTTCCAAATCGAATACTTCATTCGTCCGCTCCCCCTTCACAGTCGAAGCTACCCACTGAGGTAAATCCATCTCGTTCATTGTTTCACCCGGAGTTTTTCCGGTCAGGAGCTCCAGAATGATCACCCCCAGGCTGTAGATGTCAGTTTTTGAGGTTGTCTTTTTGGTCTTGGACAGCTCGGGGGCGTTGTAGCCTTGAGTTCCTGCAGTAGCGATCGCGTTGGTGTTTGCGGCGGAGGTCATGAGGCGCGAGAGGCCGAAATCGGCGATGTGGGCGTTTGTTTTCTCATCCAATAATATGTTGCTCGAGGTCAGATTTCCATGGATAATGTTGATATCTTCTGTGTGGAGGTAGCAGAGTCCTCTTGTGAGTCCCACAACTATTTTCATCCTCGTCGCCCAATCGATTAAGGTCTCCGGCCCTCGAGCTGCAAATCGACAAACAAAAGTGAGATAAAATTACTCGAAGCTATCTATGGAGGTAGAGTACACTGCTAGGGAGAAGATTTCTTACCATGGAGGAAGGAAGCGAGACTACCATTGGCCATGTAATCGTATACAAGAAGCTTCTCTCCTTTAGGACCCAGATAGTATGCCCTAAGAGAGAGTAGATTTGGATGGCGAATCTTCCCAATTTCTGCAACTTCTTGCTCGAATTCCTTTTCCCCCTTCGTCGTCTTCTCCCTCAGTCTCTTCACAGCAACAACATTTTCATCTTCTAATGTCGCTTTGTATGCTGTCCCGTACGTACTTTTACCAATAATCTCTGCAGTTGCGCACAGGAGATCATCGGCCGTGAACACAAATGGCCCATCGAAATGGACCAAGCTTCCCGCCGGCGTGGCCGGATCCAATCTCAGCGCCACCCGGAATGGCTTTCTCGCTACTCCTTGAGGTCGCCGGTTTGGAGATTTTACCATTCTTTTTCTTACTCACCAAACAGCAGACCAGTATGCAGCAAAATAGAAGCAGAAACACAATGAGAGCCCCAGCGGCTATCAGAATAATGCCCTTCGTACTCAGTTTCCGGCGATGCTTTCTCGAAGCCTCTGGCGGTGGAGCTGGAAGATTTTGAGGTAATGAAGGGCAATGGGAGTGAAGGGCTGTACCCACATAGCTGAAGATTCCCTGTGAAGGAGCTGGAATTGAATTTATTTGAGAGGGCCAACGGGACAGGACCGGAGAGATTATTGTAAGAAACATTGAAAAAAGTAAGATTGGCAAGGCTGCCGAGTGAAGCCGGAATTTCTCCGGTTAAGTTATTTTGGGAGAAATCGAGCTGCTTGATGACGGAGATGTTTCCGATAATTGCCGGGATCTCACCATAAAACTGATTGTTTTTGAGGTTGATCATCGAGAGATTTTTCAATCTAACGAATGAATCACGAATCTGGTCTTTAAAGCGATTACTTTCGAGATTCAAAGAAACAAGAGAGGATAGGTTGAAAAAGCTATCGGGAAAAGTACCATTGATTGTGTTGGTCGACAAATCAAGCAGTCGAAGGTGAGTGAGCTTGCCTAGTTCACTGGGTAAGGAACCAGAGAGCTCATTATGGCTCAGAGAAATCTCTTCAATCCAACTCAACTTACTCACAGAAATTGGGATACTACCAGAAAGATGATTATGATCAAGGGTCAAAAACTGAAGGCGGTAACTTTCATTTCCCGATCCACCCCAGCTATTCGGGATTTGGCCGGACAAATTGTTGTGGTTTAGAGCGAGGATCGTGAGAGAAGGAGAGAGGGTTAGACTAGACGGGATCAAACCCGACAATGAATTGTAGCTAAGATTCAGTCTGTATAGTCTGGTAGAGTTTGTAAGAGCAGGAGGTATTGTCCCAGAAAGTGAATTATTGCTTAAATCCAGAGTTTGAAAAACAGAACTACGGCCAATTGAAGGAGGAATAGACCCGGAAAGTCGATTGTTAAAAAGGTAAACCCCTCTGAGTTTAGGAAGAAAGCCGAGGGACGAAGGGACAGTACCAGGAAAGAAGGTTATCATGTAGACTAAGCTTTCGAAGCTCTTGCAGACTTCCGATTTTCTCTGAAATTCGGCCACCCAATGCCTTCCATGGAAGCTGAATAGCTATAACATGTCCATTGACTGCATTTGATTCCTACCCACCCACCAGAACAAGCTCCAAATCCACTGTCGTTCCAGCTACGAAGAACTCCTTTGAAATCAATCAGCTCACTTTTGAAGGCTCTCAGTGCTTGATAATCTGCTTTTGTGATAATCACTCCATCCCCTGTTTTTCCTGCGGCAAGTTGAAAGTTGAGAGCCAAAAACCCAGCAAAGAACAGAGCATAGAGGACGTGGGTCTTCCAGTTTCCCTTCTTCTTGAGTAAATTAGAACACTTGATCGCATTTCCATTCATAGAAAACTGCATAAGTTTAAGTGGATGAAAGCAAACTTTTCTCATAAACCCAGAAGGTGGCAGCAGGAAAAGAAGGAGAAGAAGAAGAAGAATGAAGGAAAAAGTTAGTTCCAATCCTTCTGTCTGAACTTTTTGCCGATTAACGGAGTATATAGAAGAGGCAATGAAACGATAACGGAAAAAATAAAAGGGGTGGGAAAACATCCAGGTTTGTGAGGGAGGAGGTCGGAAGAGGAGATCAGGTGGACTGGGTCAGATTTCTTCGTTTTTTGTTGGATAACGGCTACTTTCTCTCTCATGCAACCAACGGCTTGGGTTGAAACATACTCTTCCTCCAACGGCTACATTTGATGTCTACTTCCTGAATCTCATTTAGTGCAATTTACGTGGTAAACACTGAGGATCCCCGCTAAGGGCCCATGACTGAACGGTTAAAGCGTCTAACTCATAATTAGTAAATTCGTAGGTTCAATTTTTAATGGATGCACGCCAATAAGACCCTCCAATAAGTCTATTGGAATTGGTTCTGTATCAATAGAATTCATCATCCTATACATAACGAATTAACGAATTTGTGTGATATATTCATATGATAACCTATGAATAGTAAGAATTGTTCATTCTTATTGAGACTATAACTCATAGAGAATAAAGCATATGGATGGAATCAAATATGCAGTATTTACAGGCAAAAGTATTTGATTATTGAGGAAAAATCAATATACTTCTAACGTTGAATCATGATCAATTATGACAGAAATAAAGCATTGGGTCAAACTCTTCTTTGGTGTTAAGGTAATAGTTATGAGTAGTTATCGACTCCCGGGAAAAAGGTAGAGAAACTATAGAATCGTTAACAAATCAAATATTAAACTATTTTTTTTTTTTACAAAATAAATTTTAAACTATAAAAAATCTGACAAAAAAAAAAAAAAACTCAAGCGAGAGCCTGTTCTCGAGAATGAGCTCTCATTCTCCCATGTATTTAAAAATAAAAATAAAAGACCTCTTAGGGAACGAGATCTGTTCTAGAGAACGAGAGCCTGTTCCCGATGAGAATATTCAAAATATTAATATTTATTTTAGAAAATATATCAAACGATATCAGATTTTTTTGAAATTTTTACCACATGTCCAGCATATCATTTGAATAGATTCTAGAAAGTTTCGTAATATTTTACCCCTTTTAAGATTTATCATAATTTTTTACGTCTTTTTTATTAAATAATTCATTAAATTACGTATGTCAGCAAAAAATTATAAACTTTCACAATAAACTTTGCTTATACTCTCAATTTGAGTTGCAAAATGGCTAGCAATAAAAAAAAACTAACATACATTTATCAAAAAATTATGAAACTTTTACAATAGACTTTTCTTTAACAAAAAATAGAGATAATTTTTGGATAAATGCATGTTAGTGTAACGCCCACGAACCCGCCCCGGCTCGGTGCGCTACTTTACTAACCCAAATCGTGTTTAAAAAGACATTAAAAATAATTTTTGATAAAATTTTGACTCGGTTTTTAAGTTTTTCGAACTCTCAAAATGTTGAAAAACGTGCGTGAACTAATGTTAAACTCTCATGATCGTCTAATCTAAGGCCTACCTACGTTGTAAGAAATTCCCGGCTGTTACAGTTAGTTTCTTTTTTGTAGCCATTTTTCAACTTCAATTGCAAGTATAAGTAGAATCTATTTAGTAAATTTCATATTTTTTTGGATGAAATGTGTAATTTTAATAAGGATTAAGTGCAAAAAACGGGCTGAAGTATGGTAAAAGTGCAAAAAAGAGCTTGAAGTTTGAAAAGTGCAAAAAAGAGCTCAGCGGGTACCCGCTGACCCCCCGCGGAGGGTGCAGCGGGTACCCGCCCAAAATGAGCGGGTACCCGCTTCACGCGGGGGGTCACGCGGGTAACCGCCGACCCCCCGCGTCATCATTTAGGTGACATTAATATTAATTTTTTAAAAATATACTAAACGATATGCAATTTACTTGAAATTTTTATCACACATTCTCCCTATTATGAAAAGATAATCTGAAAATTTTCGTGATTTTCTAACATTTGTACGATTTATTGTAATTTTATTTAATTATTTTATAAAATAATTATAATAAATCATAGAAGTATTAGAAAATAACAAAAAATTTTAGATTATTTTGTCATGTTAAAACAAACATGTAGTAGAAATTTCAAGTAAAATTAATATCGTTTGATAGTTTTTTAAAATTAATATATAAAGTAAAAAAGAAATTGAGATTAATTTGAAGAAAACTATCAAACGATATTAATTTTACTTGAAATTTTTACTACATGTTTGTTTTAACATGACAAAATAATCTAAATTTTTTTGTTATTTTCTAATACTTCTATGATTTATTATAATTATTTTATAAAATAATTAAATAAAATTACAATAAATCGTACAAATGTTAGAAAATCACGAAAATTTTCAGATTATCTTTTCATAATAGGGAGAATGTGTGATAAAAATTTCAAGTAAATTGCATATCGTTTAGTATATTTTTTAAAAATTAATGTTAATGTCACCTAAATGATGACGCGGGGGGTCGGCGGTTACCCGCGTGACCCCCGCGTGAAGCGGGTACCCGCTCATTTTGGGAGGGTACCCGCTGCACCCTCCTCGGGGGGTCAGCGGGTACCCGCTGAGCTCTTTTTTGCACTTTTCAAACTTCAAGCTCTTTTTTACACTTTTACCATACTTCAGCCCGATTTTTGCACTTAATCCTTTTAATAAATTATTTTGTTCAAAATGACATAAACAATTTTGATAAATTGTGAAAGTGTTAACAAATTACGAAAATTTTTAAAATATTTTTCCATGATAAGTAGAATATGTGGTAATAATTTCAAGGAAAAATTCATATCATATGATATACTTTATGAGATAGTTATTAATATTTTAGAGATTCTCTTTATGAATAAGGTCTCGTTCTCTGGAACAGGCTCCTCGTTCTCCACAACAGGCTCCCGTTCTCGAGCATTCCAGAGCAGAACACTTTATAACAGGAGTCTATTCTTGAGAAAGATAACTTGTTCCCGAGCACTTTATCTAGAACGCTCAAGAACAGAGACCATTTCACAAGAACAAGCTCTTGTTCTAGAGAATCTCTAAAATATTAGTAATTATCTCATAAAATATATAAAATAATATTGAATTTTCTTGAAATTGTTATCGTATGTTCACCATATCATAAAAAGACATAATGGGTAGTTTCATATTTTTGGAAGACATGTAATTTTAATGAACTATTTTATAAAAAAGACGTAAAAAATTATGATAAATCATGAAAGCATTAAAAAATCATGAAACTTTCTAAAATCTATTCCCATGAATGCTGATCATGTAATAAAAATTTTTAAAAAATCTGGTATCGTTTGAAATATTTTATAAGATAAATGTTAATATTTTTGAGATTCTCCTCCGGAGCGGGCTCCTATTCCCAATAAGTCTTTTTGTAAAAAATATACATGAGAGGGAGTTTGTTTTATTAGATTTTTAATAGTTTAATGTTTATTTTGTTAACTAAAATAATTTAAAGTTTTATTAGTTAATAACCCTATAGTTTGGTGTTTACCACGTAATTTACTCTTTCACATATGATTATTGTATTTTAGGAAAATACAATTTAGACCATGACATTACGAGCAATTACATAATAGATATCAACCTAAAGGGTTATCGTTTAATATACTATTTTCGTTATTTAATTTGTTAAATTCATTAGGTTGAGTACTTGCAATTCTACTTATAATTCTAAGAAATCTCATATATTTTATTTTTATGGGCGATTAGTTATAATAGTATCTTTTGTTGCAATTATTCTAGAGTCAATTAATGAATGTGTTAAAGTTTAGTGGGATCTGAATCTTAGTTGGGCCGGGTTGGCTCCGTATATTAATATTATAGTTTTATATTTTTTCTATATATTGACAATTGAGTCGTAAAATTTAATTGTATATTGATTTCTTATTAGTGAATTTTTCATCTGCTTGTGATGTCACTGCTCTTTCGTGTTGATTTTCTTTTCGATAATTAGCATTTGATTATTAACAATTGCTCGATTGTTAGATTTCGAGTTGACTGAATTTTATTTGAGCCAGGTCAGTTAAGTCCCACATTGGAATCTCATTAGAGTTTTGTTTTATCTATAAATATACGTAAGTTATAGTCGCAAAACTTACGATTGTATTTCGACCTTCATAGTAGATTTATTCATATGCTCTTGATTTTTTTCTCAAATGGATTTTTCCATGTAAATCTTGTTTCTCAGTTCGTATTTTTCTTTTTCGGTTATCATCTGATATCTAACAGAATGAAATACGTGATTTTATGCTGGGTCTGGTCTAGAAGAGAGTTAAAATTATAAAGAAAATCTGTTATATGCATTTTGCATCATAAATTTAACAAATTAAGTAATAATAATAGTATATCAACTGATTTTTGTTAAAAAAACTTGAAATGTCCGCTTTAAATGATCTTTAATATCACAGCGTAAATTGCATTTTACCATATTGATAAGTGTGTATTTTACACACTTTATTGTACTTGTTTATACTTAATTTGATGAGTTTTACTCAAGTAAGTGAAAGATCTTAACAAGTCTGGTGTAAGTGCGTAGAGAAATTGAAGAATTACAGGTTTGGTCAATCCGGTACAATAAAGGAGAAGAACAGAAAGAAAAAGCATAAGCAGAAGACTTGCCGATCGACTATGCGAATTAAATTATTAATCTGAATTTAAGAGTTTAATTGGATTAATCTGGGCCGTTGATCAAAGCAGACACCTGGATTGGGTTAAGAGGTGGCAAAAGAGGAGAGAGAGAGAGTCATTCAGGCCAGAGAGAGACGGAGACCAGAACGAAGCGAGAGCAAGGGAGAAAGGAGATTTCGAATCGACAACCCTAGTTTTTCTTTCTTTTCATCTTCTGAACTATGAACATCTTTATTATTTTCGTTGTTTCTTTTTATTCAATCATGAACTAATTTATTTTTCTAGGGCTACGATGTAGCCAGATTATGAATATTTAGTTTTTCTTTTAATTCAAGTTATTGATTTTCTGATTCGTGTTTGTGTTGAGTAAATTATTCTGTTCTTAAAGCTTGCAATTGCCTGATCAACAATAGCATATTCGTAGGATTATTTTGCGACCGAGAGGTAATAAATAATCGGGCACTGAATAATTTACCATAAAAAGGATGTTAGACTAGAGATAGCTAATGCGTTCATGTGGTATCTTAATTTCTCATTCTTAATGTATTTAATTAATTGTCAATATTAGAGACCGAGAGATAATAATTCGTTAGTTGAATAAGTTTATCATTGCTCGAGAGAGATTAATAAACAATTTTGTAAAAATGTCATCAGCACATAAAAATTGAAATTAATGAATTGAATTAAAAATACTAAATATGATTAATTTAGGTGAAATTTGAAATCTTAGAGCTTTCTCGTTATATTCTAAAACTTGTTTAATTTTCTGTTATTTAATTATTTGATTTTGTTTTATTTTGAAGTTAAAATCACTAAAATATCCTTATTCAAATTAGACTGAAATTAACTTTGTTTGATTATCAATTATAAAGTCCTTGTAGGTTCGACACTCTACTTATCACTTTATTACTTGTTACGACTCGTACACTTGCGAACCATTTTTCACAACACATATATCCTATATTGAGATTAATGTCTTGTATGATTTCTTAACGCACGTATTATGTTGCGTCAATATGTACTTAACTCGCTACTTAATTCTTAATCGATGAAAATTTAATCACGATCTTCCTCGTTTATTAATAGCACAAATAGAGAATATGTCCATTTTGTGATACACAACAATTGGAGGCTAACATGTTCATATCAACTAAAATTCCCACCATCCATGCAATCAACTTGTGAAACACAGTCTGAAACAGCTTTACTGCGACTGAGGAAGAAGAAATTTCGAATCATAATTTGGAGGTCTGTTGGCCGGCTTTAGTGTCGTAGACTTTGAGGATAAAACGTGTGGGAGGAATGAGCAAAGTGTCCTGCAGGATCGACCCGATGGCGGCAATCAGCTTCCTCTTCACGGCCGAGTTAATCCCGCCCATCGCCACTAACTCTCCGTAGGCCTGCTGGCTCCTTGTTTCCTCCAAACGATATGTTCAATGAACCTTTCAGAATCACCATCACAAACTGCCAAAAAAAGTAGATGCCAAAAATTTCAATCAACTGTACAATAGTTTTTGGTCCAGTCTATGATTGGTTTCACTTTATCCTAACTAGTGTTAATTGTCTCGTGGAAGTACAAATGGTTTCCATTTAATTAATTGTTAAATAGTCAATTCATTCATTCTTACCATTAAAGTTAAGGGAATGTGTCACATAATATATATTTCTATCCACATCATATTGCCACGTGATAAACTTGTCGAAATAAAGGAGAAAAATAGAGATCAAACCAAATATTTTATTAAATTAAATATATGACGTGACACGATCCATTCGGCGAAAATAAATTAAATGACTATTTAAAAATAGAAATTACCGATTAAGACCACAAACAACGAGCATTCTTGAATTCCAACTATGAAGTATTTTTTTTAACAATACAAACCATAACATATCAAATATGTGCCAAATATAACCACGCCGGACGGACACTAAAAAATAGCGTCTATTTTTAGCGTCCGTTTAGTACTGTTTACGTGAACAGTGTCCGGACGGACGGTGTTCAAATTGAAACTATAAAAACTGTTACCAAACACTAAAGTAAAATCAACCTTTTATTATAAAGATCAAAAACATAATTTACTAACGGCGTTGAAGCATCGGTAACTGTAGAACAAGCTTTAATGGAAGGGGTAGGGTCGAATCAGTTCTTCAACTTCAACTACAGTAATTCAAGGATCACTCATTCCTTCTACCTCGAGATCATCGAAACCAAGACTTACAAATTCAAAGCACAGACTACCGCAGATTTCATAAGATTGGATCAAACAGGATTGACCGTTCTGATAACGATTTGGGAAAAATTAACAAAAAGCAATCTGGGTATTAAGGGAGAAGAAGTGCGTACTTTTTCGGGCCTTCCAACGATGGAAGAGACGTCTTTGGTGGCGCGGGAGAAGATTGGGTCAGTATCGACGCCGTCGAGGTTGACGTTGGTGGAGATGTAAAGGCAAGGCATCGCTCTCTGTATCTCTCTCTCGGCCACGCTCTCGGAACCGACGCAGGCTAGGAAGACGATGGCGAGTCTAGGTTTGCAGAGAAGAGAGGTGGAGATTAGGATAGAAAGTGGGGAGGCCAATATACACCCAGAAAGGCTCAACCTCCGTAATCGAGTGTGATGGTGACTGACACCATGATTGGGCAAATCGAGAGCAGAGATGTAATAATAATGGTGAAACGGGATTGGTCAACGCAATGATCCATACAACTACATCCCCCCCTGCTTACTCCTCCATGTGGTTCCGGCCCCACTTAGCAATTGGTAAGCTATCTAGTCTGAAACGAGGACAATCCTCCACATTTGCGATAATTGCTCTGTGGCCCTGGAAATCATTGAGTGGGACTGTGAGTCTTACCGATATGCCCTTCTTCATCGTCGAGTATGAACCTGGTTTAGTGTTTGTGTGATGTTTTCATTGGCCAATGGGAGTTTGTAGACGTGATTATGATTGCTGGGTGGGTTAACTCACGACGTTACGTGGCTTGCTTGGGTGTAATTTGCTGTCCCAAGTTGGGGGTACTATTGTCTTTTCACTTGTTTCCCTTTTAACTCTTATTCCCTTTTATAGTCTTAATATTTACGCTTTTATCAACTCGTCAAAGGCCCACAGGTCGGCCCAAGTTTAGTCTAAGATCAAGACTATATCCAGTTTTTTGGACTGACCCGGCCCACCCTTGAGTTGGCTCGATGGGTCTGCAAGGTTACATGGCGGCGAACTGTTCGGTAGATCGTCGCTCGCCAGTCGACGCCTCGTTGGCTGCAGGCTGCTTGCTATCTTTACGCATTCACTAAGTTGGACTGAGCGGAGGGAAATTCGATCCTCTTCAATGGAAGTGGAGCAAGACGGTGAGAGTTTTGGGAAACCTAGCATCATCATCAACTCTGGTGATGAATTCGCTGAGCCTCTAACTCTACGAAGCTTAGCCTCCTTCAGATCACTTATTATCAACTCCTCGACCTCGGAGGTTGAAATTTCTTCGGTAGCGAAAACTTTAACGAGTTCTCTTCTACTTCCTGCAAACCATCTAGTTCGGCATCAAATTCTCAAGGTTTTGTCGGACCTTGCCTCTACTCACAGTCGATTGTCTCGCATTGTCTTCGACTCCGTACATTCTTACTTATCTCTCTCTGCCGATTCAACGCGATTGGCCGCGGATTCACTTTGGATACTTGCGTCAATTGTGGAGCGTAGCCCAGAGCTCGTTTCTACCAAATACGAGCTCGATGAGCGACTATTTGTCTCTCTTTGTTTTGGTCCTTCAGTTTCCGCCCGGACTTGGCTTCTGAAAAATGCCGAGAAGTTCCGCATAGGTCCGTATTTGTTATTCTCTGTGTTTTTTGGGTTTACGAAGGATCCCTATCCGTATGTGAGAGAAGCTGCTTTGGATGGTCCTTGTTGGTTTGAGCAAGTCCACTTTGTTCGAGGATCATGGTATGATTAAAGGATGCTATGCCCGCGCCGTTGAGCTTCTAAGGGACATGGAAGACTGCGTAAGGTCAGCTGCAGTTCGCGCTGTGAGTCAATTGTTAATCTAATTCTTTTGCTTTTGATATTTCGTAGAGGAGTTATTTTGTTTTACAACTTGAATAAAATCAAATGCTGTTTTTGTTTAAATCCGAATGTGTTTATCTTAATGCAGTCCTTTTTAATGCAGTCCTCCGAGTATTCTGATCTTGTATTAGGGATGAATTGAGATATTTTAATTGAGAAAGATAAAAGAGAATGGTAACATTACAGTAAAATATTGGACTTTGCCATAAATGATTAGAGTAATTGAGCGCAAGAGCTAAATGATTCATTTGTGTTTGATTTGGGAAGATTGTGGAAGTTATTGGAAAAGATAGATTTCCTTTCCTTTCCTTTTGATGTGTACTTCTATGCAGTAAAGTTTCTAAATCTCAAATACATTCTGAAGCCAGGTGACTGCATGGGGTCTAATGCTTGTAGCATCCAGTTCAGAGGATAAACAATATTGGTCAGACGACATATTTGTCAAGGTAATTGATAAATAAACTTTCTGAAGATTTCAAATTTTTTTAGACTGTGCCATTTTTCAAGTTAAGTTGTGTTAGAATATATAAATGGTTATATCATATGTTTGAGCAGTTTGATTGCTATTGAACTAGTCTATGTTGCTGTCTGCATATGTGTAAACACTTTTTATTTGCTAAATATGGATGGAATAAAAGATGGTAACTGTTTCTGTGCTCCTTTTCAAATTTTTAGATTTCTTTGAGTGGTGTAGAGTGATGCTTTACATTCAAAAGGACTTGCTACCGTTCTCTCTTTCTCTCTCTCCAATCATGCCAGCTTGACTAATCAAATGAGGTCTATTTCCGTAGGATATCTTAAGGAACTGATCAATATTACCTTCATCAACTGAATCCTTGGATATCCTCTTCCCATTCTATGCATATGGGAGTGACATTACGTTTTATACTTTTAGTCTGTTGCTGAGTTCTTGTCTGATATGTAAATTCCATTTTGTGTTACAGCTCAGTTTCATGACCAGAGATATGAGTGTGGAGGTTAGGGTTGAGGCTTTTAAAGCCATGGAGAAAATCGAATTGGTCTCTGGGGATATTCTCTTACAAAGTGTATCAAAAAGAGTGCTGGATATCTCCAAAAGAAAAAAATCTTTGGGTCAGTTCCCTGCAGAAGTGTCAGCAGCAAATACTGCTGGAGCTTTTGTGCATGGGGTTGAAGATGAATACTCTGAGGTAACTCTTCCTAAAGTTTATACATTTGAAAAGTTATCATGCAGAAGCATCTATGTGAATATAGTTTAGGGATGGAGTATATTGATGCCTAGATATATGTATGTGGATCTTGAAAGTTTCTTCTTCTTCATATTCAATGTCGACCTAGATCATTAGATATGGTCCATTTAATAGTGAAATCTTTTTACTTCATGCAAAGGTGCGTCAGTCAGCTTGTCATTCCATCCGGAAGCTAACCATTCTATCTGCTGAGTTTGCTAGTGAAGCCTTAAATCTGTTGATGGACATCCTGAACGACGATTCACTTTTTGTTCGCTTGGAAGCTTTGGAAACAATGTATTATATGGCAAGCGCTGACTGCCTGAAAGTGCAAGAAGCACACATGCACATGGTATGATTCTTGTCCTCGTCAAATATTTCAGAATGTTTGAAAACCATTTATGCAATGTATTTGAATATTCATGAGATAAAAATATGATTACTTGGAATTTTTTTGGGTGAAATTTACTGAAAAAATGTTAATATTTTGGATTAGAGAAGCGATGATGTTAATATATTATAGGTCTATTTCTTTAAAATATAAGGATATATATATTCCTAGATCTGAAAATATTATAAACCTATTAGATATATATTATACCTAAAAGAAGCATTCTCATTTGCGAACATTAGAAAATGATGCAGCATTTCCGGGATTGGTTGAAATTATTATTCTTTTGTTTTGTCTGTCTTCATATGTGTAGGTCTGAATTTTTTTTTTTCCCTCATCTTACAAAGAAACTCATTATGTTAACTACAACGAAAATAAGGATAAAGGTTCCTCTAAAATAAAAAAAACGAAAGTTTCAACTTGTTACTATTTTGATTGTAAACAAAGAAAGACAAGGAATATTTACAAAACACGTTTAAGGAAAAAAATGTGTAGGTCTGCAATAGGAAAAAAATGTGAAGTTAATTTAATATTTTTTATAATTTCTTAGTAAATGTTTACGAATCGTGTGTTCTAATATATTGTATTACTTTTATTTAGTTTCTCGGCACAATCGTTGACAGGAATGCCCGTGTAAGATTTGTCGTGAGGAAAATTATTGAAATAGTGAGGCTGCCAGATTTCGAGCTGTTTAAGTTATCTGTTAATGGCATCATTGAAAGTTTGGAATTGTATCCGGAGGTGTGCTCTACTTTATGTCTTTTTTCTTTGTGAAAACTAATAAAACTCTTTGTATTTACTTATTTAGTTTGTATCATACTTATAGCAAGATTTCCTGTAAAATATGCTTTGTTAGGCTGTCATTTTTATTTCTCTGTTAACAATTCAACGTTTGGGTGGGTCTCTTTGTTTGTACTATGATAGACTTCGATTTCTTCATTGACTAGTTTTTTATTTTGCAATTTTGTGTTCCAGGATGAACCAACTATATTCTCTACGTTGTTTCATATTGGAAAAAATCATGGTAAATTCGCGATCTGCTTCATTGAAGAGGTTTCTCAAAAGGTTAGCATGCTTTCTATATTATATTCCTGAACTTTCTAACCAGCAACCTACTCGTATATTTAAAAAATCTAGTCATTTATGTGAAGGGAAAAGCGAATGGAAATGTCAGTTCAATTTTTGATTCAAAGAACTTATTTCTGGTATTACTAAAAGTGTTGTGTAACCTAGGGTTCACAACTCAGAAATAGCAAAAGGTTTCAGAGAATCAAGCAATCTCCATTCAATCGTTGATCGATTCGTAGAGTTCTACAAAGAAAAACTATAAAATGCAGAAAAATAACAAAATAGAAAACAGAAAAGATAACCAAACAATCCACACTCTCCACTCTGCATCGCTGCTTATTATATTGGTGGTCTTCTCTAACCGTTTGGACACGTCATCAAATTGTTAATTGGGCTTGGGCTGGATTTCCTACTAACCCAACTGTGTAGCCTTCATGGAGGCCCCTTCCATGACAGTCCTCCCCCTTAACAAAATCCTTGTCCTCAAGGATCAAATCGGACCCAAATGACTTCCTCCAGAAATGCTCTCACCAGCTGGTGCAAGTTATGTATGCTTTCAGATGATAACTTCTCTGAGGAGGAATGTGATGATGTACATCAAAGAATAAAAGATGGTTTGCTCGAGAGACCAACTGATTGATCGACCAATGAAAAGGGCTGGCGCAAGGAGCTTGATGAATACCTTTAAAATATTCACTAACCCCTCCAAACAGACTGTGACAATCCTCGGATCCGGGCATACCAGAAGATCACATAATGGTTTTATACATCCTTGATCGACCAAATATTCCATTTTGCTCATGAGTACCACCGGATGTTGCATTCGAAGCTGCCCATGCTGCCTCTTTCTTTAGATCAAACTCAGCATTTAGAAGCAAATTCATGCTCCTCCTTTAGTTAATTTTCTGTTGCTGTTCTGACCTTTGAGTCTCTAGTTCACTGTAGAATTCATCCAAAGCCGCATCGGACACCCCAAACTTAACATACTTCCTGGGCATGAATTGATTCAATAAAACAGGGCAAAATTCATCATAATTCTCGCTAGTGATGTCAACGGCATTTGGGGGGCTAGCTTTGTTTTGCATCAAAATAAACCCTTCAGGAACTGTATTGCCAGAGATAATATCCTCAAGCCAGTCTTCAAATTTTGCGATTGCTTGGATCAAAAAATGAAATAGTTCATCATTTATTTTGAAACCTTTGGGCAACTTCATGCTTGGTAGTAGACCAGCCTCTAATTTAACATGCCCAGAAAGTGCAGGTCCATAACCTATCGCCTCTCCAAAAACAGTCTTCAAAATGGCTTGTTTGGCACGACCACCATCAAACTGAGTTTTACCCAGCTTGGAAGGCTTTCCACTTTTGTGGTTCCCCTGATTTTCATTTGCTGAAAGTAATATATGATTTCCATCTTTAAAGTGAATCCAGATGGGGTATTACTTTTGTCCCGAATATAAGCAGTAGTATGCAATCTAACACCACTTTCAATGAACAATAAAACTTTCTCACTCTCTCCCGATTCGGTTAGGCCGCTACTATTCATTCGGAAAGAATTATGCAACATAAACAGAGTTTTGAAAACTTGCCGAGCTTGGACATTCACATTATGATTCCCCCCATCGAGGAAAATACCAATCTGACGCTTATAACATAATTTTTTTTTTCTCGTCGATTTATAGTTCATAATCTTAAAAATTAAAACGTTAGAACTTACAATAAGATCTGCTGGACTTCCGGAATCCATTTTTCCTTCCTCTTCCTTCTTTTCAAAAATCTGAGCAGCTTCTTCCATTGAACCTCCTCCTCCTCCACCCAAAAACCAGCTAAATATGTCCTGGACATTCATTCTCATTCCACCACCTCTGCCTCCACTAGCTGAATGCTGTTTCAGACCCTCTTCTCCATATATATCATATATGTTCCTCTTTTCCGAATCCGACAGAACCTCATAAGCATTGCTAATCTCAGTGAATAGCTTTTGAGCCTCCTCATTGTCCCGATTCTTATATGGATGATACTTTGTTGTGTTTCTGGGTATCAATACTGTCATGACTCCTCCAGCAATTTCCAGACCGAGGGGTAGGGGAGTAACATCAAGTAACAACAGGTCCTGAACCTTCTCTGTACCCTCCCCGCTCAGAATAGCAGCTGGTACAGTTGTACCGTAAGCAACCGCCTCATCTGCCGGAACAGAATTAATGGTTTCAACAATCTTCTCTCTGGAAACAATAGCATCAACTATCACCTGCAAGCTGATTACCTTCTGGATAATCGTCTTCCAGCAACCTCTAACTCTAGAATCGCAACCTCAAACAGAAGCGGAAAACAGATTTACCAGCATCTCATTCACCTTCAATTTTTCGTTCGTGTTGCTTTGAATCAACTCCACCAACTCTTTGTCTAGAAGTCTTTTCTCAATCTCAATAACTTCGCGCCTCATCGTTATGATTTTCTTCATGCTCCTCCTCACCAGAAATCCGCGCAACACTTTCTGGATTTTCAGCGCAAAATCGGATCTACTCCGCTCTGATCCGATGAAGCGAACAGGTACATTCCCCGTTTCAAAGGTCGGCGCGTGGGGTTGCCACTGCACATGGTTTTCCTGCGAGCTCCGATCATAATGAGAGCTCCGATCATAATGATGATATGGATAGCCCCAATGACTCCTGAAAAATGGACTCTCTATCGATGGGTGACTTTGTGATTGGCTCCCTGTGAAGATTAGCTGTTGAGGAAGATGTTGTCGCTGAGGTGGTGGGATCGGCGTATTCGAGTAAAACGGCAGGAATGGGGCACTGTTGTGTACTGGTGCACTGGAAGTAGGCAGGGATGAATCTCCCCTCGCTTGCTGTTGTCGCCAGAAATAGGTCTCCATATCTTGCTTCTGCCCAGATTCGGCCGATTGCTGGAGAATCGGTTGATGTTCTCCGGTGTTCGACTGCGACTGAGTCAATTTGTGGAGCAGGGACAAAATCGCCTCCGTCTGAGCTTTCGATTATGCTAACAGTTCTTCAAGTGATGTTGCTCTCGTTTCAGCCATTTTCTGATCGTAGCTGCTCTGATACCACTGTTGTGTAACCTAGGGTTCACAACTCAGAAATAGCAAAAGGTTTTAGAGAATCAAGCAATCTCCATTCAATCGTCGATCGATTCGTAGAGTTCTACAAAGAAAAACTATAAAATGCAGAAAAATAACAAAATAGAAAACAGAAAAGATAACCAAACAATCCACACTCTCCACTCTGCATCGCTGCTCATTATATTGGTGGTCTTCTCTAACCGTTTGGACACGTCATCAAATTGTTAATTGGGCTTGGGCTGGATTTCCTACTAACCCAACTGTGTAGCCTTCATGGAGGCCCCTTCCATGACAAAAAGGCACATGGTTTTTGAGTACTTTTATATAGATGGCCTCGTTATGTTCAGCTCTGGTGTTATCAGTAGCCTGTTGAGTGGATTGAGACGAATAGGAAACTGTCAGACAATTCTTATCTGAAGTAGGCATCTGGATTTTTTAAGAAACATAAAATTATTAAGTGTTATTCCTATCATAGAGTTAGTTTTGGAATATAATAGCTAAATATAGTGATCATAATTTTGATGATACAGAGAACACAGATTTAGGGAGATCGCAGTACCATATCTATGCAGTTAATAATTATTTCAGTTGCCATAGTTGGAATATTATCTGGTTTCGAATATTTTTATTGAAATGTATAGATCTTGTAATTTCATTCACGTGTCAAAATTTCCTTCCATTGGCTTATGGTCAGATAGAACCATTTTCTGAAGGCATTTTAGGCTTTGACCGTTCGAGTGTGGCTGCAATGCTTGTTCTAGCTATCTCAACCCCACTTGCACGTGATCAAGTTTCCAGTATTCCCCCAAGAATATTCTCTTATGCAGTTACATTTCTAGGGAGGATCTGCCATGTGTTGGCCAATGTTATGGATCAAAATACCCTTTTTACTTATTTGTTGAACAGAAGTAGAGCTGCTGAATTTTCTGATTCAGAATTTAAATTGAATGAGGGGAACACACACCAATTATATCCCAGTGCTTGCACCAGCGGTGCAACAGATAGCTCTGAGGAGACAATGCTGGAGCAAAATCGTCAGAGCGCCTACAAATTACACTCACATACTATGATAGAGCCTAGGGACTTGCAAGCTTCAACCGGAGTTAATCAGCTGATGATTGATGTAACAGAGTCGATAAACGATATTCTCAAACACACCAAACATATTTGGCTGTTGATAAAATCTGGAATGACAAATGAAGCCCTGAGGACTTTGAGGTTGTTAGCCAGATCTTTTAATCGTTTGCTTGAAATTTTTTTTATTGCCTTTGAAAAAATAAGTTTTCAATTCAAGTATTTTTAGCCTCCAATTAATGCCTTAATTTTACTAAGTCGTCTGATGTAAGAACCTAAGACACTAACTCTCTGACTCATTTCTGGTTTGATGCAGGGTTTGCAAGGAATCTCTGTCACTATTCACCGCAAGCTCTATCGAACACAGTGCCATTGGAAATTTAGCATTTACGTTACTATATCTCAAAATATTGAAATTGCTTGCAAAGGTCTGGCCGCATTTCCTTCCTGCAGTACGCCCTCAGGTTAGTGAATATGGTGAATCAGGTGTTATACTGGGAAAACTCGATAGGAAGTTAAGAGAGTTGAAGAGCAGGTTTTTAGGATTTTCTGCAGACCAGGAATTGCACATCTTAGAATTGGCACTTTTGACTTGCATATTAAGGCTGTCAAAAGGTGAAATTTGCTGTCATCTTACTGCTTTCAGAAGGCTGTCCAGTATTGCCTCACAAATAGATTCGATTCTGCAAAACGGATGTGGAGAACCCTCCGTTTTTGTTATTAAAGTTGGTGAAGAGTTATCCTCGCCAACCGATGACGGTTTTCGCAGTCCATCTACATTTCAGAAGTTACTCAAGTTATTCACTCTGAACCATTTTGCATTTCATGGAAGACTCAACCACATCAAAGCAGAATTGTTCATTCTCGATAATGACTCTGACCGGCCTCTTTGCTTTGTCCCAGGATTACCGGTTGGAATTCCGTGCAAGATCATTCTCTATAATATTTCAAGTGAGAAAAGGTTGTGGGTTCAAATAAACATGAACAATGATACTTCTCAGTTCTTGTTTTTAGATCTTGGCCAATTCGAAGGCTGCAAAGAGTTCAAAGAATTCACATATACAGCTCCTTTCTACAGAACCCCAAATGCTACTTCTTTCACTACCAAGGTATGTGTAGGACTCGAATGTCCATTCGAAGATCCCCGTCCTGTCCGAAGATATGGGGGTCTGAATCGTCAACTGACTTACATTTGTGAAGAAAAGGAAGTCTATTTTTCTATGGCCCTCAAAAATTGAGTGGCCAAAATTTTTGCCTCTTACTTCCAATTGAATTTGTATACCAAAACAGGCCAAAAAGCTGTTCGATTGATGTAGTTTCCATTTACAATATCAACGAGTTTTGTGTATGGGGGAGTTGAACATCTACTCAAACCCTGTAAAAATGACATCTATACTTTCGGCGCAAATGTTAACAAATATCGTCACGCCAGCTAACAAAAACCATGAAGTCGGCATTAAGCGATGGCCGCCTCCAAACCTACAAAGAATGACATTCACTTCTTCTCAATCGATGCTCTTCCGATGTCTCCCTTTTACCTATAACCTCTCCAAAAAATCAAGACCTATAAGCCAGTTCTAAGTTTCTACCATGGAAATATTTATCTCCACCCATGCAAGACACTGCAGCTATCGGACCGAAAATTTATTCTCACCACACCGGCAACTATCAAACTATAGCCGACAAGAAGCATCTTTTCCCAATGGCCTTTGCGCGTGTCTCTTGCCAGCCCAGTCCTTCTCTGTATGTTTCAACCTACCCATAAAATTCATCAACAAAAAATTTCATTACATCCAAAATTCTCGAAATGTAACTGGATTCAATCGACTTACCGTGTCTACTATTGTATCAGTGACTTTTGCGCCTCCAATTATGTAGATAGATTCCTTAAGAGCAACTGCAGCTGCATATCCTCTAGGATTTTTCATCGGCTCCCCTGCAATCCACAACCCGAGTCGTGGATCGTATATTTCAGTGCTTGACACCATCGAACTACCGTCGAAACCACCAAGCGCGTATCTATATAAGAAAATGCTCGAATATGATATAAACCATATTAGATATAAGAAACATATATAATTTTCTAACGCCCACAACTTCACATAATCTGCTTCTGTGCTCTCTGTTTCCTCTATAACTAATGTCTTTACACCTAGAGATTAATTTGGGAAAGTTGACAACAGCTGGAGGGTTAAATGCAAAAGACAAAGATCATGATAATATATGTTGATGAGATGGATCTTGCTATCATGCATAAGGGTAAATTATAGAGTAAAAATGAGCTGGTAAGAAAAACTTACAACTTCTCATCCAAAACCACCAATGAATGGCATCCCCTTCTTGCAGTCATGCATGGTATTTTACACCAAGAATGTTCCCGAGGGTCAAATCTTTCGGCAGAGCTGAGAACGTAGAAAGGCATCGATTAGAGAAATAAACGGAGTAATCAACAATCATTGCAGGACAACACTGAAGAACAATCTGAAGTATCATTATGGACTTTGAACAATCCGTGGTTTTTTCGCAGCATACAAGAAGCAAACCATCAATAATGCAAACAGCGAGTGGCATTTGAAAGCAAAAGCCTTTCTCCACTATTAAAAAGTGGTAAATATGGTACATACTCATAAACATCTAAAGGACCCATCATGTCTTACTTCAGATAATCGCTCCCGTCATATCCACCCGTCGCATAAATCACACCGTTAAGTTCCGCAGCAGAAAGAGCAAATCGCTGAAGAAATAAACAAGCAAGAAACAAAATTAATTTTTTAAAAACACGAATCATTTGCACTAAAGGATGAGGATACTTAAATTTCGGGTAACGCAAAGTCACTTTTATGCTGTTATATGCTAAATTCTCTCAATGAAACTATTTCTACACGTACTTCAAACAAAACCTTACGTGGTCTTTCCACTAATCGACAGCGTAGTATTCCTATATATATAATCCTCAAATACAACTTAATTCATGATAGGAACAGAATCATTATGTCCATTTACAGTCAACCTTGCGGCCTTAATAAAGAGTGGATGCAAGGTGCTAAATGAACTACTCACTCAGCTAGTCTATGATAGCCAATTACCAAACCTAATGATCATTGAGATGGTGTTCTAGGTTATAACAACTGGTTCCATATATCTCAAAGATTAGCCGAGAAAATCGAAAGGCAATAACTTTAAACTGAGATTGAAAGACAAATTACCGGACTAGCTCGCCAAAAAATACACCGGTAGTTTCGCTAACTCTAATTCATGCATATTGAACCAAATATTCAAAACCTTACAATTGTTACCGGCTAACTCGGAAGATTTTTTTTTCTAGAGTCTAACTATCATTAAGGTCATTCATACTTGAAATTAAAAAATAAAGTATTATTCACAGTTATAACATTTTTTCTTGCAGATTAACTCAAACCTATATATATGAACAAGACTATCAATAACTTTCACCTTTTGTAGCATTGACCGCGTAGGGATCCATCGTCCAAGATCCAAATCTAGCATTTCAACATCAGAGAAGCATTCTTTCCCATTTCCACCACCTAATGCAAATATTTTGTTATCTATGGCAGCACCTCCGAGGTTTCCCCTTTCTTTATTCAAAGAAGGCCGACAAGTCCACTGGTCAATTTCCGGGTTAAATGATTCAACTTCACAAGATAAAAATGAATCATTTAGCAGGAGTGCGATTACAAAGCTAAAAACACATCCATCAGAAACTTTATAAGAACTTATACCAGTATTGTACCAGGCACAACCATTTCCCCCGCCAAGTACATAAAGTTCACCACTCAACCGCACAACACAAGCATATGATCGAACGCAGCTCAGGGGCCGACAAGACTTGATCATGTCTGCAGAAGGATAATATGAATCCAACGATGATAGATACATTGCACCATTGTACCCTCCAATTAAAAAGATCGACTCGTCGGGATCCAACTGCACATTGTCTAATGAATTCAAAACTGTTTCTTCACTAACTTCTTCGGTTAGCAAGGAATTTGGCTGTGTTAGTTGTCTCTTCAAGTTTTGAATTTCCATTTCTGCTTCTACCTGAAATTTAAGGAATTTAATCAAATGAGAATTATTCTGATAATATAAAACATCATAATACACTTGATATAATGTTCTTTGCCCATTGCACTTATGATCCGACTCAAATTGTACAAATTAAGAAAACAGATTGTTTTTAATGGTCTCTATAAAAAAAACTTTATACTAAAAGCAAATCACCTATTAGGAGATAACAGAATCTCCAAACTAGCCAAAATTCAGTATTTGTTCCATTACATATCAATAGAAATACCAACGGACTTTCTATTTTATCAATTTCATCTATAAGGATGGGGGAAACAAGAAAAAGTTGCAAAGGACACTAGAGGACATGGAAGAAAGTACCATCTTTTGCTCTAAATAAACCACTTTCTGGTCTTGCTGTGTTATGTATTCCTTCAAACCTTGCACCTCTTGTGTCAACTATGCACAGAAATACAAATATAAATGTGCTATACATAATTTATACCACAAATAAAGTAAGGTGTCTAGCATAGTATTATCTTTAATTACCTTAGTTACCAGTGGACTGACAATCAGACAAAGAAAGAGCAACTTCTTTGTTTTCCTGTGACTCTACTAATTCATCTGAAACAATGGTATCCTCCAACTGCGTGCGATTCTCAGTATCAATATCCATTTCCTTTTCTGATAAAGGCAGATCAGGAATTTCACAATCACAAGTCAACTGTTTAAGTTTCATAACTATGAGTCTCTTCTCTTCTTCATTGATCTCCTTTGCATCTAACTGAGCTTCTGATGGCTGCTTGTATTTATCTACCGAAAATATTAAATTCGTAGAATCCGATTTCTCATTTGAATAGTTAGACAAGTCCCCTTCTGAGGCAGATGGCCTAATCTTTTCACCTACATCTCCTGGTTCTTGTGACGAAAGAGCTCTAAAAATCATTTTCTGCTTTGCCACATTCCGTGGAACAAAAGCACTGGGGGAAACAGGTAAAGATGAGAGTACAGAAATTAGCTTAGTAGTCTGCGCATGGTCAAGCTCAAACCAGAAATGGTTAAGACTGTAATAGTTGTCTGCAATTATAGGTCTGAACTGACTTTCTTGCAAAGCCTGGCACTGCAGACGAATGTAAGTTTGAACCTGTATGAAAGAAACATCAGAACATTAGTGTGAATATCACTGATAGACCCAAAAAAAAAAAACTTCACTCAATACCTGAGCAGGATACTGAGTCTCTCTGAACCACCAGCTGTCCACCCATATGGATTAATATTCATCTTCCCAGAACTAGCGGCCTCAAAAATTCCATACAGTTTCCTGTCACTGTAGTTGAATAGAAACAGAGGCAAGCCAGGATCAATGTTCTTCACATATGCAAAGTGTTGTGAGGGTAAACCTGTTAGATCATAAACATAAATTTTCAGTCAGTGGAGCCAAATCTGACAAGAAACAAGCACTGACAATAGTCAATCGTCATTTGGTGAAGAAGAATGAACCAATCCTCAAGAAATCACAAATATTGCAGAAAAAAATAACATAATAAGAAGATAACTAACCAAACAGCTGTTTCGAAAGACACTCTCTGAAGGTGCTATTTGTGCAGCCGAATATGACTCCACCAAGGTGAGTCTTCGTCAAATTTCTCGCACTTACATCAAACCTCCTTGCATTTGGCGAAGTAGGGACACCACCATCAACTGGAAAATACAATTGTTTTTTCTTTCCAGAACCCATCTGAGATAAAAAATAAATAAAAGTAAACGCTTTTCAAATGTTAAATCAAATTATTGACCATTGTAATGACAGATATGGTTGTAAACTCCGCAAACTCCAATGGCTTGGCAATGAAAGAAAAGGAATGGATGAAGCATGATTATGATTAAAAACGATGAAGCAAAACCAGTTTTGAGTAAATAGCCTAGTCAATCACATTCTTTTTTCTTCCATAAAAGTATTAGACCTCCATCAACCCAATTTACACAGCTTATCTCAGAAAAAGGGAGGTTTACAGAAGAAATTCCAACGTACTTAGATGAAGATTAAACAATTTTATGCTTTTTGGCCTACAGAAATTGTTGATATATTCAGCAGCAAGCAGTGGATTATAACCATCATTTCATCTTTACTGAAACTAATTATAACTCTAGTAATCTCATTTCTAAAACGGATGACAATGATGATCAAGAATACGCCAACAAGCACATTGGAAAGGAGAAATAACATTCGCATCATTTGGTGGCAACAAACACCCCTACGAATTAAAAACATCTCATCGAAGCAGCATTGCGAAAACAAATTCTTTAAAAATGCTATAGTTTCATCGAAAACAAAGGCAGATATGAAGCAGTCAGAAGTCCAATCAGATCTTCGACAAAAGAGAAAAGCACCTCTGAAGAGAGAGAGAGAGAGAGGGGGGGTTAAGGGAAGTTGAACCGACGATTCACAGTAGAACCTCGACAAAGCAGGGCACTCAAAACTTCTTACTGAGAGCAATCAATATATATTTTCGTAGCGATTCAAAGCAAATCCATGGACACAATGCGAAGCTTTTTCGTTCCAGTCACAGTTTTACAGTTCTCTGTCTGCGAAATGAACCGCCTTTCTCCCGTGGAAATATATACAAGCAAATTCCTTCCCCCGAAGAAGAGAAATTATAAAAACCAGCCACACGTTTTGCGGGATTTACCCTTTACCCTTAATGACCCCAAAAAAATAAAAAGTATGCCTTTTTAACACGCTGAAGTTCTTAACCATGTAAAGATCTGATTTTTAACGTACTTTCTTTGCTTTGTGACATTCTTCTCGTACTCATTTCCATTAATTATCTTATAATAAAAATATAAAATGATAGTCAGCGTATCAAGGAACTGCTTACTGAATAGTATTTACACCCATTCATGTAATTAATCTTAACAAAAATTTCAACTTTTGAATTATGGTAAAAGATGTGTTTTGAAATTGATATTCCCCTCGACATTTATCAACTAACTGAGTTAGTTTCTGTCCATATAAGACCCAAAATGCATACGAAATAATTCATTATTTTGGCATGATAATAATATTCAATTTTGTGATCAACGAGTCGTTGATTGTAGGGGTGGGCACGGTCCGGTTCGGTCTGGTCGAAACCGGACTGAGGTTTCAAAAATTTTTTTTCTAAACCCGAAACCGGCCCTGGGAGGGATCAGGACCGAAAATTTCGATTTGGTCCCAATTCCTCCCAACCTTTTATTTATTTATTTATTTTTTACAACATAAAAAATATTCAACAGCAAAATCCACAATAAACACATTTGCCCACCCCTCGAAGAATGAAGAATCTTTGAGTGAGGAGCCCTCACTCCTCGGCGAAGACAGAGGAGAGGCGAGGCGAGGAGGAGGACCAGGCGAGCCGATCAGCCGTGAATGTGAGGACTGAGGAGTAGGGGTGAGTGGACACTGGATAGAGGCAAGCTGAATCGAAAGTCGCCGGTCGGGGGACACTGGACGGAGCACGGAGGTCGAGGTGTTCAGAATTTGGACCTCAAAACAACCGAACAGGGGAGACAGAAACTCTGGGATCGGAGTTCGGCGCAGGGGAGACCAAAACTTTGCCGTTTGAGACTCGGTTCACACTTTGTCGTTCGCATCGAAATTCGCCAATCGCCGTTCGCACCGAAATTTCACCGTTTGGGACTGGTTGTTCGCGACTTCCAACTTCGCGTAATCGTGTTCGCTTGTAGAGAGTGAGGTCGGGAGACTCGGGACTGAGAGGGGAGATCGGCCTTGCGAAGATCAGACGAGTCTTTAAAGTCGGTCCTTCGGTTCAGTCCTTGTTTTTCAGGATTTCAGGCACTGTGCCGAGGACCAGACCGAAGGAACTCGATTCCAGGGGCCTTGGACCGAGGATCGAACTGCGGTCCATCATCTAAGGACCAAACTCGGACCGAAATCACTGGTCCGTCCGGTTATTGGTCCATTGTCCCGTCCTGCCCAACTGTAGTTGATTGTCACAAAACATAAACATGTTGTCTCGTTGACTAACTAGTAACTATTTTCATTTTCATGACTTAAAACTCAATAATGCATTATTTGATTTATCATCATTGAAGGTAAATCTCTAATAGTTATAGGTATAGCACTTGCAACCCAAATGTATCAACTATGACCCAATTTAATCATAGGAAAAATATAAACCCATTTATCATAAACCCAATCAACCAAACAAAACCCATTAGAAAGGGATTTAGTAATTAATCTTTTAAACATAGTTGTCAACTTCTTCATGAAATTCTAATAGAAATCTGAAATTCTGTCTGTACTGTATAGCCAGAGGAAATGACGTCTGTCGTGTAATTTGACAAAAGATTTGACCTTTTATGGAGACCAGGATCGTTCGTAACAAGCTTAAATTGACAGAAGAAAAATGGAGAAGTTTAGGAAAGATCATGCAGCGAGAGATTTGTTGAAATCAGTGCGATTGCGGTTGTTCATTGACCTTCTCAATTTTCCGGCGGCTAAGAGCGCGGGCAAACCGTGGAAGGCGGAGGAGAGAGTTGACTCTGCTCAGTCCTTCCAGAGCACTCCACTCTTTTCCTGTTCTGGCTCCTCCGCCGCCGCCTCCTCTGCTGCCGCCCGCTGTCTCTCGTTCAGAACCTCGAGCGAAGCTGCGCGAAATCGATATAGCTGCCGGCGGTCTCAGATCGCCAGAATGTTCCGTCGACGGCGGTGGGTTTGTGAGAAACAAACAGATTACGCCACAATCATCAATCTTTGAGCCTGGATAATTGCTCTTCCACGCCGATACTGCTCTGCTCACCAGCAACTTGGCCGCCTTCGATCGCTTCTTTGCAGACGCAACAATGCGAATTGCTTCAGCATTTGAAAACACGTCCCATATCTGCGAAGAACAAGAGACTTGATTTATTATTTTTTGTAAAAAAAGATTTCTTCTTCTTTTTTTTTTTTGTGGGTTTTCTTCTTCTTACTCCGTCAGTCGCTAAGACTACAAATTCGTCTTTGTCTGTAAGTGTTCTGTAGTGAACTTGAGGAGTGGCGATGAGGCCATAATCTTTGACGCAGAAATCTCCAAATGCTCTAGCCATGGCTAGACCAGGACAGTCTTCGTCTGGCATCCAGATTCTGTAAACGCCTGGCTCGTCTTTGACGGAGAAGATCCTGCCTCTGCAGTTCTTGATTCTTTCTGCTTCACCTGAAATTAACACCAAAACCCAGTGAGTTTGGCGAAAATCATTCGAGAAATTTCAAACAAAAAGAAAAAATCAAAAGAAACCCACTTGGAACATCTGGTTTCAAATCAACAGTTAGTTGCCGAGCAAAGAGTTTATTTTTGTTTCCTCTGCTGCCAAGAACTGCACGAGAATCCCCCAAGTTGGCTATGATCAAACGGTTCCCCTGCAAATTAATTAAAAACTCTAGCATTATGTTTGACTAATTTCAAAATTTCCGAAAGAATCAAACGATGAATCGATATAAACAGACCTGTTTGATAACTGTAACAGCTGTAGTGCCACTACAGAAGCAATCAACGGTAGAGTCTCGTCCGAGTTCATCGTCCAGTTCCTTGAAAGATTGGTGGAGAATGGCTTCTGAAGAAGAAAAGAAGGGATTGGTGCCATTGCCATCGCTATCTTCAAGATGTTTCACAGGGAAGAGCTGCATCGCTTTGGAGACCTTCAAGGGTAAGTTGTTCCTCGCATGGCGGGCTACGTGATGGCCGTACGGACCATGGCCATCGAACACCCCACAAAAGAACATATCATCTTCCCCGGTGAAGTTCTGAAAAACCCAGAAAAGAATTGCAGTCAACAGAAGTTAATCATTATCCAGTTGATCTCCGGAAAGTGCAATTTTTTCTGGGAATTAAAAAATGATACGCCGGAGCTTGGAAGCTTTTCACGACTGGTCGTATTACGATGTCGCAAGCATAGAGACACGTACATGTGGGTAAAAGTCACGGCCATACTTGTTTCCATATCTTGCTCGAGTTAATTTAAAATAATTATAAAATTATATAAAAACTTTCACGTAAGACGATTACAACAAGAATCTTCTTGCATTAAGCTTTCGTCAATGGAGTCGGAGGATTGAAATTATCAATCACCACCACAGTTTTCTGTTTTTAAAAAACGGAGAAGACGACCTTAAAAGGAAGAGGAAGAAGAAGGAATACCTCCCAAACAGTAATGGCGTCTTGGTTGATTCCTTTTCTTCCTTGCTGGGTATACATGGAGATAAAAGAAGAAGATCCCTGTAATCTAACAGTAGAACACCCATCCCCTTTCTGCATCTCTGCATCATCTTCTTCGAAACCCATTTCTTCGTCTTTCGAATACCCTCGTCCATTGACGACGTCTTTAGTGCACCAAGCTCCCATTCCTGCAACGGAACCCCACAAATGGAAATTCCCAACAGAATTCGACCCACCAAAACGCAATAAATTCCCACTTTCAAACCGAAAAACACCAAGATTTTCTCGTCGGACCTGAAAAACTCCTTGGCTGACGGAAGAAACGCAGGTGCCGAAACAGAAGTGGATGGATCAATGGCGATGGGTTTCTAATACGAAGATGAGCGAGAGAAGAGAGAGAGAGAGAGAGATCAAATAGAATAGTTTACCAGAATTGAAATGAGTTTAAAAATAGGTTGCTTTGAAGGATGAGGACGAAGATGAGTTGTGCGTTCGAATTAATTGAATTTTGTTACGCTGTCTGAATTCCTGGCTATTTCATCCTCCAACGAAACCCCATTAAATCATTCAAATTATTTCCTTTTTTTTTTCTGACATTTCTCATCAAACCATTTTCAATTGAAATAGCAAAATATGATCTGTATTTTATCTAATTTTGTCATTCTTTTACTAAAATATTGCCGACGTGTCAATTGCCCATATTTCTCATTAACTTTGACTCGGATACCACACAAATTCATCACTCAGTTTGATTCCATACACCTTTTTCACTTTTATGTATTTTTTTTAAAAAAAGTATGATTCGTTCGAGTTTCTGCAAATCAATGCACTACTTTGTGGGCCATCAATGGTAGGGTCGCCACTATCCATGAATGCCACGTGTTGAATCTTCTTCTTCAGATTAATAGTAAGATTAAATGCAGGAGTCTAGAATTTTCAGTTTTGTGGGTTGTTGTTGGCATGAAAATCATCCTTTATTTCTCGAGCGTGACATCTATATTTCACAAAAAAAAAATACTTCTAAAATTAATCGGTATCATCCAAATTCCAATGGTTCAACATTCACGGGTCAATCTAGGCCCGACTTGTTCCGGCCCAACATATTTGGACTGGACCTGAAACGGAAGAAGTGTAGATACGACGACGTATAAAGTAACGTGGGGGTTTAATGTTTATATTATGCATAAAAGATGCCACCTTTTTAGTAGTTGAGCAGCTAGGATAGATGGATAACCTGATTTTTATCCATTTCTTGATTACGAAACTTGAGTTACTTTATACGTCGTCGTATCTACACTTCTGGATATTTCTTCGGAAATTAAGCACAAAAAAAGTCAAAGGGAAATCCTGTTGAACTGCAAAAAAAAAAAAAGGAATTCTAATATCGATTTATTTTTCTGTAGCAAGGCGAGAATTTGCAGACACCAATTTTTTCAACCAGAAACATTTAACACTAAGAGAAGCAGAGGGAAGGTATTTATGGAGAAGCAAGCATATATATAAGGAGGGAGTGAAAAGTTACCACCATTGATGAACAAGAACTCCACTTTGCCTGAGAGAGGAGAAGAGTTCTAAGCATTCACCATAAGTCTTCTCATATTTTTGGCTCCTCTGGCCAGGACAACACCTCTGCCACCTATTGTAATGGCATTCAAGAAATATCTCGTCTATCAAACAGATTGCCCCCGATTCAAACAGTCTGGGAATTAAATCAAACTCTGTTCCTTCAATGTCCATTTTCATCACCACGAAATCCGTATTCAACACTGTCTTCTTCACCCAATCAGCAAAATCAAAGCCCTGTATCACATCAACCTCGCCGTCAAAGTTACCCATCGGTCGGACCGGCTGAATCCTACCCATTCCTCTACCCTTCTCCTGCACCTCTTGGCCTGGGTCTCGGTTAATTTCGAAGGACAACGTCTCATTCCTCACCCACGCTGCAAATGGCAATAAGGTGATCCCTTTCTTCGATCTATACTCCTCGTGAAAAATTCTGTCTGCCTCTATTGCATATATTCCAAAAGTTTTGTTTTGTTTTGGGTATTGCTTCTTGAACCAACTTCCTATACTGGAACCATAACTTCTGGCTCCAACGTCGATGTATATATACCTACTCTTAAAGCTAATATCTGCCATAGCTGGTAAATACTTGACGTTCTTTATATTCGTCTTCAGCGTTATCCATGGTTTGAGGGGTTCCTCCAAAATCAGTGGCTCAGCTTTCCGGACTAGGTGCTGCGTGTAACCCGGAACAAAGCACTTATTGTCTGAACTGTCATGGGATTTCTGTACCGCATGGAAGGGAAGAATTCCATCCTTTTTCTGTATAATAATTTGACGAATAAATGGCATCGAAGAAGCGAAACCGTCTATGTCCAGTGTTTTAACTATTGTGCAGCAATTGAACAAATTAATAAACGAATTTAAACTGTACGTATCTTTAGCCTTCACATGAATCACCGCAAACCCTTCGGGTTTCAGTGTCCGAGCGATCTCCGAAGAGAAATCCAAAGGGCGGGACAATTTGTCCATGCAGCCCCCACCTGAAAAAATGAAGTCAAAAGTATTATCATAAAACGGGATCCGGTTGCTCTCCCCCTTGATTACCAGAGGCTTGGAAGCTTTCTTGAATGTTCCGATTGAATCGAAGACGCCAATCTCTCTCAGAGCATATACTTCCTCTCCGTTTGGGGTCTCTAAACACAAAGAATTTGAGGCGGATGATAGATAGCCTTCAGCCATCAGATCTTGGAAAATTGACGAGTAAAACTGAACGGCCTTTATCCAAGCTTTGGTACGGTAAAGATCAGGAGTAGGCTCCGGAGAATTAGATCGAACGGCTTTATTCACTACTAAACCCGAAGCTCCACCTCCTGTGCCTACTACAATGCTGTCCGGAAAAGAGAAGAAGCAGAAATTACCGACATTACAAGACTCGCCGGTGATAGTGATGACGTAAGCAAATCGGACAGCAACGATCAGAACAGAAAACAAAAGCCCCCGCACCAAAATATTCCTCACACACGAACACCCGGACTTACCCGCGGCTACTTCCATCGTTCTTTTTTTGCCAAAAAACATTTTAAAAAATAAAAAATAAAGCTCCAAGAAGGGACAAAAAAAAAACAAGAAAGAAGGAAGAGAGCCGGGAGAAATCAAAGCTTAACGACAACAAAAGCGAGCAGAGGTATGGTTAGCTCCGATTAAGGCTCTTCGATGGGAGAGAGGGTCCGAAATCGAAAAAAAGAGCAGAAGAAAACCAGAATTCATGGGGCAGGTATACGGTCTAGGAATTCGGAGAGAAATTTTACGCAAGTCCACAACTACGATCTCTTCCGGGGAAGGAGAGAGTTAGAAGCCATAAATTCCGATGAGAGATTGAACGCCGGAGGAGAGGGAAGGCGATTAGGGCAAGTAGTAAGCGAAAGGTAGTGGTTGACCAGGACAGCCGGCTTTCACGCGCATTTGAAGCGGTGTGAAGACTAGGACGTGTCAATTGTCGTCATGACTTGTTTCATATTTTCATCACATTTTTTATTTTTTTTATTTCATTTATTAAATTTATATTTTAATTTAGGGTAAAAACAAAATAAACCCAAATTATTAGTTTCTTTTAAAAATAAATAATAAAATATAAACCCTAATAACTAAAACATTAAATTATTAAAATATAACAAAACAAACTCTGTCAGATGACTGATCACCCCTGATTATTGTTTATGACTAGAACGGGTGCCGATCTTAAAAGAACGGGAGTCGAGGTAGGGGCGGAGACCCCCTCGTTTCACGTGCAACGCACGTGGGATGAGAACGGGGGCTCCGGCCACCAGACGTCCCCCGTTCTCAAGAGACCATTTTTGCGGGATGAGAACGAGGGGTTTCCCACCTGGTTTGTGATAACAGAGGGTTAGGCCCTCCATCGAGGGACCGATTTTTAAAATATTTCGGAGGATCGGCCCCCCGATGGGGGGCATTGACACCCCCTTCTTCAACCTACCAGGTTAGTGCTTTCTTCTAGACGGAAAAATATCATTCATATTTTCTACGGATGACCACATGTGTTGGCCACTAATGAAACGAATGAAGTATGAGTACATCTGCAGATAAGTTGTCTGCTAATAGTATTAGTGGACATAATTTTCCAGTGCTAGTCTCATGAAACGAATACAGGAATAGAATGAGCATACGAGATTTCAGTAAATTTTCACCTGTGACAATTGCACGCACCTGCATTCATGTCGACAACATATTGTTCTTTGTCATTGCTGACCTCAAAACGAGGATCTCCCGCAAACAAAGAGCTCCAATTTCAAGCTGCACGTTCTAGCTTTACAAGCTTTTTCTTATTTGGGGACACAAGATGTCTGTTGATGAGACCAATTTCTAATATTTTTTCGCAATCCTACTCATCAAGCACTTTTAGATCATTTCGAACATGGTCAGAATCGTTTTGTCTTTAACTAGTAATAAACTGCATTGAATAGCTCGCATAAATTATTTAATCATAGTTCACACTTGGTAATCGAAGAAAACGGATGACTAACCCAATATTTAGGGTCTGTGTCTTGAAAATATGAGTGGGCATTTGGGTTAATCTAATATAAATTCCTCATTTCTCTCTCGAAATGATAAGTTGTGGTTCCCCTGGCCGCATTTCACATTGCATCTATGTATACTTTATACTGAAAATTATTTTTTGAAATTTGCATACATATGCCGAAGGCAGCAGCGGTGGTCGACTAATAATAATTTATGTTGCACAACAAACAACAACCTCTGATATTTGAAAGAACAACAAATTCAACATAAAACAATATAACTAATACAACAAAGACAAATATTTCAAACAACATTTAGAAATGTATTATATCTTTTGACGATCGGAAACAAATGTTCATTCGTATCTCAATTCAACCTGTAGTTCTTATTTCAATATTTGCAAAAACCACCTCCATGAGTCCATACACTCTGATTTCACCTTAGCAACAACAACGAGATATATTCCATCGTTGCCATCAATATTGACGACTGTGAGTAATTAGTTGAGACACGAACCCTTTAGATGATAACCATCCAAATAGATAATAAGTTTACCACACTACAACAAATTTGTCTTGCAAGCAACAATACACAAGTACATTCTTTAGAATACACATGCATCATTACCGTCAGAGCCCACAAAGTAAGAGTGCATGCGCAATGTGCTACCCGAATTTGACCTACGTATTTCTTTTACGTATGACCACAATAGCTTGTATTGTTCATCGCTCTTCCCTTCATTAAGTTTTTGAGATTCGCGTTTTCCTCTCCTGACAAGATTTGCTGTAATGTTGATATTCAAATCCTTCATCACCGTCTCAATAATGAAAAGAATTTCTTACATAGGTTGACTTTTGAATCTATCAAAATAATGATTTACCACTAATTTTGCTGTAACGTGTCGATTCTCAATTTTCTTTGAACAGTTGTGAGAATTGTTGAAACTCTTTATTTGAAACGTAAGCTCGTTTTGCATCTTCAAAACATGCAGTCGTCAATCACATCTGTTTTTACTCACTGCCATTAGGCGCCGAGATTTACTTTTAGTGAATTTGATCCCATAACCATTATTCAAAGCATATTCTATTATTATTTTTTTTCTAATTGTATTTAAAGAACTATGTTTTTTACTCAAATAAAATCTCATCGAAGTGTGAGTAAAGAGAAAATTTTCCGGAACAGAAAATAGTAGAGATGTTTTTGCATTTTTTTCGCGAGCTAAGGTGAAAATGAAGCTGAAGAGTTATATAGTCTCGGGATCGGCCCCCGATCGAGGGCACTGACCCCCCATTCTCAGCAATAATTTAAAGAACTGGGGTCCGTTCAGAGGGCATGGACCCCTCGTTCTCAACCCAAACGGGGGGTCACATAGTGGGTAGTTTTCGGCTGAGAAACCGCAAAAATGGTCTCCTGAGAATGAGAGGCCGTCTGGTGCCGGGAACTCCTCGTTTTCACCCCACATGCAACACACTTGGAATGGGGGGTCTCTGCCCTCCACCTCGACCCCTCCCGTTCTCAACATAGAGTCTGAGAACGGGAGGTCGTTCTGTGGGCGAGGACCTCATTCTTAGCCAATGTGCAACGCACATAGAACATGGGGTCTCCACCTCGGGTCACATAGTGGGTAGTTTTCGGCTGAGAAACCGCAAAAATGGTCTCCTGAGAATGAGAGGCCGTTTGGTGCCGGGAACTCCTCGTTTTCACCCCACATGCAACATACTTGGAATGGGGGGTCTCTGCCCTCCACCTCTACCCCTCCCGTTCTCAACATAGAGTCTGAGAACGGGAGGTCGTTTTGTGGGCGAGGACCTCATTCTTAGCCAATGTGCAACGCACATAGAACAGGCCCCCCCCCCCCCCCCCCCCCCGACAAAACGATCTCCGTTCTAGTCATAAACAGTGATCGGCCACCCATCAATATTTGTTTTGTTAAATTATCATAATTTATAATTTTAGTTGTTAGAGTTTATTTTAAAAAAAAGTTAATAGTTGGAGATTTATTTTAGGTTTAAATTTCTTTAATATAATAGTTTATTTGTATAAATTATTATTTAAAACAGATTAGATAAAACAAATTAATTATTTATTTTCTTCATCACACTACCTATCCTAGTCTTCTCGTGAAATGATAATTAATTATGATTTGCAATAATTTCTTCAATTATTGCGGTTGGTGAAATAAATTAGTGTACGAGGTGTCAAAAACTTTGTCGATTCAGCTTTGACTCCCAATGTAATTAAATTGTTCTAATTCTTAGCTAAACCAGCAAATGATCTTATCTTGTTTGCTCACTAAACCAAGACTTTTAGGACTCAAACTGCTCATCTAACGTGCATAGGTAATCAACTATCTTGACCTGAATTTACTTGTAATTCTGAATAACACGTTATGATCACTATATTCAATTTGTTTAGAAGGCCAAAAGTCAAAGTCGATATTGTTTAAGAAAAAATGGAGAGTTCATTGTAATACTTGTATATTTTGTTACAAGATGATTATTCAATCATCTTTCATGTATACCCTTCTACTCTCTACAGAACTAATTCAAAATATACACCTAACGAAGCGTCTAGGAAAGAAACGAGTCGAGAAAATCCATATCATCCTTGGGTTCTTCCTTGGATCTGGGCAAAAATGTCTGAGAATACACCATTGATGGATCATGACCCATGTGAGAGTTACTGAGTCTCGATCCATACCCAACCAATCCAAACTCTCCGGGCTGCAGGATTTCAGACGGCAATGGTTGGGGTGTGATTGTGTAGTGATGGGAGGAAGGGTAAGACGGGTGGTTAGAATGGATGGGCAGAGCGGAAGGCCTTACAGGCATGGCCGCCGCCGGTGGAGGTCTGTTGAGAGCGTAGCCGCCGCTGCCTCGCGCTGTCGGAACGTCGTGGTTGTGCTTACTCTCGTAGGTGGTGATCACTGCTCTCGCGTCGTTGGCTGCTCGCTCTACGTGTTTCCTCACCGGACAACCGGCGGATGTGCATTTGTAGTAGCTTCTGCAGAAGACAAATGCAAAGAGTTACAGAGAGAATATAGAAAAAATGGAGATCGTTTGAATTGGAGGAAGAGGTCAAAAAGGTATGCCTTGGATTTGGGTTTCCTTTGACTACTTTCTGTCCGTATTTCCTCCATCGGTACCCATCGTCGAGAATATCAATTTCACTTCTCGTCTGAACCACCACTCTCGGCTCTCTGACAGTTCTATTTCCAGAAGAAGATGAACTGGAAACACCCTCGTTTTGATCATCTCCTCTCCTGCGATTAACAAAACCAGCAGAAATAAGTAATAGGAGATTTAGTTTCAAGTTTCATGCCACTCGGAATAGTAATTACGTTACCATCGTTTAGCCTCGGGCTCGACTTCATCATCTCCGGCAGAATTACTGATCGGAGAATTCGATTCGAATTCTTCCGCTCCGACGGAGGCAGAAGTGTCCTCCTGCAACGTCACAGATTTGGCGGTGGAACAAGATTGGAAAATCTGGGAAGACAACTGCCTAGTTGGCTTTGGATGGCTATGGCTTCCCTTGTAAACGATCTCAGTGATCTGACCCTCTAAAGACGTTTCCACTTTCTTCTTCGTTGTGCAATTCGGATGCGTGCATTTGTAATAACTGCGAGGGTTTTCAGCTTCCTTTAACCTGCTTTTGCCCATATTTTCTCCAGTTGTATCCATCGTCTGAACTCCGATGCGGCCTTGCGTACTGTAATTGTTGAGTTTGATGGTTTTGACCGGACTGCAAATTCATCTGAGGCAGGTTTGCTTCTGAAGAGAAATTTTCCGATTTTACTTCCATTTTGTGGGGGAAGACATTGACTTTGTTTGTGGGTCGGCTCGAGTTCCATGATTGTTGCTGGTTATCGCCCTGTTCATGTGATAAAATCAATTTTATACCTTCACAGTAAAATAAAACTAAAAGCAAAATGGTTGAAAGAGTTGAACAAAAGACCAACCGCTGAAACCATGGTTGAATGAGGCTGAAAGGAGGACGACAAAGACGAAGCTGACTGAAATGAAAAGTCAGAGAAAATTTCCATTTTCGCACTGAATTGCTGCTGATTATCACTCTTCCAATCGAAATCCGAAGCAGGAAAAAACCCAGTTGTTGGAGATGGAAAAATCTACTCATAAATCAGCAGACAGAAAAAAAAACATTACTAAAATGTCCGATAAAACACCCGAAGAATCAAATATGAACAGAGCATGACTGCTGAAAACTTACATCAGGGGAGGTGAGAAAAACAGGGGAATAGGGGAGTTCATTGGAGGTGGAACCATTTGGGAGAAGTAAGTAAGAAGAAGGAGATTCCGGTGGAGGAGACAGAGGAAGAGGTAAAGTCTTCATCTTTGGAATTTCTTCTGCATATTTGTTAGTTTTAATGGCAGAAGATCCCCAACAGACTCCACTTGCTTCCTGGTTCGTGTTGGTCATTTTTAATTACATTCGCAGCAGAAGGAGAAGCGCAGCGAAAGAAGAAGCGACGGTCTGGTCTTCCGGCAAAGCAAGCGGTCCCAATTTATACAAATCACTCGAACAACCCGACCATGAGAGAGAGAGAGAGAGAGAGAGAGAGAGAAGAGAGAGAGAGATTTCTGAGAAGCTGAGATGGAAGTTTGACCGTGGAAAATTTTGGGTCAAAAGTTGTGGGTTTGACTGGACTGGAGAGAGGAATTTCAAGTGGCGGGCTGAGTTTAATTCTTGCAGGTGCAGACGCAGCAATCAGTCCTCCGATCATTTCGAAAGATCAAAGACAGACCCAGGCCACGATTCGTTTTAGCTTCAAAATCAAACTACCCAAGACGGGGAAGAAGATAAAAAATCGCTTTTTGCAGAAAATAGAGACTCAGTCAACAATTCTCTAATCCAAGCTGGTGGGTTTTGTTTTATACAGAGATTGTGCAAAATTTGAGAAAACGACGCATCACCAACTCAAAGGAGTGTTATATTAGTGCAACAAGGATAGAACAAAGATCTGTCAAGCTATGGCAGCCATGTCTTCCAACCTCAGCTTCCAACTCTTTGGGTCTACTTCCTGCCTATAACCAAATCATCAAAACCAAATAACATCAGCCGCATTCTTAAGAAATTCAAACGAGAACAGAAAAACTGTGAGATGAAGGACATAAAAAAAAGGACGTACTTTGAACGATTTATCCCGCCATTGAAGAACACAACCCCGTGCTTCTAAATAATCGAGAAGAGGTCGGGAAAGATGGGATTTAAACGATATATGCAGCTTGGCTTTCATCAGTCCTCCCCATGTCAATAAGCAGGTGGCTAATCCACTCGGAGTTAACCCTTTTGTGTGCAAGATAGTGAAATTCTGTAGGCAGCTAAGATTGGCAAGAGACAGGAGACCTGCTTCTGTAACTGAGGTAAATGACAAATTTATCTGCCAAACAAATTACAAGGCCCTTTTAAATTCTCTCTTTCCAGCTCTCCTTAAATTCTGCTAAACTAAGCTGCCCAAAACTTACCTGTCTGAGATTTTGCGAAAACTGGGCAAGCCCGATCATTCCGGCATCGTCGATTTGGCAACAACTTTTCACGTCTAGCTTGGTGAGTTGCTTGCATCCAACGCCGATATCTGTTAAACCCAACGATGTGATAAGGGGGCATCCTCGAGCTTCGATAGTGTGTAATTTCGAGCATTTTGACAGCGCTGATAAGGAGGGATCGGTAATGTTTTTACAGTAGGCAATATTTATCATTTCGAGTCGAGGACAACCTCGGGCAATCGGTATAAGGCTAGAATCTGTTATTCCGTCCAACCTGTGAGAAAGAAAAACACATTTGAATATTCAAATTAAGTTTCAGAATTCATAAGCAAACAAAGACCTGTATAAATCAAGCTCCACAAGCTTTGAGCAGCATCTGCCAATGTGGTCAAGCCCCTCGTCACTAATGTCGAGGCAAAGTCCGAGCTTTAGGATGGAAAGTTTTGAGCACTGTGAAATAGATTTTAGAGCTGCAGGGAAAGAGGAGTATTCAGTCCACCAATTAAAATTAAAATCCAAGATTATTCATTCAAACGGGAAAGACAAAAAACCTTCATCGGTAATTTCATTTTCGGTCAGATCAAGCTCCTCGAGAGCATGACATCGCCGTCCGATCGATATAAATGCTTTGGCAGATACAAGTGAACAAGATTCCATCTGAAGAGAAGTCAACAAAGTGCATGAATTTGCAATTTGGGCAACTGAAACATCGGTTATCGTTCGACAACAAGTGAGATCGAGCTTCCTCAAGTCCTTGTGCTTTGACAAGAGCAAGGAGAGACCTTCGTCTGTAACTCCCGGGCATGTACTTAAGCTGAGCTCTTTTAGCGATATACACCAATTTCCGATTGCTTTTAACCCGGCAGAAGTAACCAAGCAGCCATCTAACTTGACTGATTGTAACTTGGAAAGCTGCCCCAATATGTTGGCATGAGCAAGAGTCACCTAATTCCACAGCCATTTGCTGAATTTTGAGATTACGGGACCACTTATAGCGCTTTATATCCGAATAGAAAGCAGAAAATAAGACGGGACTTACCTTAGAGCCATATGCTAGAGAAAGCTGCTCAACATATTCGATACCACTTGTTAGGAAAGACAGACCAACATGGGTAATGTTGTGACAACTTGACATATCAAGTTTCTGTATGCATCGAAAGCAAGTAAAACTGAAGCTAGCCAAAAAAAGACTACATATGGGAAGCACAACGGAGATTTTTGACGATAGAATTAACAATAAAAAGCTTAGCATTCGAAGCTATTCGAGCAAAAACTTGCATTTTCTTTCCTTTTTCTGTCATAAACTACTCCCAACTAAATGATAAAACCCTCTTACGAGAGAATTGAATTGTTTGAGTAGAGTTTACCTTTAGCGACGGGCATCCAACTTTGAGGAGGGAAAGTCTTTGATCGTCGATGCCAAAGCATCCCTGGAGCGACAGCTCGTCGAGATACTTCAGTTTCAATATAGATGGCAAACACTTATCTGTAATCTGTAGAAACAACAAAGAAGTCTCATTAATTTTCAACCAAATAAACTATATTGGCTACTCTAAACATCAAGTAGAAACGGCAATCACCGGCAAATGTGAGAGATCGAGGCTACGAATTTCTTGACAATTGACAGCAATCAAACCCACTCCTAGGTCTCCAACACTGAAACACCACTTTAAGCTAATCAGCCTCAGCTTTCTACATCCAACTGCGATACACCTGATTCCCATATCCGTAACCAATTTACACCTCGCCAACCACAACTTCTCCAAATTCTTTGCCTCCCCAATTGCAGCCGCTGCCGAGTCTCTCAGCTCTGTGGCGTTGGACAAGTCAAGCTCCACCAAGTTCTCACAATTCAAAGCCAAACTCAGCATCCCAGTGCCTGAAAAGAACCCAGACCTCGAAAGGTCGATGCGGAGGAGCGAGGAGTTGCAAGAATCTGAAATAACGTTCATGTCATCGTCTGTGATTCTACGGCAGAGGGAAAGATCGATATCGGTCACATTTGGGTATCGCTTAAGAATTGAGGGAAGGAGCTCCGGTCGAAGGGGTTTGAGAGCTTTGCGGTGCTTCGATTCGATGGCGTAGAACGCCTTACAGACTAACGAGAAGGACTTCTTGTCAGACGGATTTGGGTCCAGAAAATCAAGGATTGTAAAAATAATTTCATCAGAGAGCAGATCGAAAGAGTTAGAGATGTCGACCGATCTTTGTCTCTTAATGCTCGAGAAGAACATCTCTTCCATTTCGCGGGTGTAGACTGTAGTTAGGGTGAAACCAGAAGAGATAGGAAAGAAAAAGGGGCGAGAGAATCAAAACCCCATGAAGATTGAGAACAGAAAACAGCAATGAAATGGATATGGGCAGCGGAAAGGGTGGTTTTTTAACAGAAAATCATCGTTTGTTCACTACGACTGCAGCTCAATCATATTATTTGCTCAAGGGGGAGACATGGGGAAGAAGAACTGGTAAATGACGGTAATACCCTTTGCCGACCCTTAGACTTTTTAAATCTTGTCGTTTGACCCCATCTGCCAAGACGATCCTGCCCCTTTATTCATTTATTATCATCATTCTTCTCACTTTCTAAAATATTTAAAGGTTAATTAAAAGGTAAAAGGAAGGAAAGGAAGGGGTGTATTGGTCATTTAAGACGTCAAACAACACGGATCCGTACGTAGGAGTACCGAGGGAGGAGACGGGAATATAAAAAGGGGGACGGGGGTGTTATGGTCATTAAAAAAGTCGCTTTCTTATCTGCAGATTTCAACATAGAACTCATAAGGTGAAGAACTTATCTGAGGAAGGACAGATTCAAAGTGCAGAGGGGTACGACCACTCAAAACGCATATTTAATATTCTTCTATTATTATTTATATATTTAAATAACAAAAAAAATATTTTTTTTTCTTGATAAAAATAAATAAATAAGAAAAAAAGAGAAGCCGTACTCATAGTAAAAAAGGAAGATAACCAAGTTAGGTATTGATTGATGATAAGAAAGTTAGGTATTTTTTATATATTAATTTTATTTACATATTAATTTTTAATTTTTATTTATACAATTAACACTCGAAAATTAGGTGTTACCACGCTAGAATTGGGAAACGGGCAAGTTAGGTATTGATTGATGATAAGAAAGTTAGGTATTGATTGATGATAAGAAAGTTAGGTATTGATTGATGATAAGAAAGTTAGGTATTGATTGATGATAAGAAAGTTAGGTATTGATTGATGATAAGAAAGTTAGGTATTGATTGATGATAAGAAAGTTAGGTATTGATTGATGATAAGAAAGTTAGGTATTGATTGATGATAAGAAAGTTAGGTATTGATTGATGATAAGAAAGTTAGGTATTGATTGATGATAAGAAAGTTAGGTATTGATTGATGATAAGAAAGTTAGGTATTTTTTATATATTTAAATAACAAAAAAAAAAAAAAAAAAAAAAAAAAAAAAAAAAAAAAAAAAAAAAAAAAAAAAAAAAAAAAAAAAAAAAAAAAAAAAAAAAAAAAAAAAAAAAAAAAAAAAAAAAAAAAAAAAAAAAAAAAAAAAAAAAAAAAAAAAAAAAAAAAAAAAAAAAAAAAAAAAGAAAAAGAAATGAAAAAGAAAAACTGAGGTTAGCAACAACGAATGGAACATATTCGTAATAAAGAAAGGCGTATCGACAACCTGGATGTTTATCGCAAACTCCCCATGAGGAAGACCGAGTCCTTGATGCTTTTGTAATCCAATATCTTCCCTGTCGATGACAAAGATAATCTTTTGATACAGTTATGACAAAAACAAGGCAAAGCGATGAAGCGTGTAATGAAATATCAATGCATGATGTTCGTTTCTTTTTTGGGGAAAATAGTCACTGAATTCAAGTAGTCTATGGAGAAGGGGGGAAAAGGTATTCAGTTGAGAAGGGCAGAGAGAGGAGGGTGTGTATGAACAGATTTTATCAGATTCTCTCTCTCTCTCTATCATCTGATCTTCGCCTTCTCCCTCTCCCGATTCTTCCTCTACTAATTATACAACTCCTTATCAGGTCCATTTATGTGAACCCTTCTGAATTTAATGAGAAATCTCTTTTATTATGAGCTGCTTTTCAACTGCAACTATGTTCACCTTTGCGTCTGGTTCTATGTCATCAGAAGATGAACCAGACAAATAAGAGGAAGAAAAAGATTATTGCAATTTAACTCTCTCTCTTTCTCTCTTCTTCTGCTTCTTCTCATTTCCCTGTTCTCTGCTAAATTTTCTGTTCTAACCCATGTCTATAATTTCTCCTCTAGGATATATCCTGCCATTGGTAGTTTAGCTTATTCTTACCATCACATTCTAGTACATCCAAAGCACCAGTGCTGCAGTCAGTTAGTGGAAGAATTGGTAAGGTAATCTAGTTAAACTACAATTTCAAATAGAGTCCTCCTAATTGGTACCAATTCAACAGAATATAGCCATTAATAGTAGAAAATAAAACCCTAGGCCCTAAAAGACAATCATGCTACAACAAAAAGTGGAACAAGATTTCATATCAACTAAAGAAATTGAAAAAGAAAAAGAAATGAAAAAGGAAAAAGAGAGAGTAGGCATAAAAAGAGAGAGAAAGGCATAACCTTCTGAGCGTCCCTAGAAACTCCATAACCACTGTAGTACATCTGACCAACCAAGACCTGCATGTTGATATCCCCTCCTTTAGCCTCCTTCAGCGCGTCCATGAACCACCTTTTGATGCAATCAGCCACAACCTCTGCCAATGGAAGCCGCTTCTTGCCCTCTTTTCCTTCGCCGCTGTCTCCCTCCATCTCCGCTAACTTCAACCGCTTCCAATCCGCACTGAAACCTTGATTTCCCGAGGTGGGTTTTCAGTATTTCGGAGTTTTTGAGGCGCCGCGAGTGAAACACACTTACTGTGAACTGAAAGAAGGCGCTCTTCAGAGTCAATTCTCTCTGGAAAAGGAAAAATTGTGCTGTTCTTGAGGTCAAGAGGGTTCAGAGATTCGGGGGAAAACGAAGGTTACAACCCCAACTGAAATGTTCTTTCTTACCCTCTTTCTTTCTCGACTGTAGAGAAAAAGATCAACGTACCACACATTGTGAGATGACGGAGAACAGCACAGAACCCGTCGAGAAAGGGTTTTGGCGGATAACGTAAAGCGGCATTGAACGTCGTCGTTTAGTATCTACCACCAAATATCAGTAGGTGGAGTTCTTGCTATAAATAATAGTTTATATATTTTTTAAGATTTATTTCACAAAGGATAAATTAACAACAATTAAAAAATAATATTACTTTTATCTTCTTATTCTATCCTATTAAAATATTGTCAAACAATAATTGATATAATTAATGTAATAAATCAATTATTTATAATTTATTACATTAATTACACCTTAATTACATACGTCAACGAGTATTTTAAAAAAATAGAATGATAGAATAAGAAAATAAACGTAACATTAATTATTTCAATCACCCAAGTTTTTACATTAAAAATTAATTTAATAATTTATATTTTTTTTCTTAAAAATTATAATAAATAGAGCATCAACCTTGCTCTCTTGTCACTTTTTAGATAGATAATAATAGTTTTGCTTTATAATTTACGCACAATAAATATAATAATTAATATAATTTATTTTAATTATTATACTTCCTAATAAATGACAAGAAAGTATCGAATCATAAAATTAACGTAGTAAAATTAGAAATTAACTATTTAGGATACTGTGTCTAAACCCAACTCAGATTTCTCTAGTGTTGGGTCTCCCTTGTGCAATTTTCAATTTTACTGTACTTTTATTATATCAATAATTATATGACACGTTAACGAGTATTTTAATGTAGTAGAATAAAAAATAAACATATCATTATTTATTTTTATTATACTTATCTAATAATGGCAATTAATCCAAACAATTAATAAAAAAAGTATCTCAAGATTTTGTATATATAATAATAAAAAATAATAATAATAGAGACTGGCCTTTTATGGGTTATATTAAGATTTTAATAAAAATCAAAGAATCTGAATCTTAATTAATATTAATATCCCACTGCATTTATGTCATAATAAACAGATTTAGAAAAGACATTAATTTATTCCATAATTAAGAAATAATAATAAGGAAAAAAAAGTTAAAACCAATTTGAATTCTAAAATATTAGTTTAATTTGAAATACCTCTAAACTAAAAATTCTAACAACTAAAACCTTAAATTATCAGAAATGTAACATATCAAACACTGACGGGTGACTGATGACCTCCAAATATTTGAAAGAACAATTGAAAATGTATTATATCTTTTGTCAATCCGAAACAAATATTCATTCGTATCTCGATTCAATCTGTACTTCTTCTTTTAATAATTTCAAAAATCACGTTCGTGAATCTATACACTCTGATTCTACATTGACAACAACAACATGATTTATTCTATCGTTGCCATTAATACTGACGACTGTCAGTAATTGGTCGGGACACGAATCCTTTAGATGACAAATATAATATAATATAATATAATATAATATAATATAATATAATATAATATAATATAATATAATATAATATAATATAATATAATATAATATAATATAATATAATATAATATAATATAATATAATATAATATAATATAATATAATATAATATAATATAATATAATATAATATAATATAATATAATATAATATAATATAATATAATATAATATAATATAATATAATATAATATAATATAATATAATATAATATAATATAATATAATATAATATAATATAATATAATATAATATAATATAATATAATATAATATAATATAATATAATATAATATAATATAATATAATATAATATAATATAATATAATATAATATAATATAATATAATATAATATAATATAATATAATATAATATAATATAATATAATATAATATAATATAATATAATATAATATAATATAATATAATATAATATAATATAATATAATATAATATAATATAATATAGAATGGATGCTAAAAGCTGTTCATCTTTTCACTTGTTATCATCGCCATGGCCGTCGCCTCTGCATCTGCTTCAGGAGGTTCTCTCTATCTCTCTCTCTCTCTCTCTCTCTCTCTCTCTCCCCTTTGTATTTCTGCTTAGTTTTCATATTTCTGTGTGTAGATTCAGAAGGAGGGCCGTTTATTTACTGCCTCCGTCTGTGTTCGTCGGCGTTCGAGGATGCTGAATGCAACGCCGAGTGTTTGAGCGGTGTGTTGGGACATGGAAAATGCATCTTCACTGGTCCTTCCGCAACCCAGAAGACTTGCTGCTGCCATGGCTAAATTTTATTATTTTTAATAATTAATTTAGTTTATGAACTTTCTTTATACCTTTATAATGATAATGTCCGAGGCCATTTATCCATTTTTAAATGCTTAGTAAAATTCCTCGTTGAATTCAATATAATATATATATGAATTACTAAATTACGAAATTTCATAATCTAAATATGTTATTTATCTATTTTATGTTAGAATTCAATTTTTATCGATCTAACGTGCCTCTTATAACAAAAATACAAGCATTTAGATCAAGTTCGGAAATTCGAAATATCTCCAGCTATTGACGATAAATCGGGGACAGTTGCTTTCTTTCAGTGAAGAATCTCTTCTAAACCTTTGTTTTTCACGATCGATGGTGTATTTCGTAAAAATGAGAAATAGACTTAGGAGACCTTTAACTAATGAACTCTTTTTATCAAAGAGTTTTCATTGACGGGATGCAACATGGACGGTTGTCTTTGATGGTGTCTCTTGAAAAACTGGACCGAACCATATAGTAATTAAAATAATTACTAACATTTTAGTAAAAAAATAACATTTAATCTAGATTAAATTTTACTCAATTAACTGGTAATGGCCCTTGGGTGGAATGTTAATTCTTGCAAAAATAATTTTAGGCTGTATATAATGATCTTTTTTATAGAGTAAAAAACTCTTGCGTATATTCATTAGCAATTTGACTTCACTAGGAGAAACTGGTACTATTAAGTGTAGACCTGATTCAAATAAGAAAAATGTTTATGAGAACTTAAATATGTTGCATAATTTGAGTCACTTGCCCTTTCGATTGAGATAAAAGGGGATGTACCGTGTTCCGACCTAGCATTATTAGCTAAGTTGTGACAACTCATTCTATGAGGGCGATAATAGTGTGGGTGAGCCGCGGCAGCAGGTTGAATAGTCGACCACCCGAGTCTTTTCCAAATTTTGATTGCCTTCTGGTAAGATTTTGATAGAATTTGTCGTAATAGACGAAATCTCATCAGAATCCGAGAAACACCTTTGGAATCCAGAAGAGGCCTACCCAGCTAGCCGACTCAAGCCTGACCCTGCTCAGGCTTGGAGAGGGTTGCGGGTCTTATACCCATCCTTAGGTGCGAGCCTCACAAGTACTGAAAGAGTTGTACAATCTTATATCGATTGAAAAGACATGAAAAATCAAAACATAAGTAGAATTCTCTTCTTAGACTAAAACTATCGTTTTATGATAAAATCTAAAAATAAATCTGTACAGATCTGAACTCAAATCACATGATATCTTATTGGCAATGTTGGAGCTCCACCCATGCAATCATAAATATTTTTGAATTATACATCTGTATTTTACTTCCTTACTCCTGTAGACATGGGAAACAACCTTGAAAATACATTGTGAACGTGTCCACAGTAAAATTGAATAAGGTTGTTGGCGTTTAAGATAGACCTATGCAGATTCAAGGTTTGGTGCTTTTAATGGTCGTTTTCAGCTTTATTTCTTCTGAGTCTGTGGGCAGATATTAGTTAAATTATAAATATTATGACAGTTACATTTACACATAAGTTTTCAAAGTTTTTTAAAAGTGTCACCCACCCTGTCATTGTCTGACAAATAGCTTTTAAACCCTCAATTTTATACTCTGACGTAGTATTTATGTTTTTGACATGTAGTGGTAGAATGTTTGTCGGCTCGTTAGTTAGTGTTGATACTCCTAGCAAACTCTCTGCATTCATAAAAATGAGTGATCGAACCTTTAATCTTTCTATCAGTGTAAATATAATTCTTGTGCCAGCTAGCCATGTAAAAACTATGACGGTCTAGTGTAAGGATTCAATTCATTATCTATATTATTAAGGGTGTATAATCTCAAATTACTTAGGAGCGTAAAAAATACATAATTTATAAGTAGGGTTTCACTCCTTACCTGATTCAACGTTGTTAGGATTAGACGCCCTAATCCACCTGTATCGAACGATCCAGAATACGAAAAAGAAAAGGAGAAAAATAATGAACACCGAATTTTACGTGGAAAAACCCTTACGGGAAAAAACCACGGGCAGAGGAACAAATCTACTATGAAGATCGAAATACAACCGCAGGTTTTGTGACTCTAGTTTACATCAATTTATAGAGAAAACAAAACCCTAATGAGATTCTCAAAATGGGCCTAATCGGTTTGGCCCATATAGAATTCGGGTCATACCCAATTCTAACAAATCTCCACCTTGACACGAATTCCATATAAGAGATCCAACGGGCTACTCGGCCCAACTCAAAACGAATCCAGAATATTGAACTCTGATAATCTCCACCTTCGAAATTCCGGTGCAAGGAAACAAATCTTCAAAATATTAAAAATGTCATCCTCTGCCACAACGGCCCCAGATGAGCCACCTTGACACGAATTCCATATAAGAGATCCAACGGGCTACTCGGCTCAAACCCAAAGCGAATCCAGAATACTGAACTCTGACGATCTCCACCTTCAAAGAAATTTCGGTACAAGGAAACAAATCTGCAAATCTTCCTCAAATCTCAACCTCCCAACAAAACCGATATTTTTGCGCTCCCAAAAATATCACAAAAACTTGTTCCCAAGGAAACAAGGAAGAAGAACGAAATAGTGAGGTTGAACGGAGTGAGGCGGCTCTCCTCTCTTCACTGGTCGGCAACAAGAACACCGACCAACCCTTTCAAAAATCAGAATAAATTCCACAATATTCTGAACCAACAAAATTGCCAAACAAAATAGATAATTTCCCGATCAATTATTCAGCCAGCCACAGAATTTCAATATCAGAATTTCTAACAATATCTCCACCCGATGATTACTCCGTAAATAACAGCAAATAATATCTCAACCCTCCAGAAACTTCAGAACCCGGATATTTCACAAACAAGAATTTTAGAATATACTCCAAAAATAACAGATTTCCAGCACCCAAATAATCAACGCGCAGAATTCTGAAAAACTGTGAAAAATACCAAAAACTGAATAAGCTTGCTGCTCGGAGGTTGCTGAACGGAGAAGGCAACAGTGGACAGAGCGCGGCGACTCTGCTCGGTTGCTGACAGACGACGGCGACTAGGGCTTGGCGACAGCGGCGCGGAGGTGTGCGGCTCGGAGATGGAGTCGAAGCAGATTGGCGGCGAGATTCTGAACGAAACGCGGCGTTCGCGGCTAGCAGAACGGAGCGCGGTGGTGTTTGTTCTCCGGCGACTATGCTCGGTTGATGACAGACGGCGTCGACTAGGGCAACGACGGCGAGGCGCGCTGGGGCTCGGGCGGCGCTCTCCTCGGTTCTTCTCTGTCGAAGAACAACAGAACCAAAGGAAAAACAAAAACTTTCCTTTTTTTTTTTTTTTCTTCAAATTTATTTTTCTCTCAAAAATTGCAAATTTCCACCAAAAATTGCAAACCTAAAAATTCGTTCGATACCTTCGAAAAATCAAACCTTGATTTTCGGAAAAAAAAAAAAACTTCAACTTGCTTTGATACCACTTGTTAGGATTAGACGCCCTAATCCACCTGTATCGAACGATCCAGAATACGAAAAAGAAAAGGAGAAAAATAATGAACACCGAATTTTACGTGGAAAAACCCTTACGGGAAAAAACCACGGGCAGAGGAACAAATCTACTATGAAGATCGAAATACAACCGCAGGTTTTGTGACTCTAGTTTACATCAATTTATAGAGAAAACAAAACCCTAATAAGATTCTCAAAATGGGCCTAACCGGTTTGGCCCATATAGAATTCGGGTCATACCCAATTCTAACAAACGTGTTTTGGGCTAATTTCAAAAATAAATCTATGTAGGTTCTGCTCCAAAGCGGACAATATTGTGCCGAGAGTAACGAGAGATGCTACAAGATTGGTTGTCATTTTATTTATGGAAATTTTGATAGAGAGAGCTCTTAAATGATGAAGGCGAACATCTCGTGTGATCCTGTTTATAATATATACATAGTAATGCAACATTAGAATTGCCTCTATCTAATATAAAATGAATGAATCAGGCCCTCAGAAAGAGAAGGCAACCATGGCTATTCTGAAAGTTGTCACCCCCTTCTGGATTTGTCACCAACTGCAGCCTGAAGCTTGTGACGAGGAAGATGGAGAAGCAGGGCACGTGCATGGCCAACTCAACTCGCGGACAGTGCGGGAGAGCTTTGTAACCCTAGTTGGACGAGTTAGCTTTTCATGTGCCTTTCTTCACCATCTTCACCAGCACAGCAGGCCAGAACCTTATTTTATACTGCCATGAAATTACTGAAAGACGTTAGCTGCGAAAGTTGATGGTACGACGATGTTTTGTTAAGATTATGGCTGATCTGACGATAAGTTCTGTATCATTTGTATTTGTCTTGGAGAGAGCTCCACCACCATTGCCAAAGTAAGCTATGTTATCATTGTTTTTTTAACTGTAAATCCTATTTACACAGATCATTGTTATAGTTTCAACCTTCACTCTTGACACTTTCTCAGTAGGAACAGCTTCTGGCACAGAAGCTGTTCGTCCGTTGATCTCACCGGAGAAGAGGTCCGCACGCAGCTTCGTCGCAGCACTGGAGCCGTCGATTCCTGTTTGCTTCGTCTCAGACCAGATCTGAAGCCAACGTCTTTCGAGAGAACGCCGTTGATTCTGTTGGAATGAGGAAGAGAGATTTTTTAGAGAAAGGAAAAATATAAGTAGAGAGGAAAAAACTTGAGAGAAACTATTTGTATTGAAATGATTTTGGTTATTGGTTTCTCTTACAAAAGTCTAAACTCATATCCTATTTATAGGACTATTTGGTACATATATAAAACAATACATGAACCACCTATTTAATGTTCTAACACTTAATGAGACATCTAAGTACATGAACTAATGTAATTATACATACATGAATCACAACTCCCTAGATGCTATTTCACAAATACATTGACTTCAACCAAGACCATATTAAAAACATACATTAACTAAAATATATTATTTGAATTAAGCTATATTTTCAACATCCTCCCTTAAGCTTAATTCCTTATAACTTCTAGCATTATCCTTAGCTTGCTGAAACTTCATGGACTACGCCACCTAGTGTGCCTACTAAGAGTCTTTCAACACTTAGCTGTTTTTGGCATGCCTTAGGAGAAAGCCCAGCTCCTCCTTCCTCGATTGTGGCGATCCGAGCTTATACCTCTGTTCGCAGTGCTTTACCTACGAGGTGCGCTCCTCCTTGTTGTGCCCACATTGTATCTGTCTGGGTCGCAATACTTTTCCCAAGCTATTGCGATGCTCTGCTTGCATCCCAGATTCGTCATGCTAGCCAGCCTACCCTCGGCTAGGTTCACTTTTTTGAAGATAACTTATGGACTGCGCCACCCACGCACCCCAGTGCGCCCCACCAAGTGCACATCACACTTAGCTGATTTTTACGCGCCTTAGGAGAAGCTGCTTCATGGGTAATGGAGTGTGACAAACCACCCCCGCCAAATGAAATTGAAGACCTTGTCCATACCCAAGCTAGGTAGTCTCTGACTTGCTTCTCGAATTGCCAAAGATTGACATCTTGCTCCCACGTGGCTTTGTCTTCATGTTCCCATTGCACAAGAAATTTCTGCCGCTTTTTATTTTTTATTGTTCGGTGGTTAAGTATTTTTACCAGCTTCTTGGTGAATTCCACTCGCATCCCAGGTTGTGCTCTTTGCACATAACTCTGATATCCTTCAAAATACGGTTTAAGAAAACTTACATGAAAAATAGGATGGAGCTTGAGCCGCTCGGGAAGTTGCAATCAATAGGCAACCGATCCAACTCTCTTGATCATAACGAATGGTCTATCATATCTTGGAAGGAATCCTTTGGGGAATCCCGGGTCCTCATCCTTACTCCAGAGTAGTGGATTGAGCTCTAGAAGAACCTTATCTCCACGCTTGAATTCTTTAATCCACTTGGGTTTCGTGCCTCTCATGTGATGTGGTTTTTTTGCCTTTGGAACTACTTCCAGTTCCCACCCTACTACATGAGCTATCCCTCGCCCTTGAGGTTTCCATGATCTCATCACCTTCCTTGGTACTTTGCACCCTCGGTCACCTTTGACCCTACTCGATGAGGTTGTAACGATTTCCTTTGGCACCTTGCTGAACCAGTAAGCACCTTGTCTATTCCCATAACAGTGCCCGCAATGCATTGTTCGATGGTGAGGCCATCCATCCCCAATCATGCTTGGAGTTTATCCAACTTCCTCCTGATCAACCGGAGTTTTGCAACAAATAGGTTGTCCCCGGTCATTGTCGTTGATACACCCATGAAACTCTCAAGCCTCGAGAGTCTTGCAAGGATCATGTCCATCTGATCTTGCACAATCGTCGCCATGAGTGGGTGATGTCCGTCGGTTGTTCCAAATAGCCATAGCTCTGATATCAGTTTGTTGGGATGAGAAAGAGAGATTTTTTAGAGAAAGGAAAAATATAAGTAGAGAGGAGAAAACTTGAGAGAAACTATTTGTATTGAAATGATTTTGGTTATTGGCTTCTCTTACAAAAGTCTAAACTCACATCCTATTTATAGGACTATTTGGTACATGTAAAAAGCAATACATGAAACACTTATTTAATGTTATAACACTTAATGAGATATCTAAGTACATGAACTAATGTACTTATACATACATGAATCACAACTCCCTAGATGCTATTTCACAAATACATTGACTTCAACCAAGACCATACTAAAAACATACATTAACTAAAACATATTATTTGAATTAAACTATATTTTCAACAAATTCCACTGTCAGGATCGTCGGTTGCTTCAAAGAACAGTCCGTCTAACCTCCGTCGCATCTCTTTCGACAGAAGCAGCCGAGTTAGCTGTTTGTCCGAGCCAAGTTTTCATTTTTCAATATCCGGTGTCGATTGGTACTGCTGCTGGAGTTCCTGGTGTCCTTTGCAAAGTCTCTATTTCTCTTTGCCTACTGATTGGAAAATAGTGATTTTGTGTTGACATTTGAGAATTGAGAGAATTTTTCTTCAAAGTGATTCTAATTTGTGTTGGGATTTTTACTTCACGTGTTACCTGATGAGTAAATTCTTACTTCTTTATGCCTAAAATCATCTATATTGATATTATTTACGATTCTCCAATGCCATTAGTGGACGTTGGTTTAATTGTTACACTAAATTATTAGGAAATCTAAAAGTAGATGAAATGTCTTTCTTTTTTTCTTGTATCATTTGATCTTATTCATTTTGTTGTGTGGTGACCTTCTCTTATAGCCACTAAGGGAGATCTAAATATCAGGTTTATTGTTGTAAATTCTTTACGTTCTAATTCTTTTAGTTAATTTCTCTATTCTATCGATGAGCCAGACAACCAAACCAGAAAAATAGCACACAATCAACACAACAGATTTTACCGTGGTTCACCAAAATGGCTACATCCACGTTGAGCTCCACAGGAGGAACTCGTGCACTATAAGATGATGATTGTACAAAGAAACAAACCGAAGAACAACAACGATTAAGAAAAAACGAAACCTAACCGGATGCTCGAACTCAACCTGGTTCGAGCCCTAGAGAACTCCCTGCCTCTAGCAATCAAGACGATCGCCCACCGGATCCAAGGCTCGTCGCTCCTTCTGTCGCCGTCGTCTGTGAAGCCAAGGGAAACCGAGAGCAAAACCGTCTCTTCTCCGTCGCCCTAGCTCTCCCTCTCTCTGTTTCTTATTTCTCTTCGTTTCTATAAAAAAACCCCTCTCTGGAACTTCTATTGTGCTTCTTTTAATAAAAACAACCTATTTCTATTTTTACATAAACATTAATAACAAATGGGCTTAAGTGAAATAGATGGGCTTTGGGCTTCACGGTTATTTGGGCTTCACACAACAATCTCCACCTTGAAGACCAACCTAACCCACTAACCGTCAACACATAATGCACGAACTCCTACAACTGCTTCGCAGCTCGGACCGATGAAGGTCAGTTTACAAATAACAAATTCAAGCAATGCTTGAACTTGGTATTTGAAACAATCTTTGTGCCCTTGTCTACAGGATTGTCCTCCGTAGGTACCTTCAACAAATTCACAACATTAGTAGAAATCAAATCTCTAATAAAATGATATCTAACATTAATATGTTTAGTTCTTTCATGATATACAAGATTTCTACTAAGATGTATCACACTCTGATTATCACAATAAATAACAGAAATAGAGTTTAGCAACTTAGCTTCCTTTAGTAGACCTTGCAACCACACAGCTTCCTTCATAGCATCAGCAATCGCTATATACTCCACCTCCGTAGTGGACAACGCTACCATGGGTTGTAATTGTGACTTCCACACAATACAATTCCTTCCCAACGTGAAACAGTAAGCTGTAGTTGAGTTCCCCTCATCCCCGTTACCTGCAAAATCAACACCTACAAATCTCACAAGATCAAATGCAGCATTTCTATTACCATAGAACAAACCAACATCTATTGTACTATTTATGTATGCTACAACCCACTTCAAGGCTACCCAATAATCATACCCAGTATTTGACATAAACCTACTCAATAAAGGTATAACAAATGACAAATCTGGCCTAGTACTGACCATAGCATACATGACTGATCTTATCACACTAGAGTAAGGAATATTCTTATTCTCCATCTTAATCAGCTCCCAAGTCTTGTCCTTCTTCATGGCACCCAGCCATTTGTTAGAATCAGTAGAACTAATAGCTTCTTGATAGCTATTTGGTTCAATTTGTCTAACATCCAAAGAAGCGACAAGAACTGCATATACGAGCTCAACATAAGAGAACCTACGGTTAAGAATAACCTCTCTCCTACTCCTATCACGGATGAGCTGATAGTTAGACAGATCTTCATTGACCGATCTAGTCAACAGCTCAGCCTCAACTGGAGAATCATTTTCAGATTGATCTCCAGTTTGATCCTCAACTTGATCATCAACGCCTATACCAGGCTCATCAGAGCCACCCATAGGCTCCACCTCAAACTGCATATTAACACCTGTACCAGGCTCATCAGAGCCACCCATAGGCTCCACCTCAAACTGCATATTCTGATGCACTTGAGTGGTCTCACTAGACTCTTCACTAGAATTAGTAGGAGTCTTACAAGGGAAAAAATTCTCATCAAATATGACATCTCTACTCACAATGCTCTTAATCCCTCTAGATTCCTTGTCCTTTCCAAACATCTCCTGTTTGCTAAATGAGTCAAGTCCCCCTTGACTCATATGTCCTAATCTCAGATGCCATTTCTCAGTAGCAGCAAGACTAGGATTAACAGACACCGTATTCAAAGAACTAGACTTACATGAGCCATCAAGAATATATAACCCGCCAACTTTCCTACCAGTCAGAACAATTTTCTCATTCTTGACGACTTGCATACTCCCATTGCTAGTCCTACTCTCACATCCCAAATCATCTAAGGCGATACTGCCCATACCGACAACATCACAAGTGTCGTCATTTCCCATGAACACCGTCTCATTCATAACTTACTGGAAATCGATAAACCAGTCCCTATGAGGACTCATGTGAAAGCTACACCCGGAGTCAAGCACCCAAGTATCAAGGCACTTTAAATCAGTGACATTAAACACCTCACAAGGGTCATCCTGATTATTCTCACAGGCAATGTTTGATTCATTATTCTCCGATTTATTTTTCCTAATCCAATCGAAGCAATTCTTCTTCAAGTGACCAACCTTGCCACAGTGGAAACACTTCCTAAACTCATTCTTACCATTGTCAACATTTTCATTTTTAGACTCATTCCCTTTATTCTTCTTTTTGAACCTATTTCTAGCATTATTATTATTTTGTTCGGGTCTATTCTTCACAAAGAGATTCGAACCAGATCTCTTTTGTTTCAGTAGTTCTAATTCTCTGGTTTTTAAACCAGAAGAAATCAGATCTACACTGGGGACGACACCGGCATACTGGTAAGCGTCTTTGACTACTTGGTAAGACTCAGGAATAGAATTTAATAGAATCATTGACTTAGTAGTTTCATCTAAGGCCTGATCAGTACCTTTTAATCTAAGAGTCAATTTTAGAAATTCATCTAAATTTTCATCTATTGACTTACCAGTGTCCATTTTCCAAGAGAACAAGGAGCCTTTAAAGAATGCGAGATTAGGGGCAGTTTGAACCGAATAAATCGATTCAAGCTTACCCCAAATCTCTAGTGGAGTATCAGCTCCATCAACCTTTCCTAATCCAATCGAAGCAATTCTTCTTCAAGTGACCAACCTTGCCACAGTGGAAACACTTCCTAAACTCATTCTTACCATTGTCAACATTTTCATTTTTAGACTCATTCCCTTTATTCTTCTTTTTGAACCTATTTCTAGCATTATTATTATTTTGTTCGGGTCTATTCTTCACAAAGAGATTCGAACCAGATCTCTTTTGTTTCAGTAGTTCTAATTCTCTGGTTTTTAAACCAGAAGAAATCAGATCTACACTGGGGACGACACCGGCATACTGGTAAGCGTCTTTGACTACTTGGTAAGACTCAGGAATAGAATTTAATAGAATCATTGACTTAGTAGTTTCATCTAAGGCCTGATCAGTACCTTTTAATCTAAGAGTCAATTTTAGAAATTCATCTAAATTTTCATCTATTGACTTACCAGTGTCCATTTTCCAAGAGAACAAGGAGCCTTTAAAGAATGCGAGATTAGGGGCAGTTTGAACCGAATAAATCGATTCAAGCTTACCCCAAATCTCTAGTGGAGTATCAGCTCCATCAACCTTTCCTAATCCAATCGAAGCAATTCTTCTTCAAGTGACCAACCTTGCCACAGTGGAAACACTTCATAAACTCATTCTTACCATTGTCAACATTTTCATTTTTAGACTCATTCCCTTTATTCTTCTTTTTAAACCTATTTGTAGCATTATTATTATTTTGTTCGGGTCTATTCTTCACAAAGAGATTCGAACCAGATCTCTTTTGTTTCAGTAGTTCTAATTCTCTGGTTTTTAAACCAGAAGAAATCAGATCTACACTGGGGACGACACCAGCATACTGGTAAGCGTCTTTGACTACTTGGTAAGACTCAGGAATAGAATTTAATAGAATCATTGACTTAGTAGTTTCATCTAAGGCCTGATCAGTACCTTTTAATCTAAGAGTCAATTTTAGAAATTCATCTAAATTTTCATCTATTGACTTACCAGTGTCCATTTTCCAAGAGAACAAGGAGCCTTTAAAGAATGCGAGATTAGGGGCAGCTTGAACCGAATAAATCGATTCAAGCTTACCCCAAATCTCTAGTGGAGTATCAGCTCCATCAACCTTTCTCAAGACATTGTCCGAGAGGTTTAAAATCAAGAGGTTGTACGCCTCTTCGTCTATTTCCTCCTTTCTCTTTTTCTGCTCATCAGACCATTTACCTTGGTCTTTTTCTAGAGCAATGGCGACTTTGTTGTGTGAAAGAAGTGCACGGATCTTCTTTTTCCACACACCAAAATCAACCTTTCCGTCGTACACAGAGATTTCAAGTCTTGTTGAAGACATTCCCTCTCCCAAAAAATAACCCCAAAAATAACAAAAATAAAAACGAATAGCTCTATATTCAGCTTAACAATTTTATCACAACACAAAAAACTAAATGCAGGGAACCTATCAACCCAAAAATATTGCACAGTGACAATCAATTAAACTAAAGCACAAGGGATAAAGCAGACAACTCAAATCATGCTGTAATCGAAAAACACACTGTTTTTGTAAAGCACACTCACAGTAACTTTTAATTACATCCACTGTTGTCTGTGTAATTAAACCACACACAGACTGTTATCTAAGGCACACTCACAGTAACAATTAATTAAACTCAATCACTGTTAGTTAACCGGAATATAAAAATGCAATCAACCAATCAACTTATGAATTAAACCACAGACACAGCAACCAGTATTCAAACAGATGCAAGACCGTAGGATCTTAATTCAAGAAAAGAAAGAAAACAAAAAACAACTAAAGAATACCGAAATCAAGAAACGCAGGAGCTAAGATTTGTTTCAAGAACCTGGCTCTGATACCACTATTCAAAGAATTGCAAGTTTGTATAATATTCAATCTCAAGAACAGAATAAACAGAGAACGATTTCTATTAACTAGAATACAGAGAGCAATATTCCAGCAAGAAAAAGAATAGAAAAACAATTCTTAGAATTCATTATCAAGATACAGAGAACGATTTCATTAGAATTCCAGAGAAGTAAAAAATAGAAAAACAACTTAAACAACAAAATTATCAAGAAACGCAGCAGCTATAATTTTGTTTCAAGAATCAATCAACCTCGCTTTGATACCACTGTTGTAAATTCTTTACGTTCTAATTCTTTTAGTTAATTTCTCTATTCTATCGATGAGCCAGACAACCAAACCAGAAAAATAGCACACAATCAACACAACAGATTTTACCGTGGTTCACCAAAATGGCTACATCCACGTTGAGCTCCACAGGAGGAACTCGTGCACTATAAGATGATGATTGTACAAAGAAACAAACCGAAGAACAACAACGATTAAGAAAAAACGAAACCTAACCGGATGCTCGAACTCAACCTGGTTCGAGCCCTAGAGAACTCCCTGCCTCTAGCAATCAAGACGATCGCCCACCGGATCCAAGGCTCGTCGCTCCTTCCGTCGCCGTCGTCTGTGAAGCCAAGGGAAACTGAGAGCAAAACCGTCTCTTCTCCGTCGCCCTAGCTCTCCCTCTCTCTGTTTCTTATTTCTCTTCGTTTCTGTAAAAAACCCCTCTCTGGAACTTCTATTGTGCTTCTTTTAATAAAAACAACCTATTTCTATTTTTACATAAACATTAATAACAAATGGGCTTAAGTGAAATAGATGGGCTTTGGGCTTCACGGTTATTTGGGCTTCACACAACATTTATCATATTGATAATTGCACTCGTTATTGTTTGATCTACATTATGAAACGTCATTTTGATTTCTTGAGTATTTTTATTGAGTTTCAAACTCTCTTTAAAACTTAATATTATGCTGTATACAAATGTATTGTTGTGAGAGTCAGAGTCGAAAAAAAGATTCCTCACTTCTTTCTCTCTTTCTCTCATTCCAAAGAGCATTAGCAATCCGTTTGAGCTAATGCGATATTCTGCTTTTGATAGGATACATTTGTTAGATCATAGCATATATCGTAAAGTTGTTGGGAGCTTAGTTTACCACACTATTGCTCGTCTAGACATTGCACATGTTCACATCATCAATGAATTTGTTACTTCACCTACTAAAATTAATTGGGATGTTGTTCTTCTTATTTTAAGGTATCTTCGAGATACTCAGTTTCAAAGTTTTTTTTCAACCATTTCCTCTTTGAAAATGCAAGCATACTTTGATGTTGATTGGACTGGTGATCCTAAAGATCGCAAATTTACTAGTGGACTTTGTATCTTTTTAGGAGATTCTCTCATTTCATGGAAGATCAAAAAACAAGATAGTATCTCTAAATCTTCAACAAAGATAGAGTTTCGCGCTATGCCTTCTATTACTTGCGAGATAATTTAGTTGCGTTGGTTACTTGGCCTACTATCTTTTATTGTGACAACAAGAGTACATTTAAATTGCACGTAATTCAGTATTTTACTAGGGAACCAAGAACATCGAAATTGACTATCATGTCGTTTGTCATCACTTTCAAGCTAATACTATCGCACTTCTTTTTGTCCCCTCCTCCGTACAAATGGTCGATTTGTTTACAAAATCATGTATAGCTTCATGATTTCATTTTCTTTTTGGCAAATTCTCGACGGCTTCTACACTCGCATTCTTAGTTTGAGGGAGAACGTTAAATTATATGTTATCATTATAATTTATTACAAGGATAGTTTAATATTGTTTTATTTTTGTCACCCTATTTACATGATTTTTTCTTTGTTTTTTTATTATCATGCTTTGAATGTGACATCCAAACATCTTTTCACTCAAATTGATTAGTTGGCTGCTATCACGCTACACAGTAATAAAGTAAAAAACTAAGAGTTTCTTCATAATAATTTCTCCTTTTAATACCACTCAAAACTTATTTTTATTTTAGGAAAATTAACAAAAAAAATCTTTAAACTAAATGGTCATTAATAAATTCGTCGTTAAACTATGGTCCGTTAACAAAACTACCATTGTCGTCAAAATGTCCGTTAAAATTTAGTTGTGTGGGAGCCCGGTCTTGGAGAGCGGGATCTCGCTCTGTGAGTTTTTTCCCAGGAACCGGAGCCCCCTGCTAAAGAGCGAGCTCCCACTCCATTTTTTTCTTTTAGAGTGGAATTTCGCTGTTGAAGAGCGGGCTCCCGCTCTATGGACAATATACAAATAACGTAGTCAAAATCTCTCATACGCACAATTTTTTCTCTCCAGGCGAAATCTCATTTCCGCTCGTTGTTGTCATTTGGAGAGGGATCTCACTAACAAAGGGAGAGATCCCGCTCCAAAGACAGTGCATGTTGTTTTTTGAGCTATTTTTACATTATCTATTCATATTTTACAGACGTGGCTCTGCTCATTGCCTAATAAATTTTCATATCGTTTTAACTGTACTTCCACTACTCATCCGGGGAAGAATCTCAATTACAAGTGCAATGGTTAACGAGAGCTCATCTTTGATTTCATCCCACCAATATACTTTCTTAAATGCTCAACTCTTCAAACTTGAAGCTTTTCTACATTTCTTCCAAGAGTCTACATTCTCTCTCTCTCTCTGCGTCTTTGCTGCTTCTTCTCTTCACTTCAAAGCCACAATTTTTAGATCTTCTTTCAAATGGCATGACTTCGTCCTAGAAATCAAATGGGTAAAACTTCAGATACCAATTGGATGAGTAAATTTGAAAATAATCCATAAAAAATATTCAGATTCATGCGAAAACTTAGTTCTTTTCCATTTACAAGGCTACCTAGTTTCATCGGGTCTTATTTCCTAAACTACATGTGCCATTGAAAAAAGAATCATACATGTACAAAACAGAAGAAAATTTTTCACAGTTTCATAATTATCTTCCTTTTTTTTAAAGAATAAAACTCAAGAAAAAAAAAAAAAACATGATAGTGGGCGGAATCCTGCCTTGCGTTAGTGGGATCCTGCTCCAAATGACAACAATAAGTGGAAGAGAGATTTCGCTTGGAGAGAAAAACTTGCGCGTATGAGAGATTTTGACCGTATTAATTATATACAGCGAGCTCTCGCTCCAAAAACAATATCTAAAAGTAGGAGCCCGCTCTTCAATGGTGAAATCCCGCTCCAGAAGAAAAAAAAGAGTGGGATCTCGCTCTCCAAGGCCAGACTCCTGCACGACCAAATTTTAACGAACATTTAGACGACAATAGTTGTTTTGTTAACAGACTATAGTTTAAGAATGATCTTATTAACCAATATAGATTAAGAGCGAATTTATCAGTAACCACGTGGTTCAAGAGATAATTTTATTAATTGATTTAAACAATGCTTTGGTTGAATGTTATCGATGACCTGTGCACATGAATACAGTAACAAGTATTGTGTTGACAAAGACATGTACGAAGTGACTGAATAATCCAAACGAAGACTACGCCTCCCTAGTTGTGGCGGTCTATCTCGACTAAAATAATTCATAATTAGATCAAATGCGACGAACAAGTCCAAAATTGTTTGGGGGTGGAATTCATAAATAGAGTATAACAAGTCAATGCCCAAAGTCCGATATAAATAATATTGTTTTAGATTAATTTTCCCAATAATTCAACTAAAAAAGTGATTTTTTTTATTATTCTATTTTTTTTTAATTCCAAAAGGTAAAATATGAGCTGGGTTTGCGTTACTTTTTATATTTAATGTTTTATTTATTTATTTATTAATTGATGAAAAATATAAATAATAAATACAGATGATATGCAAGGAGCTGAAAATTCAATAATTATGGATAAGACTTTATTAAATAGTAGGGTCGGGTAGAAGGACGGATCCAAATTATGAGGGTTTATACATCCAGTTTTACAGGCAGAGGGTAAGTGCATCAACGCGATTCCAAAGTCCACGACACCATTCCAGGATCAAGGGTTGAATAACACGCCACGTAGAGCGTGTGGAAGCATAGGCTGATGGCGCGAGTAAGAAGGAGAATTTGGAAAGGCATGCGAAAGAAAGCAAAAGGAGGCGATGAAAAATCGAAACTTTAGGCAAAGAAGAGAGAGAAAGTAGAGAGCGGAGAGCAAAAAAACAAATCGAGGATAATTGCGTGGTCTGAGAAGAAACCAAGAAAATTCCATTAAAGCGAATATTGGGTTTCCATTTTCATGCTTTGGAGAAAATGATGGCGGTGTATATTGCGGGAGGAAAAGCTTTGGATTCTCTCACAATTTCATCTGAAATTTGCAATTTTTCTTGGTAGGCAAACAGAAGACTTCTGTTCAATCAGAGACCGAACGACAGAGTGGTACAGAGACAAAGGGAAGGATGTCTCTGTCTTTATCTTCTTCTTCGGCGACTGTGGCCGTCGAGAAGGCTACCAGCGACCTTCTTATGAGCCCGGATTGGACTATGAACATTGACATATGTGATTCCCTCAACTCTCATCACTGGTAAATGAAATAATTCGCAGGCTTCTTTTGATGTTGATTTTGTTCATCTTTCAGTTTAGGGCTTCTGACGATCACAGCTATAACACCACGAGCTTTTGTGTCTTTTTATTGTTTCGGATTTGATTTTATCGTCTTCGAATAATTATTGTCCTCGCCAATTTGTAAACATATGCATCAGTCTACAGAATTCGGATTTATCTTTTGTCTTTTCCTTTCAGTCGTATGTGTGTTAAAATTATTTGATTTGATAAACTAAAAGTTGTTTTTTTCTTTCTTTGTTTGTTCGAGTAAAATAGGAGAGAAGTTTTTTTATGGGAAAGATTTTCTGGGTCTTGTTCCTTTTTTCTAAAGAAGGAAAATTTATGAGATTTCTTGAAGCTCAAGAAGCTTGCATGGTGTGTGGAATCAGATTCCATTACTTACAGCTCCAGTCCCATTTTGTGGCCAATTGGAAGTTTTAGATGGAGTTTATCTTCTGTTTTTATTTATTTTTAATATGGTATGTGTTCTTTGCTCAGGCAGGCAAAAGATGTTGTAAAAGCCGTGAAGAAAAGGTTGCAGCATCGGAATTGGAAAGTTCAACTGCTCGCTCTGACGGTACTCGCCATTGTTTTCATTCTTCATTTGATGAAATTCTGTTTTATTGACATTAATCTTCTATTAGTTTTGGTAACTCTATGATTTTTAACTACAAAATGCATATGTAATTTGCTTGTTGAAAAGATTGACCATTTTGTTTTCTATTTCAGTTATCTTACTGTCATCACTTGTTCCTGTATTCAATTTTTCAAATATTCGGAATTTTGTTCAACTCTAAATAAAGTTGTGCTTTTGCCAATGCATGTAGTCCCCTAACCATGATTTTTTGTCTTCTGTTGCGAATTCCTTGCATGCATGATTATGGAAAGAGAAGAAGACTATGTCGCTACTTTCTTTGCAGTTGTTTTATGAACTGTTCTACACAGTCGGAACTTCGATATCTTTATTAGGATCGAAAATTTTGTTTTACTTTTTGCCCACTTATCCGGCTATGATCAGATATTTTTTGTTCCAAAAATTGGATTTTGCAGCTCTTAGAAACGATGGTGAAAAACTGTGGTGATTATGTTCATTCTCATATTGCTGAGAGGAATATTCTTGGGGAGATGATTAAAATTGTGAAGAAGAAGGTAATCAATTTCCCCTTACATTGTAAGGTTTCTCTTGAAATTCTTGGTTGTTTCTATTATTTTCATTGGCTGATAACATTTTTCTGCCGGTTATGGTCTCTTCCAAGTGCATTTTGGCATCCATTATTGTGAGAAACTATTAAGGAAAATAATATATTCTATTATGGGTAATTTATGTAATATGTTATGGGTAGTTTTAGTTTGAATTAGGGAATAAATGGAGGAAGATATGAGAATTTCAGTCAGGAATGGGAGGAGTGGAGATCCTTGAATCTCTGCTAGCTAACCCTTGAATTTCTGCTAACTCTTTGTATACTCAGTTTTTTAATTACAAGTGCATTTGTGTGCAAGTGTTAATCTGGTTTTGTGAGTTTGATTTGTGGTAATTCCTAATAAAAACCTCATCATTTGAAGATTCTTTATGGGGATTTACTATTCTGGTTTAATATGTGGCTTTACAGGCAGACATGCAGGTAAGAGATAAAATTTTGGTATTGCTTGACTCGTGGCAAGAGGCTTTTGGTGGTTCCGGTGGAAAGTATCCTCAGTACTACTGGGCTTACGATGAAATTAGGGTAAGCAATCGGTTGAGTAAATTCTCCCATTAGGTATCTGTGGTGGGAAGTTATTGCTTTGTCTAGATGTCCGAATCAGAAACTTTCTTCGTTTGATCGTAAAATAAGACGAGGATTAATTTTGCATGTCACTGTAGAGATCGGGAGTTGAATTTCCTAAGCGTTCGGGAGATGCAGTTCCCATAATTACTCCACCTCTTTCCGGCACAACAGTTGCACTCAATCAAGCTAGTTATGGGATGCCAAGTAATTCTTCAAGAAGGCTGGATGAGACAATGGCAACAGAAATTGAAGGTTTAAGGTACTCATACATAGTATTTGCTTTTATACCAAGGTATTTTTCTCAAGAGAGATTGTGCTTAGCTACTTCTTCCGCTTTGGCTTTCAGCCTTTCGAGCATGGATTCAATGCGCAATATAATGGAGCTCTTAAACGACATGCTGCAAGCTGTCAATCCGAGTGACTCTGCAGTATGAAAAAGATGTCTTCTTTCATAGTCCTATGTGCAATGTATATCTTTACTTGTATTTGTTCTTATTGTAGGCAGTAAAAGACGAAATTATAATTGATCTGGTCAACCGATGTCGGGCCAACCAAAAGAAATTGATGCAGATGCTGACAACGACGGGGTTGGTTTTTCGAAAAATATTTTGGGAATTGCTTATTTATTACTTGAATGAATGTATTATCTGCCCTCTGTTTGATATGATCTTTGCTATGCAAGTTCTTCAGACGAAGTCTCTCTCAGTAATCAACTGGATGATACTGAACACATTCTTATTTCTGTATGGCAGAGATGAGGAGCTTCTTGCTCAGGGTCTTGAACTGAATGATAGTTTGCAACATTTACTAGCAAAACATAATGCTATTGCCTCTGGCTCTCCCATGCCTAACCATGTCTGGAAAATGAGTCCGCAATCCCCAGAAACACCTGCCTCCAGCATCAAAGGAGCTGAGACTAAAGATTCTAGCCCGAGAGACTCCGGTGCGAGACCAAACACTAACTCTTCTCCACCGTTGACTACTGTGAATAGGATCCCGATTGATGAGGAAGAAGAAGAGGAAGATGAATTTGCACAATTAGCTCGGAGGTTGCATGTTCTTCTGTACATTTTTTTATCTCATCATTCGTCTGGAATGACAGAAATGAAATATTATCCCTTTCCTTTATTGCAGCAAACCTGATTGAAGATAAAATAATGTCAGCTTTTTCAATGCAGGCATTCCAAAGTGCAGCCTATTCCTGGTCAATCCTCGTCTGGTGGAATTACCGACAATTCGCCATCGATCACGACAACTCCTTGCAATGCATTGGCTCTGCCAGATCCACCTGCACCTGTAAAGACAAGCGCAGAGCAGAACATGATTGATCTGTTGTCTATCACCTTGTCAACTTCATCAGTCTCCCCTCATACCCCTCATTCTCCAGCTCCTGATCATCCAGCTCCAGCTCCAGCTCCAGCTCCAGCTCCTGCTCCTGCTCCAGCTCCAGCTCCAGCTCCAGCTCCAGCTCCGGCTCCGGCTCCGGCTCCAGCTCTTTACAACAATTATGTCGTACCATGGGCTCAACCGCAGCCGCAGCCGCAAACTCAGCCTCTATCACAAGTACGACCTCTACAACCCCGACCTCAGTCGCAGCCACTGTATGCAGCCCAATACTCTTCTTCACCCTATCCTCCTCCTCCTTGGGCAGCTTCCTCGGTTCATTCCGGCAATCAAAATAATATTTCAGGTCAGAATGTGTTTTTGACACCTCGTGCTAATCGATCTCCGTCTTATGCATCAGCGGCACCACCAGCCAAGCCATTGCAGCATTATAACTCGTTTCCTTCTAAAGAAATTACGGGTCCAACTGCACTTGGCGATTCAGTGGGGAACTCAGGACCCAGAAATCCAACAATTACTAGTACAGTGCAAAAACCATTTGTTCCGTCCTACCGGTTGTTTGAGGATCTGAATGTTTTTGGAAACACCACGGATGGCAGGTTCAGCAGCACAACTTCAAAGCTCGGGAGGGGCGGCCGGGGAGAGTATGGTCAGTGAGAGGAAGTGTGGCCAGATGCATAGTAGTATCTGAAGATCTGTGTTTGTATAAAATATGATAAATTGATTAGTAGGACGTAATGGGATGTAATTAAATTGGGTCAGTGGCGTGTTTCTCAAATCTGTCTGGCTCTTTTGGCTAATTGCTCTTAAGGAAGAGGAGTTTAATACCTGAATTGTGCAAAATGAAAGGCTCTTAGCATACAATCTTTCGGGTTATCTATTTGTCATTACAAAGAGTAATATTGGCAGGACCCGAGCCTCGATTACTCGGATTTCCAACGTGAAAATGTTAAATAAACCAACGATGTGGCGAAAATAATAAATTACACACATCTGGGTTACAACAAACAGTAAATCAATCAATAGTTTATGACTAATGTTTATTAATGTTTAAACTCATTTTAATGTTCTAAGGTTCACTAGATATTTTTATGCAATATATTACCTTATACTATTTCTATAGAATTCTTTGGACATGATGACTAATGTCTAAACCTCACTATTCTTTACATAACTCACTAGACATTTATTATTAATGCCTAATTTAATTTATATTTTTTATATTCATCTATATGTAGTAATTATTTAATGCATGTAACTTAATATGTCTAGACACATGATATATAGATCATTGTCTAGATATCCTGACTCACTCATTTGTCATTATTATACTCAACTATATGTAATGAGTATGAAATGCAACTATCACACCACTTGTATCATGATGAGTGAATCAATGCAAGTGTGTGCTCCATATTATTTACTTCATCTCATATTTATCAAGTATCATATTAGTTGAAAAAATGAAAGAGAGCAAGGGAGAAGAAGAAGAAAGGTTGCTGTAGAGAATGTCTCTGTTTTCTATATTACCAAACCGTGTACAATACAAGAGATTTATATAAATACAATAAACCTAATAAGAAGGTGTAGAAAAGGAAAGAAAACTAAAAATGGAAAAGCAATATAATTGATGATATATTGACATATATTGACATCCCCCCTCAAGAGCAAGGCCGGTGGCCGAAGATCTTGTTAATAAAAGTAGAAAAGGCAGAAGGTGCCAGAGGCTTCGTAAGAGCATCGGCAAGATGATTCGCAGAAGGGGTAAATTTAACCAACAAGGATTTTTGTTGCACTTTGTCTCGTACGAAATGATAATTGATTTCCACGTGTTTGGACTTTGAATGCAAGACTGGGTTGGAGGCCAAATAGGTCGCACTCAAATTATCACAAAAGATTATAGGGGTAGCAGAATTGACCAGGCCAATTTCATTAAGTAGGGATTGAAGCCAAATAAGTTCTGCTGCGCCATTGGCCACACTTCGATATTCGGATTCGGTGCTGGAGCGAGAGACAGACTTCTGTTTGGTAGAAGACCAAGAGATAAGATTGAGACCTAAAAAGATGCAATAGCCACTCGTGCTTTTACGGTCATCCGGACAAGAGCCCCAATCAGCATCTGTAAAGCAAGTGAGATCAAAGGATGGTGTAGGAGCAAAAGAGATACCCAATGATAACGTGCCTTGAAGGTAGCGAAGAATACGTTTAACACACTGCCAATGAACATCTGAAGGGGCATGCATAAACTGACAGACCTTGTTGACGGCAAAGGCAATATCTGGACTAGTAAGACAACAATATTGAAGACCACCGACAATACTACGATATAGCAAGCCATCGAGTAAAGGAATACCAGAATTCATCGACATAATGGGGCTAGAAACCATGGGAGTGGGCACGGGCTTGCAGGAAGTCATGTTAGCTCGGTGGAGTAACTCAGAAATATAGCGAGACTAAGAGAAATGCATACCAGTGGAAGTCCGAGTGACAGAAATGCCGAGGAAATAGGATAGGGGCCCGAGATCACGTACCACAAACTGACTACGTAAATACCGAAGGAAGAGCTCCAATAAAGCAGAGGAGTTACCTGTGAGAATAATATCATCAACATACACCAGCATAAGGAGAACGGAAGAGGCCTTCCGAAAAATAAATATAGAATTGTCGGATTTGGAAGCGAAGAAACCCCAAGAGAGCAAGGCAGTGTATAATTTGTTGTACCAAGCGTGAGGAGACTGTTTGAGCCCATATAATGCTTTCTGTAATAAACATACTGCCGAAGGAGTGGAGGAGTCAACGAACCTAGGAGGTTGTTGCATATAAACCCATTCGGTGAGATCACCATGTAGAAAGGCATTGTTGATATCCAGTTGTCTGATGTTCCACCCCAGAGAATAGGCCAAAGATAAAACAGTACGTATCGTCGTTGGTTTGACAACTGGACTAAACGTCTCATCATAGTCAACACCCTCAGTCTGATCATACCCTTTGGCCACTAAACGAGCCTTGTAACGATTGATAGATCCATCCGAGTTAAGCTTGGTTTTGAAAACCCATTTGCAGCCTATAACTTTAGCACCTGGAGGCAATGTAGTAAGAGTCCAAGTGTTGTTTTTATGGAGAGCCAAGATCTCATCCTGCATAGCAAGCATCCAATTGGGGGATTTGGAGGCTTGCTGAAAAGTAGTGGGTTCAGAGGTGGAGGTAGTTTGTGCAAGGAGAGCCTTTGGTTTAAAGATACCGGGAGAGCCTTTGGTTTAAAGATACCGGCTTTAGAACGTGTTCTCATGGAGTGATGATTGATGGTAAGTGGGCGTTCACGATGGGGTGGATCAGGAAGTGGTGATAAAGAAGGAGGAGGCTCTAGCGGAAATGAAGAGGAAGGGTTTGTGGGCGGGGTAGTGGGAGGAAGTGGTGGGGGAGAAGAATTTAGGGGTGTAGTAAAGGGCAAGGTAGTAATGGGAATAGAGAAAGCGGGTGGTAATGGCATGGAAGAAGAGAGGGTGGAAAAGGGAAAAGAGGACTCATCAAAGGTGACATGACGAGTGATATATATTTTGTTGGAATGATGATTGAGACAAACATAGCCATTGTGATGAGGACTATAGCCTAAGAAAACACAAGGAATGGAACGAGGTTGTAACTTATGTTGATTAAATGGACGAAGAAATGGAAAACAAAGACAACCAAAGACACGGAGAGACGAGTAAGGGGGCAACTTACCAAATAAACACTGAAAAGGTGATTGATTTTGTAAAACAGGTGTAGGGAGAAAATTGATTAACATAGTAGCAGTAGTAAAAGCGTAGGTCCAGTATTTCTGAGGAACAGCAGAATGAAAGAGAAGAGATAAACCTGTTTCAACAACATGACAATTTTTTCGTTCAACACGTCCATTTTGATTTGGAGTGTATGGACATGAAAGACGGTGATGTATGCCAAGAGAGGAAAAAACAGAAGAGAGAGACTGAAACTCTCCACCCCAATCAGACTGCACAGTTTTAATGGAAAGACCAAATTGAGTGTGAACAAAAGTGTAAAAGTTTAAGAAAACTTTGTGAACATCACTTTTCAATTTTAAACAGTAAATCCACGTAAAGCGTGTACAATCATCAACAATTAACAGGAAGTAACGATCACCAGTAACAGATGTAACCGGGGAAGGACCCCACACATCCAGATGTATAAGTTCAAAAGGAGATAAGGCGTGAGACGTAGAAATGGGAAATGGTAAACGATGACTTTTACTCATTTGACAAGCAATATATAATTTTGAAAGACTGGATTTAAGTGGAGGTTCATTACATAGACTCAAAACAGAATTTAAAACAGGAAATGAAGGGTGGCCGAGCCGAAGATGCCACACATTGGAAGGCAAAACAGTAGAGGTGGAGGCAGGATCCGTGGAAGATGCAGCCACAGACAAGGCTTGAGGAGCAGTGGGAGTTTTATAGAGACCATTACTGAGTGAACCCCGAAGAATTGTCTGGTGGGAACTCCAGTCCTTAATCAAAAAATGAGTGGAATGAAATTCAACAAAAACTCGATGTTCACGACATAATTGAGGAATACTAAGCAAGTTATGAGATAGAAACGGAGCATGGAAAACAATTTTTAGAAGAAGGGGATCTTTATCAGTAGGAAGGAAAGCAGAACCAGAGTGGGTGATAGAGTGAGACTTACCATCAGCCATCAACACGTTGGAAGAGCCACTGGAAGGTGTGGGGTTGAGCAGCATTGATGGATGTGGGGTGAAATGGTGTGTGGCACCCGAGTCGAGTAGCCACTGTGAAGGATGCGCAGACACCGACGAGGAGGGAAGTGGCAGGAGGCCGACGGAGTTTGCCTGAGCTGGAGGGCAGAAAGCGTGTTGGGGTGAGGGTGGGAAGCTCGGGTTATAGGTGAACTGGGTCGGGCTGGGATAAGGAGGAGAGGGGTAATGTTGGGTCGGGCTGGCAGATTGAGGTGGTTGGTGATATGGGTTTGGGCCGGGAGGGCGGTAAGATCCGTTTAAACGGTGGTAGCATACTGCTGCAGAGTGGCCCAGTTTATTACAAATTTGGCATCTGGGCTTTTGAGAAGTGGGCCGAGAAGAGCGCCAGCCAGAGGGGGCCCCATAACCTGATCCACGAACTTGCTGATAGGGCGCCGAAGGAGATGGCAACAGAGGTTGGTATTGTTGCGCAGGAGGAGGAAATGGCCGAGAAGGGCGGAACGGCCTCTGAGCGGCGACATTGGCTTGAAGGGAGCTCGGAATCGGCGCCGGAAGACTGGAGTTTTGTTTCTCCAGACGAAACTCGTAGCTCAATAAAAGGCTGTGCAGTTCTTCCAAAGGTGGTTGATCGGGCCGATTGGTGATGGAAGTCACGAATGGGTTGTAGTCGCTACCGAGACCATTGAGAAAATAGATCACATAGTCTTGATAGGAAACAGGTTGTCCAACGGCCGATAAGGTATTGCAGATAGAGGTAATTTGTTGAATATATGTTGCTGCCGAGAGACAACCTTTGGACAGATTGTGGAGTTGATTGCGAAGCTCGGTAATGCGGGCTAAGGAGGAGCTGGAAAATAATTGGCCAAGAGCAAGCCAGATAGCGTTAGCAGTGTCGAAGCCAACGCTTTGGGGAAGGAAAGTTTCAGAGACAGAGGAGAAAATCCAACTCATAATTAAGCGATTGTATCGCTGCCAGAGAGTAAAATCGAGGTTGTGGTGAGTGGAAAGGGAATCAAGAAATTGAGGGGGAGAGGGGAAAGAACCATCGAGGATATTATCGATGCCATTGGCGATTACAATATTTAGGATCTGGGCTTTCCAAACGATGTAGTTCGTGGAATCTAGTTTGATAGTAAGAGTTTGATTCAGGGAAGGGAAGGGAGGGAGGGAGGAAATGAGAGGAGAGGAGGGAACTGTTGATGATGAGGAGGCCATCGTCTCTGATACCAAGTTGGAAAAATGAAAGAGAGCAAGGGAGAAGAAGAAGAAAGGTTGCTGTGGAGAATGTCTCTGTTTTCTATATTACCAAACCATGTACAATACAAGAGATTTATATAAATACAATAAACCTAATAAGAAGGTATAGAAAAGGAAAGAAAACTAAAAATGGAAAAGCAATATAATTGATGATATATTGACATATATTGACAATATTAACATATTATTTGAATGTCAATATGCATAAGTCATATCAACATGTGATGTGAATGCTGATATGCATAATTCATAATCTCAATATGTAAAGCTGCACACATACATACATCCTACTGACTATTTCACAATAACGTATGGACGTCACAATATACTTCCGGAGGGCTAGAGATTTACAACCCAAGAAGAACTCACGGTCACTCTCCTTCTATTTCCCGACTTTATATATGTCACACAATACAAATCTGGGGAGATATGTATTGGGTTCAAATATTACCAATTATACCTCCCGTAATATCATTTATATATTTATATAATATATGATATAAGTATTCTCACTATACATATATTGAATGCATAATACATACTAATAATGCATGAAGTACGAGCATGCAAATATTTGTTAAAAGACAAACAATATGATACATGAATAATGATTATGCAACTATCTAGATACCTTATGATGATGACCCAAAGCTTGTGAAAACCCGACACTTTAATCGTTCACAATCACATTTTAAATTTATCTTTCTTTTCAAACCTATGTTAAGACTCCTCTAAAACTTCTACTATGAATTATAATTCTCAAATAGACGTATTCTATTTCAAACCCTAACCAAGCATTATAATTCATTAAAGCTAATTTATGCAAAATTTAACTATCATCAATTCAACTTTCATACTTTAATTAACCATTAAAATTATTAGTTCCATATAACACATTATCAAATTAACATTGGATACTAATATGTAATCCAATAACTCAAAACTTTTTCATTAAAGCTTTCAACATTTTTTTACTTTAGGATCCTTGTGCATTCAATTATTAACCATCAAGCATGTCAAATTCATGCTAACATGTAACCTTTAAACCCAAATTTCAACTCACATCAAACTAATTTATCCATTTAATTATTTACAAATATCACACATAATCAAGTTTAACAACATGGACACCATAGTTTTCTTTTTCCAAAAATCACTTCAATATTATTCTCTTTCAATCATTTAAACTCAATTAATCTAATAACATCAAAAGGTCATTAATATGCAATTTCTTCAATCTCAAAGTTTAATCCCAAAAATCTTCATTTTCTCAGGTTAAACCATGCACTTTTCAACATAGTTTAGAAAATACTAAGATTGGAGACTATTACTCTTTGAAGTCCTTATTTTTTCAATTTTTTTTTTGATTCTTAGTTTAAAAGATTTCTCTTGATGAGACGAACAACTTCTCTCAAGTGGTTGAAGGTCAATTCTCACTCATTCCCCATCAATTTTACATTTTTCTTCTCTTTCTTTCTATTTTCTCTTTCTTCTTTTTCTCCTATCTTCTCCTATGTTTCGGAACGAAATGGGCTGATACTTAGTCACCTCTCAACCTTTCTAGAGAGCTCTTAGGGTAAAATTACTTTTTTGTCTAATTTATTCATTAAAATGTACTATTTTACCTTGCATGATTTATTACAAAAATATCATGCTTAATTATATTAGTTTTAAGCATAATTAGCTTAATATAATTAATTATATTAGTTTTAAGCTAATTTCTAATGTTAAAATAATTAATCATAATTAGTTAACATTAATTACCTTATAATTACACCTTAATGCCATGATTAGTCACTAATCCAATTGTGACACGTGGCAGAATCTCATTGGTTGTCCAATTTATTATACGACCACATACTTTAAGATGTTAGTAATATTTCCTATTCAATGAAATTTTCCAAATTCCCACTCTAAAATCCAATTTAGAGTGATTTACCAAAACAATGTAGTTTTTTTTATAAAACTGTCTCAAACAATTTTCAACATGCATAACTTTCAATACATATGTCAAATTGCTTCCTTTCGAAAATGATTCTCTTTTTTTAAGTGTCTAATTTGGCACTGTAAATAGTCATAACTATCCGAGCACCATTGAATTTGTTATTGAATTTACACTAACACATGCTCCAATAAACAATTTTCACTTTTATCAGAGAAAATATTTTATATCACTTCTAATCAGATTTAATCATTCTAATTGTGATTATTATAGTTAATCTTTAATTAGGGTCATCACAAACATGTTATCTATCAAAACATCATGAAAGAATAAAATCAAACCAGAATATTATATTTTATGGTATATAGTTGTGTGATAAAATTTGGTCGCACGCCAAATGACATGAATAAATAACATGATTATTTTGTTGTTTATTTTGTTTTCCATTGGGCCTGAATATTGGGCTTTCTTGGGCCGTCCCTCTGGATGAATACTATATCGGGGAAAAGCCAGTTCGTCTCGGCTTTCTGTATTCGAGAAATCTCGGATTCCACAGATCCCAGAAAATGGTCGCGAATCAGGGACGATCAGCTCTGTACCTGTTCGTTTTGTTACTGATACTTCCATGGAGTTCTTACGCCTACAGGCCTGGGGACGTCGTTCCCATGAGCAGGATGGGTCAATATCACTCTGTTCGTTCTTTGATTTCCTCTGTTGTATCAATACAGCATGAATTTGTGGGTTCGTTTCTGGTTCAGTGTTTTATAGAGATTTTTTTTTTTATTTTATCAATTTTAGTTCAGAACAGTATGGCACGATGTGATTTCCCGACATTGTCCGATATTTGCTGTAAATCGGGAGGTATTTACGTTTCAATCAGTCAATTTTTATATGCTATATTTGTTTTGGATTTTGTATTTTGTTCCGTATGATTTTATTAATTTCTGATTACTATTTCTAGGTGTTGGTTCCTATACCTAAGCCAGAGGGTTATACGGGTGCGGATCCTTATAAGATGTGAGATTTTGTTTTATGTTTTTTCTAGTTTGCCTGAGCTGGATGTTGCTCGTAAGAGAAAAAAAATATAGCTTTTAATTAGGTTAAGCATGTCCTATGATCATGGGATATTGTGTGAGAATTTTAGGATATCATTGTTGGGAATGGTTAAAGAAAATAAACGGGCTTAAAATGGCATTCCCCGATGTGAATAAGTCCATACGTGCTTCAGTAGAAAAAAACTTAGGAACTAAATCTTTAGGAATGATGTAAGCAAACAAACAAGCTAAATTGGCATTTCTGAACACGGTAATAGGTTGAGAATGGTTGACATTTTATGGAAGCAATAATTACCTGACAGCTGAAATAGAGTTTTATTTTTTTCCAAATCCAGTTGGGCGTATCTTGATTTCCTACTGTGTTTAAATTTTTTAATGGTGTCCAATAGTATGGGATTGTATTACTTACTGACATGTGATATATTGAAGTGGATCATACCAACGAATGTTTGAAATGGTATTGGAGGCATCCTTCAGTTACATACGCAAGATATTTGTGTGTAAAACAAAATATGTTTTTCTGTTTATTCCATTAGGGTCTTGTTCCTGTCTTAATTTGTTTTACTCTTTTTCCATAATGTTTTATGCCTGGAAGATTATGATTTTGGTCAATGAACTACTTGATATATGCAGGAGCTCATTTTTTATATTTCTATGCAGATCCTTCCAAGTTGGAAGAGAAAAGTTTCTTATCCCATGGCTTCTTGTAATAAACCGTAAGAGCCAGGAGGTTCCGATGATTGAAGTCCATTTGGTAAGCTATTCAAATCAGACCTTCTCATTATAAGTTTGTTACAATTTCATCTGTCTAGTCTCAGAATCAGAAAATTTAATGAAATGCACTTATTTCCTATGGTAAGTAATGATTTTGTGTCATTCATACTGGTTTTATCTTTACCATCAATATTTTATATGCTCCACAGAGGTATTCAGGAACTGATCTGCATGGCGTCACTGCCAAAGTTGTGGATATGCCTCATCACTGTATGCAGTTTAAAATTTCATTCTATCTGCCTTTTTGACATTCTTTCTAAGATGTTCTTTACTTTGATTTATTATATTTCTTCAGGTCCATGATTCATTCTTTGCTTACACTTTCAATCTTAGTCGCAGTTTGTAGCCTCAGTCTAACACCTTTGTTTATGACAACTAGTTACCTAAGCAGCAGATTTCTCCACTTTATATTTGCAGAATTATATCAAGATTCTGAAGCACGGATGTAGAAATAATTACCAACCTGAATATTATTTAGAAACTTGCGTTTAATCCTTGAAATAATACTGTTTTGAAAATGCTTCTCTGCATCCCTTTAGTCCATGATGCAATGTGTCGAAAAAGTATTACCAGTGTTTGAGTTTTGGTGGAATACATTTATAGATGTAATCTTGAATTTGGCAATGCTCTATAATGTCTTTAGTAGTGGTACATTTCATTGTGACTGGGTATGGGAAGAATAGTAGTATCATGAGAATCTCTCTAAACATGTTTTGAGACTTTCTCATGTTTAATTATTATGTCCACCTTATGGTCACAATTTCAGTAATTTATCGACATCATCTTTCTACTTTCTGTTTTTCAGATGTGGATGTTCATCCAGACATTAAGAAACAATTCTGGGATTCACAACATTGGCCAAAGCATGTTCTAGTAAGATACACATGGTTAGTGTTCTTTTGGGGCTGATTGTTTTTCTAATAGCTTTTATATGCATAAGCCAAGCTTTTTTATGAGTTTTTGTACAAGAAGGAGCTCTCAGGACATAGACCAGACTATAACTTACTTTGGGTAATTTTTTATCATCTTCTAGGGAGGAGCAATCAGAGATAGATGTGGCTACTGGGTTTTATGTTCTGTTTGGATCAGGTTACTGCATACATTTGAGAAAGATTATTTAGTAGTTCTTAGTTATTTTGTGTCATTCCTGTTCTCCTTGTTGAAGTTTCAACATAATGGATGTGTTTATATTTTAGAGAAAATGATCTGCAGAAATAAACACGTATAGACAGGGTGGGTCAGGGAAGGTTACAGCTTTACAGTACATTAGGATTTAATGTTTTGATTTGAACGAAACAGGTCTTGTGCTGTCTTTTGTGCTCTCAATCTACGTCTTGCAATCATCACGAGAGAAGTTAACAAGGTTTGAAAATCTTACCATCGTTAGGATGAATTTGAAGTACATAGATATGCCTTATAAGAATCTTCTGGTTTTATTTTCTTGCATATGAAATTTCTCCGTCAATACACTGATTCAAAACGATCAAGTCGTGATAATTGCAAGTTTTGTATCCAGGTTTGTAATGGAGACAGTGGCTGAAAGCAACATTTCTGGTGGAGTGGCAAAATTCGAATGATCAAAGCCTTAAATTATAAGCTCTCTGACTGCCAATTCATCACATAGTCACTCGCAGTCAGCAGTCCCCAGGGTGAGGAGGTCTTGTTTTTTATCATTAGATCTTTCCAGACGAATTTCTAACTCCCACACCCCAGAAGGAAAAATGAAAAAGCCATAGATTTGATACTGAATGATGCATTAGATGAGACATGTGTTATGTTTAATGGCTTGACATCTTCGACCCATGTTTTTGGTTTGCAATCCAGTACAAATACTGAAATCAAATAGAAGAAAGGTCATTGTAAAGTAAATGATCTTGGACCATAGTTAGACAAAGCCTGTGACTTGGAAATATTAGTCCTACAAGTCATCCATGTTTGAGTCGTCAAACTTGAGATCTTTAATTTCCATCCCGTGTAGATTACAGTGGAAGGAAGGCGGAGAAACTATCATTTAGGCTTGCTTCTATTGTTATGAGAGGAAGAGCAAGTCGAACATGAAGGCCGAGAGCCGAACTTGGCTTCAAATATGCTAGTGTTTGGCTAGACTACTAAAAATTCTATATTGATTGAATTCTCAGGGTGAATTAATGGCTAAGGCCGGGTGGTTAACAACCGTGCGACAATCAGCAGTTTGAATATTCTCTCAACTGTCGACTCGGAAAGCCCTATTTAAAATGTACATCTCCGATGCATTCAACTTACCGAAGTAATGTCCTCAACCTCCCGAGAAAAATAACAATGCACTCGGTGCAAACACAGTTGGATCATTAGCTCTGTCGGGGTCAACATTGGCTCACGAATCGGGAAATTTCAAAGAGATTTCTGCTAAGTTAACTCTTTTGCTATTGTATGACATGTTTATGAACCGAAAACAAAAATGAAAAGTTAGAGATCACCAGATTCGTGACACAGACAGGTTTTGCCACAAGAAAACGAGGCAAGAATCGAAGATCAAACCTCTGCTTCGAAAAATCCGACCAATTCAAATCCCCAACGTACGCAAGTCACATGCACAAACCAGTCTAATGAATTGCCTTCTCTCTCCATCACTCTCCCTCCTCATCATACTTGGCCAAAAAATAAAAACCTTAAAATAGGAGATATACAGTCAAAAGCAACACAAACCCACATGCTCTCCATGACCTTAATCTACGCAAAAAACTAGTGGGCAGCCATTGCAGGAGCTTTGATCCTCCACCCACTACTCAATTATTAAGTGTCACAAATTATGTCCACCCTCATTTCTCACGAGCTCCTTCGCCTACCAATTCTCTGTAGACTCAACTTTTTGGAATTTCTGCTTAATCCTAACTAACACATTACACTTTGATCCATCACTGTCCACTCACGACATAATTAAAGATCTGTTTTTTCCAACTTTTGTTCGACACCCACAACACCGAAACTGCATACCAACCGATCTGCTAAAGAAATCGGAGAGGAAGAAAATGGCATATGGTGATGCTCTGGTTGGTGAGAACAGCATCTCCGTACTAAACGAAGACACTTTCTCTCTCCTCTCTTTCTCTCTCTGGACTTTGATGGGGTTGAGAGGAGAGAACTAGTTGTATTTTGATATAGCACGCATGCAAGCTCCTCCAAGCACGGCTTCCAGTTTAACCCCCTTTTTGTGGGTTAAATAATCGGTATGTAGCTCCACCTGCGTTTCAAAAAGTTGTCCTTCAAATCAATATTAAAAAAAAAAAACCCCAAACCAAACAGAAGAAGAATAAAAACAGGAAGTTGGACCACCCGCGTGATCATTCTTTTCGTGTACTTTTAATTGTTTTAATAACTTCCGACCAGAACTTGTCATCTGCTTTGATTATGCTTCAACTTGCGCTAGTTTTTTCAGTTCATCCTAGTACGGTAGATACTCCAGTCCAGTCCACCCATGGCTCCCCCTTCATCTCAACAGTGCTTCGATTACTGAAACTCTCCTTAATTTTCTCAAATAATGGTGAAGTCAAACTATTTTTAAGTTTTCGCCATTTCAATTATTGGCCAAAGTTCTAGCTGTGTATTTGTTGTTAATGGTGGGCTAAGTTAGAATAGTATATATATCTGCAGATGTTGGGTATGATGAGACTGCCTTTGACAGTTTCCATTGGAGGAGGCTCTGGCTTTTAGGGTTTATGATGATGATTGAGAGACAAAGAGGAGACATGAGCATTATCATTAATCATTTTGTTCTTCACCCACAAATAATTGAAGTTCATGTGAACCATTGGCTAGGGATAGAGAGATCAACCCAGTGTTCATATTATTGGTTCTCTAGCCCTGAACTTGCTCAAAAAAATTCAGAGATAGACTTTGCATCATGGCAAGTGAACGTGGAAAGATGATTATTGATCCCTTTAGACGACACAACATTAGGTCAATAAGTTGTCTATATAATTAATCAATATAACGACAGTGATAGTTTTCAATCCATTTAGTCAAGTGTTAATCATTATGATGTTGTGGAAGATAGCTACTTATGAAGTTTACCTAAAAATTTTATTGTTAGTAGTTGATGCAACGATCATCGACTAAAAAAGTCATCGACGATGTTTTTTAACCGTTCATGATTTGACCTAAAACTTTTTCGAGGGACAAAGAGTTAACTCTCCCTTAAGGGTGTTACCTCGAAAGGAATCGTAACATCCTTTAAGCATGTTGTTTACGTCCTCAACCGATTTCCAACGAACGCATAAAATAGTCGGCGAAAGAAAACACTCGAGGGATTCGTTGAATATTGTTCATAACGAGAAAATTTAAAGTTCATTCTTAAACATATACATAATGATCCACGCTCATTAGAATTAGCATATTCTATGAAAGTACATACATTATTGATAAAAGAAAGCAAGACACTTTTAAACACTACATTTACATTATTCTACTATGAGCCTTTATAGTTTCGAGCCTATCAAATTAGTATAAAAATTGATCGGACGAAGAGACAAATATCATAATAAAGAATAAGACATCAGAGTGAGTTCGTTCGATGCCCAAAAGAAAATCAAGAGCTCCAAGTAAACGAGTTTTAGGAGAACGAAATTCAACGAATACAATACTTGATTTTGTCAATGAAAATAGTTTATTTCGAGTTAGTCTTAGCACCTTAGTTCGAATCGAAGATCTACTACCTTGGTGTTAAATCTTTCTCAATGAAGTACTTGAATGAGAAGTATGTCTTGAGTAACTGTAAATGTGACAATTAGTCAGATGATTGAGTGAGTTATCAACTAATTTGCATGATTTAAAGCAACTATTAAAATGCTTATAGTACTAGACAATTTATTAAAAAAAAACTACAAAAAGTAGATCAAAGTAGGGACCAGTTCCAGTGTTCCTATAATAGAACATGAAAACCAACAAATTATACATATATACATGATCATATTCAAAGAAAATGAGGTAAAATTTCTAGTGAAATGGGTTGTTGGACATTATTGAGACAACATTTGCACAGTTGATCGAGGATCAAAGCATCTAGAGAGTTTCCAACATCATTTCATCCGAAAATTTTGTCCAAAACGAAAGAATTCAAATATAGTAAGTTATTACGAATGAGTAATTTGCAAATGAGCTTATAAACGCAACGCGAGAATTGCACAAAAATGACCGTTTTAACGATGATGGTACGATTATTTCACTTAAACTTCCCAAATTTCTTGCTTTTATGATGCTAAATTAACATTAATGAGTCTGCAAAAAAGGGGAAGAACATGTCACATGTAAGCCAATCTGAAGTTGGTAAATAGAAATATTCTGGTTTCTAGATTTGGATCTCCATATTCCAAACACAGCTAGACTGAAAAAGGGTGACAGAGAGATCAAGTCCGTTGGCAGATTGAAAGAGTCACCATTGAAGGGTTCCGAGCTCAATGAGGAAGCTAGGGGCCACTTTTTGAAGAAGACAAACAAATGTTTACTGATTTACAACTGAAAAAGGTCAAAATTTGTTTAGTATTTGTTTCATTGGACTGTTCTTGTTTGTCCCAGAAACGAGGTTTCCCCAAAAAAACGTTACTATTTTTTGTTCATGATTGTAGTTACATAATGTTTGAAGTCAAGAAACTTACTTTGAAAATACATGTATTTATTGGTTTTAGAGAGCTTTAACTGTGATGAAATGGATAATATATGTCAATTATAGATCTTAGGGGTGGGAATCGGTTCAGTTTGAATTCTGTAAAAACCAATTGTGGAACCGAATCGAACCGAATCAAAATTTTTGATTCGATTCTTGACTCTTTCTTTCAAAAATCGAATCGAACCGAATTTATAATATTTCTATATTAGAAAATTGTAAATAACCGAATTAAATTGGTCAAAGTCGGCTCAAACCGAGTTTAAATTGGATAAAACTTAAGAAAAACGGAATTTAACAGAAAAAAATAAGAACGAATCCAGCTAGACTGAACCCGAACATGTGTCAAGATTTTGTTCTTATGTTTTTTTCCAAAACATGTTTTATTAGTTAAGAGGAAAAGTTTACCACTTTTTTCAAGTACATGAGATTATATTACATATTGAATTCTCATAATTGCTTGATATTTGGTCAGTTGTGGCTTTTACATGGCAGCCTATCAAAATCTTTCTCCCTTGGGGGGTCTTACGTGTTTGTTGGTCACACTTCCTGTTGAACAATATTTCTAATATCGTTTGTAAGTATTCCAATCTCCACCACGTAGTAAAATATTATCATCTTCAAGCTAATCCTTCAAGATCCTCCATAACAAGACCCAAAAATAACGCCGTACGGGTCTAGGCTTAAACCGGACATTAATGTATTACACTATGAAATACAGATGCTGCTTTATATATATCGATATATAGTAAACGTGGGTGTGATATGGTTTACGAGAAGCAACAGAAATCCATATGGAAAAAGGGAAAAAGTGAGAGAGAGGTGGAAGAAAGTAACTTGGAAAGTACTTGTGTGTGTGTGTGCGCGAGAGAATGATGCTCATCAACTTGTAGTGTACCTTTGATTCTACCAAACCTCATAAACAAATCATTCTGCTTTCTGCAACGCATTCATAAGATCTATCTTCAAAAAGTTATGACTATACAACCTCAAGTTACTGAAAATTTCGTGGGCATTGAACATGACGCGGTCAAGAGAACAGCCTAGCAAACCCAATTTCTCCTGATTTCCTGTCAGTATTCATCGTCTGTTTCTGCCTAATATTAACTCTCCTCCTCCCCCCATCTCACGCACACTTACATTTTTCTTGGTGGGTATGTTAACAAATGACTTATAACCATCTTTTCTCTAAGTCTAATTATACAAAAAGCCAGAAGTAAAAAACAGTTCCACGAGAGAGAGAGAGAGAAGAGAGAGAGTGCAGGACATGTATTGGCCTTTGCAGACTTTAAGGTTTTATCACTGCATACTGCTATGTCTATAAAATATAAGCAGATAACATATTATTAAGTCAGTAACTTGTGTTTAAAGAAAGGAAGAAATAAAAAAATGAGGGGGGGCTTGAGTTTTATGATTATAAAAAATGATGAAGGGGGGAGGAGGAGAGATAAAATAAAAACTGAGGGGGAAGAAAGGTAGAAAGGAGGAGAGATTGTCTGAAAACAGCACTGGATAAGAATAGTGACTCTGGAGTAGAACCAAAGGCTGGTGTTGTAAACTTTATAGCGGGGATAAGGTAGCATGTGCCCTGGGCTGAATCTCGAGGAGTTATAAATACTGATTCTTTTGCTTCTAATCATCGAAAAGACTACAATGAAGTTGATATGAGCAGGGAAAGAGGAGAAGGCGGATTTTTCAAACCCTTTCTCCGCCGTTTTCTGCCTAGCAATGCCACTCTTCCTCAGATGCTGCCTCCTTCCCAGGTTCTCTCTCTCTCTCTCTCTTATTCTCATTAATGGCGCTGGGACAAGTCTTGGGGGTTGAACAAGGAGAGAGAATAGTCTTATAAGGTCACTCTTTAGAGCCAATCATTGTCAAAAGAGACGACAAATGTAAATATAGAGCGACAGCGACAGTCTTGTTTAAACATTTGAGGTATTCAAGTGTCGACGTCCGAGTTCCATAATCATATGTTCTCTGAGGTTGGACCTGTGGATTCGGTTCAGTTGTTGGCCAATGTCTTTAATGGGAGATACATGGCTTTCTCTGAACTTCCATGGTTTTGTTTTTTAAGCCATCGCTAGTTGCCTAGCTTAACATCAAAATCTATCTTTTATGTGATGATTTTTAGAGGAATCCCTGCAGAAGAAACTGAGTATATGCTTGTTTTCGTTTAACAGAAAACACAGAAAAAGGGTTTTTTGAAATCACTTTTTCACTATTTTCCAGAGCCGGTCTCTTAAAAAGTTGTTTTAAAACGTGTTTTGAGATGTTGTTTCCAACTCTTCACTGTTATTTTATTCTAAAAGCATGATAATTATAAAAAGAAATAGTACGCAGAGAGAGTTCAGTTCAGTCTAGTTAGTCGTTTTTAGTTATTCTTTTACACCAGTGAAGGACAAATTTCCTGGAACTTGAACTCGTCCTTGATTTCATTAGGTCGTAGAGATCTAGTCTAAACTGAAGTAGCTAGCTTGTTTTTTGCTCCCTCTATCTCTCTCCACCCCCCGGCGGTCTTCAGGATTGATCTTCTTTTACCTGCGATGTATCAAAATTCACGACAAGAAAGCTCAGGCGACGGTGTATTTGCAGCAACCGAAGTTTCCTCTTTTCTTCTTCGTCTGGTTCACAAAATTCTTTTTTTTGAGTGGGTGCGCTTTGCCTTCTTATTTGGGTTGAGCTTTGTTGCAAGAAAAACTTGAGCTTTAAACGTCTGTTACCCCTTCATCTTGAATATTGTAGAATGTGTATTGGTATATTCACTTGAAACTACTTACCCAGATTGGGTCTTCTCCAAAATTCGATTAGCTGTTTCTGTGGCTTCGTCGTTTATGGAGAAAAGATATTCTATTTACTGGTTTCGTTCCACTTGTAAATATGTGAGTGTGCAGTGAGCTACTGTCGCTGTTTTCCGACGCGTCTGGCTAACTGTGTAACTCCCATTATTATCTGCATTTACAAGTTGACTTGCTTCTCAAGTTTTGGTTTTTGGATTTGACAATGACGATGGGCAAAATGAAATCTATGCAGATCAAAGAAGAGTTGACATCGCTGGCCAAATTCGCCGGACCTATAATGATGACATCTTTTCTTCTCTACTCAAGGTCGGTCGTTTCCATGCTGTTTCTGGGTCATCTAGGAAAAGCAGAGCTCGCCGGTGGTTCATTGGCTCTCGGGTTCGGAAATATCACCGGCATTTCCATTCTCAGAGGTCTTTCAACTGGAATGGATCCTATATGTTGCCAAGCTTACGGAGCTCAGAGATGGTCAGTTCTCAGCCAAACATTTCAGAAAACTTTGTGTCTTCTTCTGCTAGTTTCTTTACCCATTTCGATTCTATGGCTACATATGGAGCCAATTCTTCTCTGGTTGGGTCAGGACCCTGCTATCACTCAAGTCGCGAAAGTTTACATGGTTTTCTCCATTCCTGAATTGCTAGCACAAGCGGCTCTCCAGCCACTTCGTATTTTTTTGAGGACTCAGGGCTTGACCACCCCACTGACAATAGCCTCCATTTGCTCCGCCGTGTTGCACCCTCTGATCAACTATCTTCTCGTTTCTCATTTCAAGCTGGGGGTGGAAGGTGTTGCAATTGCTCTGGCGTGGAACACCTTGAATTTGAACATAGGGCTGATGATTTATCTGGCTGTTTCTGATAAACCCTTGAAGCCATTGGCATGGGGTCAGTTTCCTATCCACCTTTCAAGGGTGGAAGCCATTGTTGAGCTTGGCTATTCCTAGTGCTATTTCGGTTTGCTTAGAGTGGTGGTGGTACGAGATAATGCTGTTTTTATGTGGGTTGTTGAGTAATCCTCAAGTGAGTATCTCTGCAATGGGGATTCTAATCCAGACGACTGGAATGTTGTATATTTTCCCTTTTTCATTGGGCTCTGGCCTGACAACGCGCGTAGGTCATGCGCTTGGCGCAGGGCAACCTGTCCGCGCGCAGTGGACGGCCATCATTGGGCTCACCGCCGCCTTGGCGTTCGGACTCGCGGCCTTCTTTTTCATGACCGCCGTTCGATCAGTCTGGGGCAAAATGTTCACCAACGAGCCGCAGATTCTCGAAATGATCTCGACCGCGCTACCACTAGTCGGTCTCTGCGAAGTTAGCAACGCGCCGCAGACGGTTGCTTGCGGAGTCTTAACAGGGACTGCCCGGCCAAAACTGGGAGCTAGGATAAACTTGTACGCCTTCTACTTCATCGGACTGCCGGTGGCAGTTTTGGGTACCTTCGCCTTCAAAATCGGTTTCATAGGGCTATGGATTGGCCTCATGTCCGCTCAGGTTTCCTGTCTGTTCATGCTGGTTGGAACCTTGCTTCGGACGGACTGGACGCTGCAGAGTAAGAAAGCTGCGGAGCTGGCTCAATCCGCCGTGGAAGACGATGCCGACGTCAGTCTAGACAATTCCGAGATAGGTCTAATCGGAAATCGTTCAGACGACTGAATATCCTGGTGGTACGAGAACGTAGATGGAGAAGAAGGGTCCTCAAAAGACCATTGTAATTCATTGTGTAAAAAGAAGCCATTCATTTGTTTCATCACACTCTCTGCAAACTTACCTTATTTTCCCCGCCACATGAAACTTTTCAGGTCTCCTAAAATTGACCGTTACTTTAAAATAAATAAAATATAGGTTAAATTCCAAAAGCAACCTGAAGTATGGGTAATTCTCGAAAAAATCTTTGAACTAAAAGTCGTCGCAGTCAAAATCTCAAAGTTTAAAAAATTGTCAAAAAAGACCTTCGCGGAGGGCCGCATGCCCCTCGAATTGTAATTCGGAGGGCCGCATGCCCCCGCATGCCCAATTAATTACAAAGAAATTCGGGGGGCCACATACAACATGCGGGAGGCCGCACAAATTCGGGGGGCCGCATGCTGCAATTCGGCCCCCCGCACTCCCAAATTATTCTTCACTATTTTCAAATAATTTTAAAAAATATCAAATCAAATTCAATTCACTTAAAATTTTTACCATATATTCATCACATCATAAGAAGATAAAGTAAAAAGTTTCGTGATTTTTTTAAAATTTTTATGATTTAATATAATTTTTTTTATAAAAATTTCAAATAAATTAAATATGATTCGGTATTTTTTTAAAAATTAAATTTTCATTTCTTCTTCAGACGTCAATGTAAGGCTTTAAACGATACATTTTAAACCCGAAAAAGGTTGTCATGGGGTTGCACCCAAGTGCAGTATGTAGATCTACACACTTCATTTGGGTACAACTCCATGACAGCTTTTTTCGGACCCAAAATCTATCGTTTAAGGCCTCAAATTGACGTCTGGAAAAGAAATGAGGATTTAATGTTTTAAAAAATATCAAATCATATTCAATTTATTTAAAAATTTTACCACATGTTCATTACATTATGGAAAGATAATAAAAAAAGTTTCGTGATTTTATAATACTTGTGCGATATATTGTAATTTTAATGACATTATTTTATAAAAAAATTATATTAAATCATAAAAATTTTTAAAAAAATCACGAAACTTTTTACGTTATCTTCCTATGATGTGATGAATATATGGTAAAAATTTTAATTGAATTGAATTTGATTTGGTATTTTTTAAAATTATTTGAAAATAGTGAAGAATAATTTGGGAGTACGGGGGCCGAATTACAGCATGCGGCCCCCCGAATTTGTGCGGCCCCGCGCATGTTATATGTGGCCCCCAAATTTCTTTGTAATTGGGTATGTGGGGGGGGCATGCAGGGGGCATGCGGGGGGCATGCGGCCCTCCGCGAAGTTCTTTTTTGACAGTTTTTTAAATTTTGAGGTTTTGACTGCGACGACTTTTAGTTCGAGGGTTTTTTCGAGAATTACCCATACTTCAGGGTTGTTTTTGGAATTTACCCTAAAATATATTATATTTACCCCCTCTAATTTTATAATTTACACTAATTATAATTTTAACTTTGGTATTATTAATATTTTGTACGGTTAAATCCAAAAAATGACTTTAACTATCCATTTAGTTTAAAAAACAACTCAAATTTTTTTTTCGTAAAAAAAAAAAACTTGAAGTATTGAAAATGTGCAAAAAAACAACTTTGCGGTGGCACTTTTGAGGATGAAAATCCTTCGCACTCCAATTTATGAAGGAGAACGATTGGCCGCGTTCGGAGAACGGCCAACTGTTCTCTACATAGGCATTTTTGAGGATGAATATCCCCTCGCATTTTTGGGTAAATTTAAAAAAAAAATCAAACGATATTTAATTTATTTGAAATTTTTACCACATGTTCTCCACATAAGGAGAAGATAATCTATAAAGTTTCGTTATTTTTTAACACTTGTACGATTTATTGTAGTTTTATTTAATTATTTTATAAAACAATTATAATAAATCATACAAGTGTTAGAAAAACACCAAATTTTTTCGATTATCTTCTCATACTGTGGGAAATATGTGATAACAATATCAAGTAAATTCAATATCGTTTGTTATTTTTTTAAATTAGTTTATAAAGTGAAGAAGAAACTAATATTAATTTAAAAAACAAATTTTAATTGAAAAAAATTACAATAAATCGTACAAGTGTTAGAAAATCACAATATTTTAAATTATCTTTCAATGATGTGAGAAATATGTGATAAAAAGTTTAACTAAATTGAATATCGTTTGAGATTTTTTTTTTAAATTGACCCAAAAATACGAGGGGATCTTCATCCTAAAAAATACCCCTGCAGAGAACGGCTGGCCGTTCTCCAAACATGGCCAACCGTTCTCTTTCAAAAGTCAATTTTTGCAAATTTTCAATATTTAGAGTTTTTTTTTTTTACGAAAAAAAAGTTTGAGCTATTTTTTAAACTAAAAGAATAGTTAGAGCCGGTTTTTAGATTTAACCCTATTTTATATTAAATATTGATAAATTATCTTAATTATTAAATCATTTAAGCTATTATTATTTATATTTAACAATGAGAATTGATAAAGGAAAGTAACATATAAATTGCTGGCCGTCTATTTTGACTACAAATTTGACTAGTTTGGATTTTTGACTATATTTTTCTGGTATTTTTTAGTGTTTGAAGAATATTATTTATTATTTGGTGACAAATTGGTAGATATTAATATTGTTCATTATTTGCACTCTTGGCGTCTACTAGCTTTGCAAGGTTGAAGACTCGAGACCTAATATCCTTAGTGGGCTTTTGGACTAACAAATGGGCCTCCATTTTTAGGAAAATCTATAAAATATTGATTTACTAAGATACCTTTTTAAGTATCATTAACAAAACACAAAATTAAAAATTCGTAATTAATAGAAAAAAAAAATTATTGCTTAAAAAGTGGGCTCGGTTATAAGGTAGTCAATCTAGGGGCAGAGACTCTTAAGAAATCATTTCTGATAACTCTTTATTAAACCTGACAAAGTATACTTCTCTAAATATGTGACGGAGAGAGATCTAACGATCTTCGTAACTAAATTTTTTTATGTCAGTAAACAATCTGGTGAGATGTACTTTATTGTCATTAAAGTTTTTAACCATTTGAATACGAGTACATTAATTCATCTTCACTTCTGTTGTCGAGAAACTCGATCTTCTGTCAAATTCCAGACTAATTTTCAAAAGAGGCGAAAAAACCTTCATTGGAATTACAAAGAAATATCCAATCTTACGCGAAAGACATTATTGCTCGATAAAATTTATAACAAGACGACGATCTTATTTACCCATTACGTAAACGGCCAAATTTGGGTTATATTTTTCAAAGTACTCAAATTTGTTGCCATACCATGTACACAATAGTCTATCAATCAAGATAATGAATTATGTTGACCTCTTTGTACTTTGTAGTAGACCGTTGATAAAGATGGGCCTACGGCCCACCACCAACACTTGGTTTAATACTGGGACCCTTTTGTTGATTTTTTTTTTTTTCTAATTTAAGATTATATTATAATTATTTATATAATTAAATAAATGCACACGTTTTTCAGCATGAATATTGTGTCACGTCAAAAGTCTCGTTGCCGACATGTCTTCCCACTAGCTTAGATTAGAAAAAACCCACCTGGCCCCACCTTTGGTTTTTTTCTTTTCAGTTTCTCATCTTGCCACGTCATCTCATATCTAGAAAAGAAAATTCGTGCTGACGTGGATCCGCCAACTTTGATCACCTACGTCGCATTTGTGGTGCCCAACTGCCCGCCCATCCAACGTAGATAATTTAATTAAAATAAAATAATAGATTGATAAATTGCATTTTTTTTATTTACCCACTTTATCTTTTCACAAATTAATTATATTTATCTTAATTATTACATCAATAAGTGAACGTCAATATCAGAAACGTAAAACTCATAGCGAAAAATTATAAAAAAAAAAACTTGGCAGTGAACATCTAATCATTACAGACAGTATCAACGTTATCAGATACCGAACCAAATCAAAATTGTGGTCGACGTAGACTACATACTCCGAACAGGTAATTGTTACAGATATTCTAGTGGGGCCAAGACACTTAATAGTAAGTAAGTATCTGCAATTTTTACGTCACTTATGAAACGTAGATTCAGAAAGAGAATGATTTATGAGTAAGATCAATTGTTGACAGTTATTTAGTAGAAACATGATCTTTACAATCAAACGATCGAGCCAACACAACATGTTGTTATACTCGAATGAGTTACGTCGAACTCAAAATTAAACGTGTGACTAGCAAGTTGGCTAGTTAAAGGAATCAAACTTATAGTTCGGGCTCTATCATTTTCCTCCGGAACCCAAATCATTGTTACCATTTGAATCTTATGAAAATTATTCACTCGATTTTAATTATTTTAGCATAAAATTATAATATAAAGTTTTTGAAATTTATCTTGAATAAACAAATAGGTAGTTTTGACCACTGCAGCCCTTCGTGCTCCATTTCCATTCGGTCCCTTTCTCTCTGTCTCTCTCTGCATATTTATTCCGTCGACTGTTTGATATTTGGTTTCGTATATCTCTACAATCTTTCAGTTCCCACTCCTACTCTACCATCGTCCCATACGGCCATACCCTTTCTTTGACTGTTCTGGGTAGGAGCTTTCGTCATCCTATTACTGCCTACCGTTTCAGTCTTCATCATCTCTCTCTCTTTTCAATCCCTTCGCTCTCTCCTTCCTACCCTTTTTCCAAGTTTCCTAATTTCTTCTTTGGGTTTTGCTTTTTCTTGTTTCTTTTTCTATCTGCGGGTTGTTTTCGCTCATTTTTTATGTTTCCTGATTTGTTCTGATCGTTTAAATCAGTGTCTTCGACTTGCGTTGATCTTATGGATAGTGGAATTCACGGTATGTACTTCAATTTTTTGGTTAAATTTTATGTACCTGGGTTAGTATAGATCTCGATATCTTTCTTTTCAGCGTTGATTAACCGCTATTCAGTGATTTATCTAAATTGGCCTCTAATTCATGTGGTTATTTGTTTCTGATTTTGGTCTCGTTTGATGTTGCTATGGAGTTCATCTGCCATACTTGATTTTCTCGGAGATAAATTTTTGAAAAAATTAAATGAAGCTCGCTTAGGAATTCTTTTCAGATGATATCTTATTCATCGAGAACATTTTCCCGGCATAAATTTATAACATACACGAGTGTAGTGCTAAGAATCAAACGTGAAACGTTTTGAAAAAGTTAAACACCGTTTTTGGATTTGACAAACTTTTACTTCCTAAAATCCACAACTAAATAGGAACCTGAGGTCGAGAGTTTGGTTTCATCCCCAATAACTCCTTCCTCCATGTTCGATAACTACTAAACATGTAAATACTCACGAATTACATACACAATACCTAAGGGGCATTCACTTGCTATTTCGCCAACGTAAAAATATGCAGTATGCTCATAATTTTGGCCTAGTTTGATGTTGCCATGTCGCCAAAGTTCAAGTATCTATGTATGAACTTCCTGAGTTATGTAGTTGCATTCCCCATCTTCTTCTGCTTGGCCTCTCCTCAAAAAGGTGTATGATAGTGGTTCTACTACATCTTCTCACACTTTCTTCAGCTCCAAATGTATGGACAATCACTTTTACAATATGGAGTGGTAACATCTTGATCCAAAATGAATTTAAGAGAATGGTGGTCTGTCTGAATCAGAAAGGAGTTTCCTTCCAAGTAATATCACCATTTAGAGACCATGGTAACCAACGCCAGTAGATCTTTTTCGTAGATTGATCATTGATTAGCCTAGGTTTCAAGTGCAAAAAGACTTTATTGACATAAGCAATGGGCCTATTATTTTGCATTAAAAGCCCCCATTCTCACATAACTTAGCAACTTTTTTATTGTAAATTGTTTTATTCAAATCTATCAACGAACATCAGTGTTGAACTAATAACCTTTTTCATGGCGTCGAAAGCTTGACCCACCTATGGATTCCAATGGAAGTTGTTATTCTTCATTGGCTTAGTTAAGGATCTGAGAAGAGCTTCATTCTCTTGGACAAACTCCCTATAATAGCCCCCTCCCTTAGTTGTTTTATGTTCTTAGACTTGGGTAGCTACCCCTCCTTTGAAATGATGTCCCTGCAATCGACTTCTTGTTTAGCATAAAGTTAATGAGTCCTCAGTTAAGATAAATCGGAGCTCTAGTGCTTGAGATGTGTTTTTAAAGCCAAGCTATCAACTAGAATGTCATCAAAGAAGACTAGGACATACTTCTCATTTGGTTTTTGAGGATGTCATTGGATTGAAAGTCGTTGGTGCTTTGTTGAATTCAAATGACATCACTCTAAATTCATATAACCTTTGTTGGGTTCTGAATGCAATCTTAAACACATTAGTGTCTACTACTAGAGGTGTAAAAGGGGGTGACTCTTAAGCAGTGCAAGACTAGTTCAAGCCAACCTGAACCTAATTAGTAGGCTCACATGTTTTTCTTGGAATGGCCAAATGAGCCCTTCAACAAGCTAGCTCGTTTGGCTCAACCCTCTTGGCCTCCTAACTCCATTGGACATTAACCTTCACCCAGCCCAACTTGAAACTTGAGGAAGAAGAAAGAGGAGGGAGTAGAGTCATTGTAATATCGATAGCAATTCTAACTATCGAGGAGTTAGATTGTTGAGGGATTCGTCTATTAAAGGATAGTTTAGAGAAGGTAAGGTAGAGAGGAAATTATAAGGAGTGAGCTCTCCGGGAGGACAGAGTGATGAGCATTAAAGTAGTCCAATTCCAGTAAAACAGTAAAATAACAGACACAACGGAAAATAAAACACCACAGTCTAGGGGAACCGGCCCAAAACAACCACGAGCTATCGGAAAACAAACTCTTTATTAAGAGGTTTTGCATAACAATATTCATAATCCCTAACATTCTCATATCTTCTATTTATAATAACACAACCTAATTCAAATATCCTAAATTACCCATAATATATTACTAACATTACTAACTTACCCCCCTAATATAACTCACAAAATTATTTCCAATACTATCCTCCCTCATTCATTACTCAACACCTTCCTCCATGAAGCAACATCCAATATTCTTGTGGTTGTGGACTATAATCAAAAGCTTTTGATTCTTGGGTTGGCAAAAGATGACACCATACATATAAAAGGCGGAGTCATTTACCTATATATAGTCAACCATGGTGATTTTCGAATTGTCTGGGACAGAGGATAATGGAGGATAAGTACTCAAGAAGAATTTATCAAAATTTCTAAGCTTGAGGACAAGGTCATTTTCGAGAGGGAAGTGATGTTAGGAAGTAAAAAAAGGAGAATTAAAGGTACAATATTTACTAGTTGTGGAACATAATTGTAATTAGGGGAGAGTTTATGGTATAGCTTGTTGATGAATTGAGAGTACATTAGTGGGGTGGATGTGTGAAAAGGACATGTTATCGTGAGGGAAATATACAGGGGAAAAAGAGACAACTTGAATCAACTTGAATCTTCTGAAAAAATATTGCTATCTCTTCTGAGAGTGGTTCTTAGTCTCGGAGAAAACCAGACTTGTGATAGCTTGAAATAGTGCAAATCCTTCTTTCAAGGAAGTGGAAGTCTCTAATGGAGTGTTATACGCAACATACTTGTTACCATTATATTACTTGTTCATGTGAAATAAAGTAACAACAGGAATCCTTAATTGATCGTCCTTCACTTCTGCTAGAGGATTCAGTAGCTTGGTCTAATCTACTCTTTCCCATCGTCCCATGTGTAATTCTGCAATAAGTATTTGTTGTTGTTTCCAAGTTGAGCCTTCTCCAGATTCCTGTTTGACCTTCATCTATTGTAAACTTGGTGGATACTCTGAATAGCTCCTTCAATTTGATCTTGTTGTATGCATGTCTGTTTCACTGCTTGACTGTTTCACTAGCTTGATCTGTCAAGTCCGGGCGCATTGTGAAGCTCTTTTGTTAATGTGTTTGAAGTTCTCCTCTTGGGATTTACCCTAGTCTCGATCGTGGATTGGATATTCATAGCTCTAATACCAATTTTTTATGAACAAAATACGAAAAAGGAAATTTCAGAAAAGTTAAACACTGGTTTTTTAATTTGAAAACCTTTTACAACCTAAAACCCGCTACTAAATAGGTGCCTAAAGTTGAGAGTTCGGTTTCTTCCTCGAACTCCTTCATCCATGTTCAACAACTACTAAACACATAAACACCAATGAATTACAGACCCTAAACAACATCAGCTTGCTATCTTTGCCCATGTAAACTCATGCACAATATGTAATAAAACGATGTCTGATTCTTATAGAGGAAAAACGTTGTTATACAACATATAGAATCTACATCAACAAACTTTTAAATCTTCAACGGTTGGATAGCAGTCTCCTACTTTGTTTTTGTTGGGATTTCCGAGAGTGTCGGGAAAGGTTCGTGAAATGTAGGCGGAATATATACAGTGATAAAGGTGAATGATACACTAACACGATAGCTTTTTATTTTGTTTTGTTTTTGTAATTCTTAGCGGAACTGATCTCGACAAACTGGTGCTTGTTTAACTATGGCTGAAGCTGTATTTGTGTCTGTCTTGGAATAGAACCTTATAAATTTTGCTCCTTTTATGTTGCCATAGTCCCGTATGAACAAATGTGTTTAGAAGCTCTTTCTCATGTCTGTTAATGTCAATGAAGTTTGACCTGCTTAGTTCGATTGTTATGCTGTTTTGTGAACATTCCTGTGACATTGAGCTATAAACGATGGAGTTTTATTCTGGGATAAAGTATATTTCTCATTGGTTTTTTTCTTTTTATGATTCTTCTAAGCATTTGAATTGTTTTACTTGTATTGATAAGCATGCCTCATGCACATAGACGGATCAATTACATAGATTATTACATCCCTCTAGTTTGAGCATCAGATGGGGTGTTTCTCACCTCTCCACGTGCTGATGATTTTTCTTCCTTTTTTTGTACAGTTTTGATCAAGTAAAACCTCTTGTTAGAGGGCACACTTCAGCATTTATCTTATTCCATTGGAGTGCCTCTTGCTGCTTCTCAGAGAGATTTCCATTTCTACTCTGAGGATATCTCCTGTGTTTGCAACTCATAGGGCTCTGCCATGATCGGAGGATTCTAGCTGTCTCATACTCTACCTTTGTTTTCTTTCCTTATTTTTGTTTGTCAACTCTTCTAGTGGTGAAAGCTGATGCTTCATATCCAAGCAAGGTTCTTCAAAGGTGAGTGAAACCTGAAATTCTGAGGAAGTGAAAAGGGAAAAGTACAAATGGAGAATGGCAGAGCGTGAGGATAGATGAAGGAGAATTATATTCGAGTAATGGAGGAAGAGTAGCTTTTGTTACAAATTGATTGACGCAAAATTCAGAATATTTTTAAAGCGTAATTGTTTGTTATTGGGAAACTATGTAGAATCAGTTGAGCAAAGGGAAAAGGGCGGTGAATGATCATCGTGCTCTTTAGGTTGGTTGACTATGAATTAGATTCAAGGAAATTGAACTGAAATTGACTTTGTAAATATGGATAATTATTAATTTTCTTTCAAGTTAGCCAAACCTTGTGAAATGGGAAATACCTGTTCAATTTGAGGTAGCAGCATGAGTTGCAGCGAGACCGGCGGAGGAATACAAGAGAGAGAACAAGCACATGTGGTTTTGCGGAGGTCTGTTGACTTAGAACGAAAATCTGTCTCCCGTAATGGATTGGGGACAGCCACACAGACAACAATTGATGAGAATCTTCTTGTCGATCCCAAATTACTGTTTATTGGATCTAAGGTTGGTGAGGGAGCTCATGGAAAAGTTTATGAAGGAAGGTCAGTGTGGTGTTTATATGTATGAGTCTGTTGTCTTCTTAATTTCAGTTTACTCTTTTTTCAACAGTTGTTACATATAGACTACTACTCTAAAGACCATTTCTTGCAATAACCAAGTGTCTATGTTAGTTAGCAGGTAACTTGTATATTATCTGTTTTTAGTATAAATGTTTCATGACATCACAGCCGAGGCTCGAGGGTCTAATTTCTAGATAATGCAAGTGTGGCTTTGTTGACTTCTTTGTTATTGACTTGGGATATATTGGAAGTACCTTTTTTGTTTAAAAGTCATAGCAAAAACATATGTTTATAGTTAGTTTTTTTATGAATAGAGCAGAATTTTATTTCCTGCTACTTTACATGTTATATGTGTATACATTGATCATGTAATAGGTATGGGAATCAAATAGTTGCGATCAAAGTTCTCAATCGTGGGAATACGGCAGAGGAAAGAGCTTCTCTTGAGAATCGTTTCATTCGAGAAGTAAATATGATGACTCGTGTTAAACATGATAATCTGGTCAAAGTAAGTGAATTTTTCCTGTGGGTAGTCTACCAATGATTTTCCTTAACCAATTTGAATCTATTTGCATCTATTGGTAATTTAGCTCCAGATTCCCGCCTTTAGGCTATACTCACCAATCTTGTCTTCTACTTGCAGTTTATTGGAGCATGTAAAGATCCATTAATGGTGATCGTGACGGAGCTCTTACCAGGAATGTCTTTGCGAAAGTATCTACTGACCATTCGACCAGAGCAGTTAGACCTTGATGTGGCTATTAGATATGCACTAGATATTGCTCGCGCTATGGAGTGTCTGCATGCAAATGGGATCATCCATAGAGATCTAAAACCTGGTATTGCATGCTTATTTTGGCTGTTTAATCTATCTTTTACTAATCTTTAGACTGAACTACTCATACTTATTTCATTATAACGTTTAATAAGTTTTACTTGATATCGATGTATTCAATTCGAAGGAAGTTCTTACAATTTAAGTTGCCATCAGATAAACTTTTCCAATTATTGATGCTTGTAAATTAGTGTTTGTGTCTTTCTTACTTTCACCATTTAAGTTTTTATTATGCAGATAATTTGCTGCTTACGGCCAATCACAGGTCCGTAAAGCTTGCAGACTTTGGCCTTGCAAGAGAAGAATCTGTGACTGAGATGATGACTGCAGAGACTGGGACTTATCGGTGGATGGCTCCCGAGGTTTGGGACTTCTAGCTACTTTAGCTCATAATTACTACCTGTTCATTCACTGCAGGTTGACGCCCATCATTGTTTTCAATCAGACGTGATATTAATTCCTAGTTATTTTTTGAGCTATTTCTTTTAACTGCATTCCATCATATCTGCTGTTAGAAGACTTTTTCTTAGATATAATAAATAATGGGCATATGATTCAAATTTTGTTGCTATTCCTTGGACAATAAATGGAAAAACATCGTGCATTTTGAAAGCTTTCTCATTTCGATTCAAGTATGTAGAGAAATCCACAGTGTCTGTTTTTACCGGCTAACATGCATGGCATTGCAGTTATACAGTACAGTGACATTGCGTCAGGGAGAAAAGAAACATTACAATAACAAGGTAGACGTATACAGCTTCGGAATTGTCTTATGGGAACTCGTGACCAACCGCATGCCGTTTGAAGGCATGTCGAATTTGCAGGCCGCTTATGCTGCTGCATTTAAGGTGCCAAATCGTTCTATCCATTTCTTAGTCGCGTTTCATGCTTCTATTTTTCATGCCATAGCCGAAGTATAGCTTACTCACATTTCACACATCCTTTGAAAATGCAGCAGGAGAGGCCTAATCTTCCGGAGGACATGTCTGCTGATCTGGCATTCATCATACAATCATGTTGGGTCGAGGATTCTAACTCGAGGCCCAGCTTTGGCCAAATCATTCGCATGCTCAACGCATTTCTATTTACTCTCCCTCCCCCTTCGCCGTCAGCCGTCCCAGAATCTAACACCATCGAGGCACCAACAAGCAACGCTGCCATGACCGAGTTATCTGGTCGCATGAGGGGGAAGTTTGGTTTTCTACGTCAACTGTTTGCTGCAAAGAAGGGTAAGAACTCCGAATGATCAATGCAGGGAAAGTTTCGTTCGATATTCTATCTCGCCCGTTCATGTATATTTTTTTTTGCATCAGTCGTCCACGAAATAAGGTGGATGGCTGTTGGAATTAGAGATTTTTTTTTTGGAACTCAATCGACAGAATCAAAAGAAAATATAGAACACTACTTACTCTCTTTTACTTGTGCAATTGATCCTTTTTAACTTCTGAGACGGGATGTGCACAATTCCATACCTTTAAACCTTTCATATTTTGATTTCTCCGGAATTGTGTGTGTGTGTGTGTGTGTATATATATATATATGTATGTATTTACGTATCTATACAAACGAAGTTGTATGTATGGAGGATGTGCACAATTCACGTCTTCAACAAAATCATGCGTCCTTGTTACGAAACTCAAATGATTATGATATTACTAGAACGTTTTATGTTAATTTAACGACTATTAATTAAATTAAGTAGTTGTCGGGCACATAGTTTTAACTAGTTAATACTTTGAAAAAATATATATTGAGAAACCAAAAAAATTTATCCTCATTTCAATTCAATTCAATTAACCTATTGATATCTATTGAAGATCAAATGACAAATGATGAACATGTTTTTGGAGTTAAATTTTGGGGAATTTAAATAAAGCTCACGTAGGGAAAGATTGAGATGATACATTATAACCTTAGAACATTTTCCCGGCTCAACATTATTTCATTATTAACTGTAGGCAGAAGTTCTACAATGATAAAGGACAAAGATTCGCCTAATGAGCCAATGCCATTGCCAACTATGCTTCCGGAACCCCAAATCCAGAGACGCTCTCTACAGTCTGCACCTCCAAGTTTTCGGTTCAGAGTGAAGCCTACTGTTAGTGATTTTTTACACCCTAACGCAAGTGTACGTGTCGCTAACGAAGTAATAAAGTAAGTAAAAGTCGATCCCACGAGGATATTTTTAATCAAATTAATCTTGCTATAAATTTTTATAAAACAAAAATGAAAATATTGAAATTAAATGAATAATAAAGAATGATGAAGTAAAATTACTCAAAATTAAATAAGACTAAAAATGAAAATGATTTAAAAAGATAATTATAGAAAAATTCTTGGTTATGATTGATGTCCTCTTTACATGCAATTATTACTGATGCTACAACATTAATCACAGCACAACAAGAATTCATAATATTTCTAGGGTTCCGTCGAATTGCCTAGGTAAATTCATTTCAGAATTTTCTTTTTGACTTTGAAAAGATAAAAACTTAATCCGAATTTTCGTATAAACTTATTCTTACCGTCAAATAAATTAATGTTAGCTACTTTGCAACAATTTTAATTTATTCAATTACTCATGCATCTTCAATTCCTATTTACCTATCGATACAATAAAAATATGTGAAAACAAATTTGCCTGTCGACACAATTCGTATTATGCAATAAAAATTATGAGTAATCGTGCAATGAAAAATGCGTAACATTCATAGATCAAAATGAAAACATGTAAACAGTACTCTCTTACCTAACCAAGATAAGAAGTTTAGCCTAAAAACATAATAATAAAACTAGAAATGATAATATTCATAAAGGAAAACATCAACATTAGAAGAGAAGAAGAAGAAAACTAAAGAAAAAATGTCGTTGGTTTCCTTGCTGCAGATCCAGATCTCTCCTCATTTTTCTAATTTTTCTCCCTTTTATTTGTTCTTCTTCCTTCCTTAAATTCAGCAGCAAGATCCGTCTCTTCCTAGTCTGTTCCTTTCTTTTCTCCTTCTAATCCTCTGATTTCCTTGATCAACGGCTTATCATTATGATAAAATCTTCTTGATTTGCTCTCTTTTGTCGTCGATTCTTCTAAGTCGTCCGCTGCTATTGTCTACCGTTTTCTGTCATCCACTTTTTGTGTGAAAGCTTTGTCCTCCGTTCTCTTCTTCCGTTTGTTTATGTGAAAACTTTGTTTACCGTTCTCTGTCATCTGTTTGTTTATGTGAAAACTTTGTTTATCGTTCTCTGTCATCCGTTTTCTGTCATCCGATTCTATCTACTTGTTGACTGTCATTTGATTACTACTCTGTCATTTTATTGTCATTTGTCATCCGTTTTCATTTGTCGACCGTTTTCTGTTTTGTCTACCGTTTTGACTGTCATCCGATTCTATTACCTTTCTCTAATTTTCTCCCTTGAAATCTGGATTCCTTGATTTGTGGTTTATTTTATCTCTCTTCCAGATTTTGGTAATCTTCATTGATTTTCTATTAAACACCGATTTCTCCTTTTTGCATTTTCCCGCTAATAACTCTGCATTCAAATAAAAAAAAATATAAAATTTGAATTAGTGGTAAAAACCTGCTTTAAATAGAAAATATGCATAGAATATATTAAATTTAATCAATGCCTTGATACTGCAGCATTATGTAGCAATTGCAGTAAATTTCACTAATTTCTTCTAAAATTCACTCAAATCATACAAGTTAAATTACCTAAAAATAGTATAAAATAACTCTAAATTTAAATTTAGAGTTATCACCTACCCAACCAGTCAGTAACACAAGTAAAAATAGAACAAGGGCATTATCTGCTCCCTCAACTCTTGATGTTGCTGAGCAAGATGCTCTTGCAACAGATGAGTATCAAGAACAGGAGTCAAAATGCCAAGCTGGCTTGATTATGGAACATAAGTGTCCAAGTCCCCAACCTCTTCCGCTACCATCACCACAGGGCACTGCTGCACTCAAGACAGCATGTAGCTTCAAATCTGTGACTTCTAGTGGCCCTCTCTATATGCATCAGGACCATTGCCGCTTCCTCCAACTAGTGGAGCACTTCGAAACTTTTCATTTGAAGAAATTTCATCTGCTGGTCATAATTTTTCATCAGATCTCTGTGTCTCAGAAGATCTTTCTTCGCTTACATACAAGGCTTCCTTTAGGGATGGCATCTCCACTTCAAGGAAGTTTGAAGCTACTGTTACTCGCCTTCTCCCATCTAATCAGGTATTATGTGATTAATTATCAATCTGGTTGACTTTCCTATAATTTGGTTTTATCTTGGATGACAGCTGAAGGCGTCTAAGAGTTCTTAAAGCTATCAAAGATTGTTGTCTCTTGATTTTGAATAACTGTTCAAAAATCTGGAATTTGGTGTATATTTACCAGATCAAGATGAACTGTTTGCATTGCAGGCAATGTACAATGAATTTTTGACTGCCAGTATACAAATTGATAAAGATTTTAGTGCAAAGCTGTCGGGATATGGTTGTGTCGGCCATATTCACGAAACGGAGATTGCTGCCGACTCAGTTGTCCGTGCTTCTCTTGGATAGATAGATTTCCTTGTCATCTGACCGCAATAACGGCAGAAACAAACCATAAACTCCAGCATTTTTAAGGAAGTGGCTTCATAGTCCAAAATCTACCAATATGCAAGTCATAACAGACATTTTGTACTCCAATTAACTTTACATCCTGCAATAACAATTCCTCGGGTTTTCATTTCTTCGTGCAAACTTAGCACGGATGCTTCATCGTTGTTTTTAACATAACCTCTAACTAATATATCAAAAGCTGCGAAATCTGGCGTGATTCCTTTGTCTAACATAGCACTGAAAACTTGTCGGGCTTCTATCATGAATCCCTTACTAGCTAATCCTGACATCAGGGTACTGTATGTAAACAAGTCTGGTTCAATACCCTCTTGAACCATCTTCTTCTTTAGTCCAAAAGCCTCCAATAAATTCCCCTGCTCACAGAGCCCGGCAATCCATGAGGTATACACGTGTTTATCAAGAACAATCCCTGCGTCGGACATCTCCCTCAAAATCTTGGCAACTTCATCAAAATTTCCTTCCTTACACAACACATCAATGAGTACAGAATACATAACTATATTGGCCTTTTCTTTGCAAAAATATCCTCTAGCCTCCTGGAAAAAACCTTGCTTATACAGGCCAGTCATCATGGTCGAAAGAGTAACAACATCAGGCTCTAAACCTTGATCCACTAACTTTCCGTAAGTAATTGCAGCTTCTTTTGGCTGACCAGATTTAAAATACATATCTATCATGGCAGTCAACAAAATTTTATCCGGAGACAATCCACTTCTTGCCACATTTTCCGCAGTTTCCGCAGCTTTATATAGCCTGCCATTTTTACAAAAACCTGATATAATAGCCCCATATGCAGGCAAATCAAGCTTAATCCCTTCTGCATATATTTTACTTATATACAATATTGCATCATCAATATTTCCTTTGTTGAAATGGCCATTGATCATTGAAGTATAAATAGTTAAATTAGGTGAAATACCATCTTCCAACATTCTACTGAACAAACAGTTAGCTCTTTCCAACATCCCTTTTTTGCAAAGTCCATCAATTAACACGCCGTAAGTGAACTCGTTTGGAGAAATCGACTTCTCCCTCATTTTTTCAATTAATTCGAATGCAACATCTAGACTACCGGCCTTGCAGTATCCATCAATCAATGAGGTAAAAGCAACCAAATTGGGAGCCACACCAGCCTTTGCCATATCCTCAAACACCTTAGAGCCCATATTCAAATCTCCTGCTTTGCAAAACACATCGACAAGAGTGCTATATGTAACCACAGTAGGCAAACAGAATTTCCACATCAGACCCATATACGTAAGTGCTTCTTTCTTCATGTCTAGTTTACAGAAACCACTAAACAGAGTATTGAACATGACAGAATCCAGCATACATTTGCTCTCACGAGCTTTACTCACGAGCACACACGCCTCCTTTATTTTATGACGCTTGCAAAAACCACCAAGCAAGGAATTGTAAGATACAATATCAGGAGAGCACCCGAATCTAGGCATAGAGTTGAAAATATCTTCTGCATATCTGAGATTGCCTAGTTTACACCAGAAAGAGACAATAGAATTAAAGGAAGATGGGTGAAAAATGTAACCTTTGGAAAGGAGTGTACAGAAAAATTTACAGGCGAGCTCTCCACAGTTAGAGTTAATTAGAGAGTGAAGGAGCTTGTTGCAGGCAAACGGAGTGGGAAACAGAGACGCCCTTTGCAGCCGAGAAATTGCTATTAGGGTTTCTCTCACCATAAACGGCCACGAGTAAACAAGGCTCCACTCTAATAGCTAAAAACCATACGAGAAATCCAGCGCAGAGAATCAGAGTCCAAAGATACAAAATCATACTCTGGCCCAATCTTCGCAAAAACACAGACAGCACTGCTGCCATGATCTAAAACCGTCCAGGCGAATAACGGTCGTTCGACGAGATGGCCTCCTATGACGTCGGCTCGATGAGGGGTTCTCTAATAAGTTGGAGCCCAAAACCTTGGCCCTAGTCGGCTTGACCCATGCATCAAACAAAAGTCTTATTTAAGTGACCGGGGTTGACGACAAGCACTCGACTCGACTACCAATCCTTTCCGATTGAACTCCTCGACCAACATTTTGCGGTCAACAACATAATCTTCACCGCGCATTTTTTCAAGCACTTGGTGGGCATCTCTCAAGAGGTCATCTTCCTTGCAAGATCCCCCACATAATGATCTAATCATGGTATTTATCATCCTTTCCACGTCTACCTGCCTAAAAGCCAAGCATTTCTTACGTAATCCTAAATATCTGGTTCTACAGAGTCTTCCTTGATTTTTACCATCATTTCACAAGCTTCTTCTACTTTATCCTACTCATGGAAACAGAAACCACGAAAAGCTTTCTGCAACTTTCCCTCTATACGAAATGCATTTATGAGAATAGTTATGGTTTCCACACTTGGTAAATGATACCCTTTTGCCATCATATATGGTTCAAAACCCTGGCGGCCTCATCCGGATTATCCTTCTTGCAGTAGCACCTGATCAAGATAAAAAAAGGTCCAATAATCAGGGAGTGAACTGTAAGAAGGAATGCGAAGATCATTGACTGGTTCTCCTATCAAGATAAGGATTTTCTTTTCTGTCTTCAGTGGGAAGAGATGCTTCTTTAACAGAATACCACGGCAGGAAGGCTTCCAGTGAAGGACTACTACTGATAGTTGATAACAGTTGGGTAAGTAAGACGCGGAAGCAAAAGAAAAGAAATCGAGAGGGCATAGCAGAGAAAGAAGATGTTGGGTTGCCGGAGAATGAGAGATGGGAAGAGGGCGGAGAAGTCGACGTTCGAACGCAGGTCGGAGAAGAGGGTTCCACTCCCACCTCATATTACTGCGAAGAATCGTTGGTTTTTGGGCAGAGCCAACAACGTATTTTACGAATAAATTAACACATAATGCTAGCAATTTAAGTATAATGTCAGAAATCGATACGTTACTTCACAATCTGAACTCACTTTGAGTAATCAAAGTTACATAAAAATATGGAGGAAAAACAGTGTCGTTAGTGTGTGAAGATGATATTGAAATTCTACAGTCAACGCCATATCTGCCGTCGAAGAGAGAAAAACAGCAGAAGAATTACAACGGAATCTCATTCTTCACGACAGCCATTTCCATGTCTGTAATCAGAAATGTGGAGAAATGGGTATTTCAAAAGCGTAAGGATCTGCTATGAGCCATTAAAGACCGGAGGTTCTTCGGATCTGAGACCTGGACTTCCCTCTTAACCCGACCCTTTCTTCCCAGAATGGGGTTGAGCAATTTCTTCATCACCCGGTTGAAGGCAGAGCGTGGACGGGTTTTAGCCACCCGAGGAGGTGGCGAAGCAGCAGGTTGAGACAGTAGCTCCGCCTGACTCCGGCAAGCGCAGGCCTCCGAGAGACTGCGTCCGAGAATGGCCTGGTTAAGCCTCACCTCGAAAGAAAGCCTCTCGTATTGGTCCAGCAATGTGCTCTGTTCGTCCCCGAAATGCCTGAGAACCACTGCTATCTCATCCATGACGTTCATGAGTATCAATTCCTCACCCCATGTTCCCCATTTCTCTCTTTTTTATATGTACAGAGAAATGATGGGACATTTTGGAAAGCAGAACGCTTTTAATAGACAGAAGCTGTCCATTAATGGCGTAAGAAGAGAGGGTTTTTGAAAAGCCAGACAAGCGGATGGAGACACAAGCAACTTCTTTAATATCTTCATAATGTGACGCCATGGGAAGTGGAAAGGCTGCGGCATTAATGTTATCCAAGTTACGGGGTATTGTTGTTTGAATCAGAGCTTTTATAGAATTTGGTCTCTCAAGGATAATCTGTAATTATTAGGTGAGATTAAGGAAGGAAGAAGACGAGAGTGGAATTATGACGAGGGAGACAAGTGCTGAGTCTGTATGGAGGTAGCCCAAGCCGTGAAGCTGAGTCTCGAAGCTTGTCTCTACTTAAACTTGATGCTATCTTGCATCATAGTTATTCTCCTTGTCCTTTGTCTTGACCTCTACTCTTTCTTTGTCGGGCCGACCGAACTGAAAATTTTGGTTCGGTTTCCTTTCGTTTTGTTCTAAACTTAGAAAAATCGAGTTGAACCGATTAATTGATAATATTTTACATTATTTTATTTGCAAAAGATCATAATTTTTTAATAAGATAATTACGATAAATTATAAAATTTAAGAAAAAGTTCAATTTAGCCCCCAACGTATGGGGCCAATTTGACCCCTAACATTTATTTTTGACCCAATCAGCTCCTATCGTATACAACGTTTGCAATTCGACCCCTCCCGTCAATAACTCAGTTTATATACAAGCATTTGATAAAGGAATTAGAGTATGGGCCAGATTTGGGCCGCTTTGAACAGAAAGTGGGGCGGAAGGAAGCCCATAGAAAGAAAGAAGATGACGACATTCAGCTTACGATGCGACAGCGACTGCTTCCCGCGGCTACAGCAGTCTTCGTTAGCGTCGACTTCTTCCTTCTAGTTCTCGCCTGCCTATTTCCGCTCCAATTTCTTGCTCGTCATTTCGCTCCCGCGACGACGATTGAATTTCTTTAATTTCCTTACCGAACGTCTCTGGTCATTTGCCTTTTCGAAGAGCTGCGTCGATTCCGAGCTGTTTCTTTCTGGATTTTTCTCGTCTGTGACGGGGTCCTGAATTTCGTCGAGAATGAGATATCTGGGAGCATGTACTGAGGTTTCGAAATTCGCAGGCTAGGCAGGGTTCTTTTTGGATCAGAAAAAGGGTTGTGATTATATTCCATGGAAAGAAATGGAATTCTGGCACTTTTTTTCTTGCTTCTGGTCGCTGCAGATGTTTCCGATGCTTCCATACTCTGGAGGTTAAGAAAGTTGACAGATGCGACCTCAGAGAATAAAACTCAATCAGTAATTCTCTCTCTCTTTTTCTCCCTCATGCCTTGCATTTTCGTTTCCAGGTGAAGATAGATATCATTAATTTTGCTTCTTCCTATAGGTTTCCCCATCGCCTAGTCCGGTTACAATCAATGGAACAAGCGATCCACCTGCCCCAAATAATTCTTCAGTGAATGGAAATCCAGTTCCTGCTGGTTCAAATAGTTCTAATGCCAGTAACATCGATGAGGGAAAGAAACCTGAACCAAAGAATGACGATAAATCCAAAACCAATCCGGACGTAACAATTAATAAAAAGTGTGATGGAGTGCTCCAATCGTGCACAAAACTGAAGTTGCTCCTTTGTATTAGAAGTAATCCAATTGATGGTAAACTCATCTTTTTCTTTATCGTATCGTTTTTTATTTTTGATTGATAAAATTTGCTTTGAAGCCCGGTAGATCATATCTGACATTATTCTGTCAAGATTTATATCTATTTTTGTAGCATGCCACAGAAAAAGTATAAACTAATATTGTGGATGAAAAATGTTAGTTAATACTGGTCTTGATTTGGGCACTACTTTGAGATTCGGTCATAAATCTTCATTTTTTATTTATATAACTGCATTTCGCCTTCAAGATAGAATGTTGCTAATTCGCCTGCAAGTTTTGGTAGGTTGTGGTATATCTTAGATGTAAATTTCATGTAAATACTCCATGCTTCACCGTTAGGTGGGGATAACTGCGGTGCAGTTAAATTAGTGTTGGTGCAATGGAGTTGTGCTCTTCTGTTTGTAATTTTCAAATGCTTTTTTTTTTTTAAAATACAACTTCTATATGATAGTTTTCTTTACTTTAATAGAATTGTTAGAATCTGTTCAGATTAGAACGTTTATATTGTTCCTGTTCATGTGTAGAGTATGCCAATTGACTCTGTACTGTGATTAAGGAAATTAATCCTTTAACGACGTGAAGTGTGGATGCCCTTTTAGTCTCAAGTAAAGATGAATTGTATATTTGGACTTTTTTTCCCTTACTAGGAGCCTACAATTTCAGGGCTCCAAAGTGTTAAACAAGGAAAAACTCAACATGTCAAGAAGTCAACATAATTTACCTTCTCTGGAGACTGGCATTAGATTCATGTCGAGCATCAAGCATGCATAGTGATTATAATAATTATGGCTATTGAAATGTGAAAAAAAATTATGTCGATGATGATTCTTTGCCACCTGCGATTGTATTATGTTCCAAGGGTTAGGTTATTCGCCCATAAAAGAGTATATGATCGCCCATAAAGAGTCCATGAGCAGGGTTTAGAACGTTGTGAGACAGTTCGGTCTATATCTAGTGTGGGCATTAGAACATTGAGAAGACTTTTCACTAGTATGAGAGGTTTGGGAAAGCCGCACGTGTTCAAAAATTGTTGAAGATTGCTCAGATTATTACTAAAATTACCATCAGGAATCACCTGAAGCTTCATGGTGATTCCAAAATTATTTATATACACAAATTGGGAAAGAAATCACATGATTCTTTCCTAAATTTACAGCTCAACGCAGCTGCACTACTTTGAATTGAAACTTTCAATCTTTCCTTGTATTTATATTACTTTTGTAATTAGAATTACGCTGCAGTCTTTCCTTATTTGAATTATTCCTAGAGTATAATTTCTTGTACTATATGTATTTGTTATCTTTTCCTTGAGATAATTGAATGAAATTCAATTTCTTAAAGTTCTACAAAATTGAACTTCAAACTAACACTTTTGAGTGAAATGTTGGGTGTCAAAATAAAGCCGAACTAATTTATTATCCACATGTCAATCGATATGTCAATGAATATGAGCTGAAAGCTTCGATCATGGTACTCTCCTCCAGCAAGAATCACTAGTATTTAATGCAAGGAGTCTTTCTTTGACTGTCACTGATGTGGCAAAAGTCGATGACTTAAGTACTTGCACTTTTCAGTATAATTGTCTCGTCACTTCTAGTTTTACCTTATAAATGGGTCTGAATTTCTAAATTTTCTACACTTTTTAGTGTTCAGGTATGTTTCTAGACATAGACATTTTCATGTTATTGATTTTGGTTTTATTACAAGTTACAAACTTCACAATAGATTTACTTTATGGAGTTGCTTGCGCTGTTGTTTGCGAAGCAGAATAGTTGTCATTTGTGGCATCTTATATTTTCTATTTATGTAGATAAATTTTGAGGAGTTGTAAATTGAGTGTGGTATCCTTTTTCCTTGGCAGCGTCGGGAAATTCGACTGTTATAGTTCAAAATGAAGGAGAAAGCATTTTTAATGGGGCTCTCACTGCCGGGAGTTTTTCAAAGGCAGTAGATATTGCAGGACATACTTCATCTACGGTATGAAAATGACCTAGCGTTGGCAGTTTTATTGTTTTCTGCTGCTGTATCATTGAAACTTAAATTTGGAAATATCATGCTTTGGTTGGGACTTCATGATGTAACCCTCTGAATTATTTAAACTACTAATTTTTGAAGCAAAACTTGGGCTTTGAAATCGGGAAGCTGCACTTCTTATGTGCTGCCATTATCGCAAAGACTAAAATTAATGAAACATTGTATCGTATGTGATCTTTATCTACATGAGCAAATATTTTTCTTTCATCTGGCCTCCTGAAACCTTTGCTGGATTTGCTGTTTGTACCTGAGCATTTTAATCCAGGTTGTTTTCCTCATTTTTTTTCATTTCTCAGATCAATATAACTTCATCGGGGAAAATCACCGAAGTACGAATAAAATCTGCAGATGGAGAGTGTCCGTCAAGCCCTCTTGTATCTGAAGACAACTACTTCATTCAGTTCCCTTCCTTTGACCACCTAGCAACCCCTATCAATGCTGCATACCTCTTGATTCTCGCAGTCTCCATCTTCGGAGGATCTTGGCTGTGCTGTAAGTGTAGGAAGAAGAGACGGCACGGTGGAATCCCATATCAGGAGCTCGAAATGGGACAATCAGATTCAATCTCAGCCAACAATACCATTGTGGAATCTGCTCAAGTTTGGGATCAGGATTGGGATGACGACTGGGATGAAGAGAATGCCATTAAATCATCAGGGGGACTGAGTGTCGGAAGCATCTCAGCCAACGGTGTTACTGCTAGAACAGCTAAAAAAGATGGGTGGGAAGATAATTGGGACGAGTAGTTCATTTTTGCAGCAAAAGATGGGGAAGTAAGAAACAGATCACCAGGAAGAGCAGAGCATACATAGAAAAGGAAGAAAAGAAATTACAGCCAGGTAGGTCCAAACCATTGAGAGTGTAATGTAATATTATAACTTTTTCTTTGATAGGCCTTCAAATTGTAAGAACGCGCTGAAGTGGTTTGTACAAGTTTTTATTTCTATACATGTTTCATCTCTTCGTATACTCGATTCATCGACGTAGCAGTAGTTTTTCATAGGGATGGGCGCAGTCCAGTTCCACTCCGGAACCGTGGAATTTTTTATGACGGTTCGATGCTGTTCGGTTTTCACGGTTTTTAACCTCCAAAACCGTGGACGGCGGCGGGTATTGAGAATTTAGAACCAGAAGCAGTTCTTTTGGTGGGCAAAACCTAACCTAGTCGGAATCGGAACTGGAACCGCCGTTCCAATCCAATTTGTTCACCCCTAGTTTTTCATAGAACGATTATTGTGCGAATCAAAGTCGCTAATGTGATTCTATCTCGTTTGTGCATCTCGTTTGTGCATAATCGAATTTCTCGACATCATTTCATTTTTCCTTTTTTTTTGCACTTGGTAACTTTATTGAGCTCCTCTTTAATTTAATCTTTCTTTTTCCCTTTTTGAAAAGCAGAATTACAAATTCAAATGATTGCATATGATGTGCTCCCCACGAGATGAAGCATTTCATGGGCGCCGGTGGTGTGTCTATCATCCTGTCTTACAAAAGTAGTGAAAGTGAAAAGTTGAAGGCAAAAAAGCAATTCCTGGTTTTAGTACATCGACCTTCAAAACGAATACATACGATTACTACCCGTTCTCTGGACCTGAATTGAATACAAATTAGTAGAAGAACTACTCAATGATTGTGGTCAGGGCTAGGTGGTTGATGGTGAAGACAAGTGCAGATGGTATCAGAAAATATGGGCCAGAAAATATGAGTGGTTTATGAAAAAGGGTAGGGAGAGGTGTTGAGGCTCAGCCATTTCCCTTTCCCTTTCCCACCAACACTTGTTTTTCATTCAAACTACACTTGTTTTCCAAGCATTAATCATCAACCTTGCTTCCCCAAAATAATCATGAAAAGAAGAACTCACTGAGCATAGTGTGTTTTCTAGTGGTTACTCTTCTCATATGTCTTGGTTTCAGTTGTCGTGTTTTCTTTACTCGAATGTAATTTTGAATCTAAAACTTAATACACAACAAAAGGAGTTTAAGAGTGCAATTAGTGACGTGAACACGTCTCTATGCGAATGAACATCGGTGAATAGTTTTGACAATTAGTGATGTGAACCAATCCGAGGAGTTTAAGAGTACAAATTTTGAGATTGTTGGGATTTCCTTTTCATCATCAAAGGCATAGAGTTCTCTATTAATGGCCCATTTGGTTGCACCAGCCAAGTCATGTGGACGCCTACCAACAAAGGAATGCAAGAACAAAAACAACCAACTGAACAGGAAAGACAGATTCAGCCAGCAAGGCTGGTTTGCTATCAATATATTGCCAACAACATCAAACATTCTCCAAATATCAATCCGGTGAAAAGGAATCCGGTACCAGCAGGACTATGACAGAATTAATACAACAAGAATACAAACAAAATGAAAGTGAAACCAGCAAAAACAAACAAAGATGGGAAAAGAAGATGACTTTCAACATTCTCTTCTTTCTTATTCTTTTTCTTTTTCTAGGCAGTTGGCAACGACAAAGAAACCGGATTAAGCTTCACCGGAGGTGCATTCTGTCTGTTTGTCTATCTGTTTGTCTGTTTTTGTCTCTACGAGCCGATTTCATTACAAATCCTCAGCTTCCGAAGAGCTTTGAATCAACTCTAAGATATTCACCACCTCGTTCATGTCTGGCCGACTTGATGGCACTTGAGACGAACATACTAAGCCAAGCTTTATCACCGGAATTGCCTCTTCTGCCACAAAGTTACCCGATAGTCGTCCATCGACGCATTCTTCCACTCTCCCTTCCTCCAGAGCTCCCCTTACCATATCACAAAGCACAATCACGTCGTCTTCCATGTATTCGACCGGCTTCTTACCCGTCACTACTTCCAAAACCAATATCCCAAAACCATATACGTCACATTTCTCCGTAATATTCACCGTTTTACACGCAAACTCCGGAGCCATGTACCCTAGTGCACTTTGAATTTTGCTGCTCAATATGCAGTGATCTAACATTGGCAGCAGCCTCGCCAGGCCAAAGTCTCCGATCTTTGGCTCACCGGAGTTGTCTAGCAAAATGTTTGTTGATTTCAGATTGTAATGAATTACGTTCTTCATGTGCAAACGCGCCAACCCTTTTGCTATTCCGAGAATTATGTTAAACCTATGTCGCCAAGGTAGAGATATGTCGCCATGAAGATGCTTATATAAACTTCCATTAGGGACATACTCAAATATGAGGAGCTGCAAGGAAGGAGTCCAGTAATATCCTTCAACAGTCACAAGATTATGATGCCTTATTTTTCCGAAGTTCTTCACCTCACTTTCGAAACTTTCTTGAGATTTAATCAAACTCGACACAGTTAACTTCTTGATTGCAACAGAACGCCCATCTCGAAGGACCGCTTTGTAGACAACTCCAAACCCACCACGACCAAGTTCACAGTCTTTGTTAAGCAGAGCTTGGGTGCCCGTAACTGAAGTCAGCATCGCCCGAAAACATAACTAGCTTGCCATAATTTGGATTTGTCTGTGGAGAACAACTGAATTCTTCCCCACCAGACAATGGAAGAGCAGCAGCAGAATGGAGCATAGAAGAACGCGCATGGATATTGAGGAGAGTGACAGCCACAACACCGAGGGCAATGAAGGCAGCTGCCCCGATTGCAACGAGTGTAGATATACTGAGTATAATCTTGTTGTGAGGATGACTTTCAGAGGAGGAATTGGAGTCCGAAGAGTTGGGGTTAAGGACGATGGGCTTTGGATGGATGGCAGGGCAGGATTGGTTGACAACGGCACCACAAAGCGATGGATTATATGACAGAGACGAGGGAGAGATAGTGTTGAAGAAGCCGCCAACAGGTAGTTCTCCTTCAAGGTGGTTGTGGGAGACATTAAAGGAGAGGAGATGAGAAAGATTTGTCAGTTCCTTTGGCAAACTTCCCGATAATTCATTCAACGAAAGATCTACATATTCGAGATTTGTAAGGTTTCCAATGGATGCAGGAATTTGGCCACTGAGGTTGTTTTGTGATAAAATCCTGTTCAAATATAGAACAAAAGATTTCCCTTAAAGAAATTAGTACCAAATAATAAACTTCTCCCTCAAGCAACTCTAAAACGCGCAGTTCGTTCTCGTAAGACATGCATTGTGCGTAAAGTCCTAATCTCTATCGCTTAAATTTAGAAAATAATATGCAGAAAGCTGAAAGAAAGAGAGCTTACAGAGATGTTAGAGATGAACATTTCTCAATTTCAGCAGGAATTTTCCCAGAGAGGAAGTTCATTTCAAGCCTTAACTCTTTGACTGAAAGTGTTCCTCCAATCTCAGAGGGAATGCTTCCATTCAGTAGATTGTTGCTCAAGTCGATTATCTGCACTGATTTCAGTTCACCAATGCTCTTCGGAATAGGACCTCGAAGGCCGTTTCTCGACAGATTTAGCAACATCAAGCTACGAAGAACTTCAACATTAAATGAAATTTGGCCAGAAAATCCATTTGAAGATAAATCCAGAGCCTGGAGAAAAGGATGAAAGTTTGGATTAGATGGGAATGAAAGATAATCCAAGCTTTCACTGGGTGTATTATCAAAAGTCAACGTTCTCTGCACATCTGGCCTGAAGATCCACGAAGGAAGAGTAGCAGACAGTAAATTATGGCTAGCATCCAATGACAAAAGGTTTATGCAATTTTGCATCGAATCTGGCAAGTTTCCGGTAAATTTGTTCATCGACACATTCAAAGTCTTCAGCAGTTGAAGATTGCCTATCGAACTCGAAATTTTACCAGAAAAATTGTTCGCTGAAAGATCCAATGTCTGGAGAACCTTCAACTCTCCAATCCATTCTGGAAGTTCTCCTGCAAAAGAATTTCCTCTGAGACTCAGAGAAGAGCATGAACTGAGTCTGCTTATCGAAGCGGGAAAACTCCCCGAAAGAAAATTCTCACTAAAATCGATGAACTTCAAAAGAGAGCAGTCTCCAATGTCGTTCGGGATCTTCCCACGCAATCGATTCTTCTGCAAATTTATCGTTGTCAAGTTGGGCAAATTTTTAATGCCGAGAGGAATCACTCCCTCCAGTAAATTATCCGACAAATCAAGAGATTGAAGCCTTATCAAATACCAGATTGGTGGGGGTATTCTCCCAGACAACTGATTGGAAGAAAAATTAACAGCTGTAAGCTTGAAGCAGAAGCTTAAAGATTCAGGAATATGTCCAGTAAGCAAGTTTCTAGCCAATGAAACCGATCTTAACGACCCACATTGGAGAAAAAAATCACTAGGGATTGAGCCAGAAATGCTATTCTCACTCAAATCGATCACTTGTAAACTCCCATGGCGACCAAGAGCAGGATTAATCGTACCTGAGAAGTTGTTTCTAGAAAGCGATAAAGTTTGCAGAAATTGCAGCCTCAGGAGTCCACGATCTATATGCCCAGAGAGAGAGAATCCATCAAGAACAAGTTCTGTGACCCTTCTGGTATTCGGATTGCATTTTATTCCAACCCAGTTGTTGCAGGGATTGTCATCATCTTCATTCCATGTCACGAGTTTATCTTCAGGGTCACGAAGTCCCGCCTTGAAAACTATTAAGCCTAATACATCGTCATTGAAAACAGGGTCCGAAGATAGGACGAAAGGAGTAAAGAGAAGCACAAGAAATAGCTTAAAAAGCATTTTTTTTTTTCCCACAATGCAGAAACTCTCGATGGAAAATCAGTCTTATACCTCCATGAAAGAATTCGAACAAGTGACTGAAACTCAAAAAGAAAATGTTATAATCAAACTTTAACTAAATAGTTAATTGTTAAGTTCTCCATAGCACCTGATAGCTGGAAGACGAGGAAGAAAAACTTCAGCAGCTAGAGAGGGAGAGATGCTGACCGTACAGAGCTGAGCGGGAGCTGAAGATTTTAAGGTAAGAAAATAGCGAAGGCCATTTTAACAGAGGCAGTAAGTTTCAAAGTTTAAAGAACTGGGAAAGAAGACGAGTTCAGAAGATCATCAAAAACAAATAGTGGGAAAATCTGCTCCGACAGGATAATGCCGGATTTATGCTAGACAAGGTAAGAGCATCACATAACTGCAAACCCACTTCCCACTTTCGCCTTTCTTTCGAAAATGGACGAACCCATGAGATGAATGAATCAGAGGCAGCGGCGGGATCGGTGGGTTCGTTAGACAGAGCCGGAGCGCGAAATAGGCGCCGGAATCAGAGAAGAAATGTCAGAGATTGAGGGGGAAAAAGAGGGAAGGGGAAGTAGGAAGGAATAGGAAGGGTGGAGGGGGAAGAGGCATTAAAAAAAGGAGAAGTCATCATCGTGGTCCGTGGAGTTGTGGGTTGGTGTGAAGAAGACAATAATGGTGTCCAGTAACTGTTCTCTGCAACAAATAACTCTCTCTCATCTCTCTCTCCCTCTCTCTCCCTCTCCCTCCCTGTGCGGCAAAAGAGTAAAGCAGTGAATTTGAAAAGCTTCCCAGAGAGAGAGAGAGAGTGGAGAGAGAGAGAGAGAGAGAGAGAAATTTGTAAGCTTTTGAGGAAGACAGGTTGCCAAGAATTTCATTCGGTCAAACTACAATCCGATGTGTCATCCATCTCTACACACTGCTCTCCTATTTTACTGGATTTTAGTTTGTCCAATAAAAAAACCAACTTTAAACCTTATAATTAATTAATTTACTAACCTCAAAATTTCAACCTAAAAATCTTTTTTTTTTGTATTTTTTAATTAAAAAAATAAAAATAAACTCTATATAAAAAATAATCAAAACCGAGCCACTAAAACCAAAAATTCGACACACTGGCTTAGCATACTATTATTTTGTTAGAGTATAACCGATAAATAAATGACAAATTGAAAAAATAGAATTAAAAGATCTAAAGTTTAAACCTTGAAATTAAATTATAGGGTAATTATCGAAATAAACCTTAAACTTTAGAGTCATTAACAGATAAAGAGAAAAATTACGACATTCTGATAGAAAATATGAAACTTGCAGATGCTGCTCCTACCTTCAACGTGGGTTCTTTAACAGAAAAATAGACTGCGAGAGTTGGATTGTTAACTGATCATTGTTCAATGACGTTTTTTTAATTACCGTAAATTGAATTATTATATGTTGCTGCTGGCATTAATGTCACCAACAAATTGAATTTCACGTGCTTGCCCTAAATGCCTTTTCTTTTCCCTTTCTACAACAACTCAAACTAACAAACTACGGTTGAACTAAATTCATTTTTTTAACCGAGCTAAATGAGTCGGATGAAGAGAAAAAATCAGGTCGGTTCGCTCGAGTTGAACGAAGGAAATAAGTTGAGGCTGTCATATGTAATATAGAACAAATCAAAACCGATAATTTTAATATGGGTCAAAGTTTGGATGTCAGATTAAGAACGAGTTTGAGTCAGTTTGTGCAATTTGTCAGGTCGAGTCATTTTCGAGTCGATTTGATTCGATTCATTTAGTTTTCTCCTTCAAAACTCAGAAACTAAGCCGAAAAAGTTGATTCCCTATGAACGGAACAATTTTAGAGTTTCAATCGCGAGAAAAATCAACCGGAAAAAAAACCAAAATCATCAGGTTTTTCGATCGGACTTCCTTGGTTTCTTTTCAAGGCAATGGGCTTGTGTAGGAAGAAATGTAGAAAAGTGGGCCTACTTGTGTTTGGATTTCACTGTCTTTCAAACCATCTGGATTCTGGACTATGTATGAATCACTTGTCACGTTAATGCACGAGCAGCTTCTTCTTCTCCTATGTCTGACAACCCTCTTCCTGCTTTCTTGTGCTGCTTTCCTTGATACGGAAACCCCTCTCTCTCTCTCTCTCTCTCTCTCTCTCTCTCTCTCTCTCTCTCTCTCTCTCTCTCTCTCTCTCTCTCTCTCTCTCTCTCTCTCTCTCTCTCTCTCTCTCTCTCTCTCTCTCTCTCTCTCTCTCTCTCTCTCTCTCTCTCTCTCTCTCTCTCTCTCTCTCTCTCTCTCTCTCTCTCTCTCTCTCTCTCTCTCTCTCTCTCTCTCTCTCTCTCTCTCTCTCTCTCTCTCTCTCTCTCTCTCTCTCTCTCTCTCTCTCTCTCTCTCTCTCTCTCTCTCTCTCTCTCTCTCTCTCTCTCTCTCTCTCTCTCTCTCTCTCTCTCTCTCTCTCTCTCTCTCTCTCTCTCTCTCTCTCTCTCTCTCTCTCTCTCTCTCTCTCTCTCTCTCTCTCTCTCTCTCTCTCTCTCTCTCTCTCTCTCTCTCTCTCTCTCTCTCTCTCTCTCTCTCTCTCTCTCTCTCTCTCTCTCTCTCTCTCTCTCTCTCTCTCTCTCTCTCTCTCTCTTTCTTGTAATTTTTTGTCCCAACAAAAGAAAAAAAAAGGATTACCAAGACGGCAAGACAATCCTACAATTAATCACTTGATTATATTTACATAAAAACTTATAAAATGAACCATGGTAAAGTGTTTTGCAAGCAAGGTGAGAATGCATCGACATGTCGTTTTGGGCTTAAATGTTATTCCTACAAAGACTGCGCTTGTTGCTGCTGGCATTAATGTCACCAACAAATTGAATTTCACGTGCTTGCCCTAAATGCCTTTTCTTTTCCCTTTCTACAACTCAAACTAACAAACTACGGTTGAACTAAATTCATTTTTTAAACGAGCTAAATGAGTCGGATGAAGAGAAAAAATCAGGTCGGTTCGCTCGAGTTGAATGAATGAAATAAGTTGAGGCCGCCATATGTAATATCGAACAAATCAAAATCGATAATTTTGGTATGGGTCAAAATTTGAACGTCAGGTTAAGAATGAGTTTGGACTAGTTTGTATAATTTGTCAGGTCGAGTCATTTTCGAGTTGATTTGATTCGATTCATTTAGTTTTCTCCTTCAAAACTCAGAAACTAAGCCGAAAAACTTGATTCCCTATGAACCGAACAATTTTAGAATTTCAAACGCGGGAAAAATCAACCAGAAACAAACCAGAATCAGATCGGACTTCCTTGGTTTCTTTTGACGGCAATGGGCTTGTGTTGGAAGAAATGTAGAAAAGTGGGCCTACTTGTGTTTGGATTTCACTGTCTTACAAACCATCTGGATTCTGGACTATGTATGAATCACTTGTCACGTTAATGCACGAGCAGCTTCTTCTTCTCCTATGTCTGACAACCCTCTTCCTGCTTTTCTTATGCTCCCGGAAACCCTCTCTCTCTCTCTCCTAAAGCTTCATTCTTTCTCAGACTTGAGACCGACCCATTTCATATATTCTATTTCCTTTTCTTAAATCTCACCCACCCACTCCTTCTGTCTCTCTACTTCGGCTTTCTCGCCTCTCTCTCTCTCTGTAGACGACTATGGCGACAGAGTCCCTCTCTCTCGTCAGGCCTAGGCTTAGTGGTGCTGGTTCATCTCCATTGCTCGCTATGAGGAGCAATGCTTCTTTGTCCTCTTGTTCGTTGCTCTCTGTGCGTTTCGATTCTATGCTTAGACCTCGCTCTCGTAGCCTCTCTCTCGCCACAAATATATTCGCTTCGAAGGGTCTCCCCCTTGGTCTGCTTTCTTTTCATCAAAGAAATTCCTGCAGCCGTTTGACTGTTGCATTTTCAGCTTCCCATGAGGATTTGGTATGCAAATGCTTTTATGTTTTATCAGGTTTTTTGTTGTATGGATATTGCCAGTTCTATTTTCTTTTAAATTTCCCCCCTTTTCTCTTAGCTTCTGATGAATGAATTTGAGCTGGTAAAAAGGGTTGTAGAAAATGGCCATGGATTGATTTCGATGCATTCGACATTCCATCATTGCGGATTTCTTACTCCAATGGTTGCTCGAGTGGTTAAATTCTTGTATTTTTTTAATGATATGCTCCTTTCACTGTCCAACATTCAAAGTCTTCCTACGCATAGCTGAGCTAGATTTCAATGATACATTTATTATTAGATTTCATTGTTTTTCTGATGTTTTATTTGATTTTTTCAAAAGCGTTCAGAAAATGAAGTGGAGAAGGACAACATTGGTATTGAATCTGGAGTTGAGGAATCACAAGAAGCTTGGGAAAAGACTCTTGCTTCATTTAAGAGCAAGCCATAAAAATGCAAAGTGTTTCCCAAGAAGCTTATGAAGTATACTCAGAAAAAGCTCTCGTCGTTTTAAAAGAAACTTCAGAGCAATTTAAAATACAAGCAGCAAAGGCAAGTCACGATTTGAGTGTAATAGCAAAAGAAATTAGTGAAGAAGGAAGAGACTACCTCTCCAAAGCCTCAAAGGATTCCCCTGAAGAAGTGAGGGAGATAGTGGAAACATTTACGACCCCAACCGACGACCTCAAGGAGATTTCCAAAGTTCAAGATTTCTACCTTGGGATCCCATATGGTATGCCTGTGTTCAATGACTCTCTTTTATTGTATGAAATAGTTTGAGGCCTGATAAGTTTAACCAAGAGATATTCCTCAGCATAACTTTATTAACTGTGCACAATTTTATTAATGATGGATTTTTATTGATGTAGCAAGTGTATTAGAGTATTGTATAATAATTGTTAGGAGAGAGGTTGAATATATTTTTACGGGTCGTGGTTGTAGTATTTATGTTCTCATTTTGTTCATGGTTTGCAGGCTTGGTCCTTTCTCTTGGTGGTTTTCTTTCCTTCATGATAACCGGGAGCACTGCGGCTATTAGATTTGGTGTCATTCTAGGTGGTGCTTTGTTGGCCTTAAGCATTTCAAGTTTGCGATTATACAAACAAGGAAAACAATTTCCCCTCGCTTTGAAAGGGCAGGCAGGTAAATGTCAATAATGTCTTTTACTACTCAGTGAAAGATGAAAAAGGACTATCTATTGACTGATAACTATGTTGTTAAAATTCTCAATTATTTTGTTAAATTTATGGCTTTTGTTTCGCAAATTCTTTCGATATTATGCCTTTTTCATGTAACATAATGAACTGACTTCGTATTAAAGCAAAAAGGGTAAAGTTTTTTTTTTCTGAAGTTTGAATTTTTTCAGTCATCTGGAGAGTACAACATCAAGTTGATAATAGTATGTTGTCTATGAATTTAGCTTTATTAGAGCCTATGTGGCATCAAGACCGATAGAAAATCTTTCTATTTGCTTGATGATTTAGTACGAAGGTGTTCTTCGACTAAAAGGCTCCATCTTTTCTCTGAACCATGAAGCATTTTTTCAAAATATGAAAAGCATTGAAGAAAGTGAATTGAGCTCCTATTTTGTTTCGAATTTAGTTTATGTTATTTAAAGTCTCAGTTGGATATGTGTTTCTGTCAATTTTCTAAAAAGAAAATCATTTTAAACGTGCAGTTATTGCAGCCATCCTATTTTTGAGAGAGACACGAATACTGTTTCAGGTAAATCCTATAATGCTAACCTGGTAGAAACCTTTGTACTTACATTGTACCAGTTTAACTGATCGGTGAACGTGTTTTGTGTTTATGTTCTTCCCATGTTCAGAGGACATCCGTTTTTAGTGTCGTGACAACCTCAATCAGGTCTGTAAAATCTTTATTTTTTTCTTCAAACTTTAATGTGAAATCCTTTCTTTGGTTCTTTTAGAATACAAAAACATTGATTACCCGATGTATCATGTAGAGTAAGTTACATTTTGTTTATTGAGTTTAACTGGGTTTGATTTCCTAAACTTTGTGGTTTTTTAGACACTGGCAAATAGTGGATTACATTTGGAACAATATGACCAGGGTTAGATTGAGAAACACAAGAGATTGCTAGGATTTTGCCAGTAATCAAATTCTATTGCAAACTATACTGTAATATTTTCAGTCCTCTTAGTGCAATATTGTCTATTTTAAGTCGAATTTCTCACGATTTTGTTCTTGGAGTTAGTCCAAAATATGTTATACTAGACAGGGAGATCTATTTATAAACCTATGACTTTCCACTCTTACAAATGGTGTGAGATTGTGCACTCTCACTAGTATGGGTTGGGCCTTCACACTGAGTCGTCATTGACTTCTACATAGCGGTCTGTCACGTATACTTTCCGAAGAAGACAACTACAAAAAAAAAAAAGCAGAGTCTTAAAGAAGTATGTCAATCAAAATATGTGTTTTCCCCCCACTAAAGTGAGATATCACGCTTTTGTTCCAAACCGATGACTTAATGCAAAATGTAAACGTTCATATTGTGTAGTCTCAATTTAAGATAGGAAAGAGTTGTGAAAAGAAATTGAGAAAACTTAAAAAGAATGTCTCATGAACTGCAATTGAGATAGATATTTTGTAGATTACTTGTAATTCATGGTCATATCCATTCATAACTTATATTAGCTTAACTTTTGGATGAGGTGTGACTGTCATCCCATATGTCTTAGAGGCAACATCTTTTCATATTGCCACTTAGCTGCTATTTCTCATCTTATGCAGTGGAGCAATGGTGGCATTTTACATCTACCGTATTCTAGTTGATGGTAGCTGGGGTCGGGGTTGAGCTCCAAGATAGAGACATGAGATTAGATCACTAATCAAAGGTCAGTCAGTCGCATTTTTACGAGAGATTTCGTAGTATTATGCTTCTTCATATGAAGTTGAATACAAAATGATTATGACGTTTCTTATTATGTTTCAGGTTGATGATGATGCACGTGGGAAGAACTGCTCAATTATTTGTGTTTTTTTTTTTATGGAATTTGATAGATCGTTTAATGCCAATCCAGGCATTTACAAATGTTGGATGAGAACTCGCAATTTCATTGTGCAAGTGGCTTGTCATCCTCCCACAGCATATAATTCTGTAAAACCAAATCTTATGCATTATATGCCTAGCTATATTCATGGCAATAAAAGTTGGTAGTACCAAGGCATCTGCCAATTCTTTAAGAAATTCAAGCTAATAAATGGTCCAAAATCTGTTTTCTAGAATTTGCTCTGCTGCCATTCCGTCATTTCACAGCTCATAACACTCGAATATTTTTTGGTATTTTTGGTCGGTTTGTCACCCTACTCAGGACGGAGAGAGCATGTGTTCCCAAATAATGTACCATAAGATAAAACTAGATTTCTGTGTTCACTAATGTTCTTTTTGCATTGTTAGTTTAGTTTCCTACCTGCCCATATTTCATTTTTTCACCATTCTACTTACAAAGACGACTGCATTGTTAAGATTCACAGGTTTCTCTATGTTACCATGACTATTCATGGCGCACTTCTCTTAGGGGAAGAAAACAAACTACTCGCGTTTATCCTCTTCGAGATCTTCTCCGAAGCCCTTCCTGTCTTTTCTTTCTGGCTTAGCTGCAATGTCTGCACTGCCTGTCAAAGAGATGCCCTCGTCGTCAAATTCATCTCCTGCATCCTCTGAGTAAGCATACCTACAAAAATGCCACAAAAATATAAGAGCTGTCCGCTCCAATTGTCTCTCTAAAAACAATACGGGTGCCTTGTAAGAGGTTTAATAAACAAGTAAAAAGAACTATTCTTTTAGTTGGCATCACTTCCGCATCATATAAACAAACTTATGACAACAAATAAAATTAATATCAAGCATAACAGAAAAAATAAAAAAATCATCATAAATTCTTTTTAACAGTTTGAAATTTATCTGAAAATTGTGCATTACCTTTTCTTGCAAGAATGAAACAAAGTTGAGTCTAAATTACTTCGAATCTGATGGGTAAACTGAAAAGTTTATTCAGATAAAAATGCCTAGTTGCAGATATCTGTAAAAACAATATATGGCAACTGAGAACTATCAATGTACCTCGTAGGGTTACTTGAAGGAGCCCAGAGTATGCAAATCAAGGACAACAGAGAGAAGGAAAGCAGAGTCCAGAATGCTGGAATAATCCAGGAAATCTTCCATAGCTCACTGAGTGGGTCAGTTGCATTGAAGTATAACTGATAAAAGAGGGAAACTACATGAGTTACCGCGTCACTTCTCTTTTCAGACGACAATATCTTTTAATGAAACGATGACATGACCAGCATTTATTGAGATAAAATAAAAAGAGCCTTTTCTACACTTCAAAGATCTCTGCAGGAAAGTACCTCGAAGCCAATCCAAGCAATTGAAAGAAGCACAGAGACAGCAAGACAGTTTGTAAATTTTCGGTACAGATCTAATTTAGTTGTATTTCTCCTCATCTGGATCAACATTAAAAAAATAAAAAGTATAAGGACTAACACTCAAGCCAAAGATGACAGAAAAATATCAACATTTTTGGCTTTTTGGCTAGAGAGCGTCAATCATATTTGCCAAAACGTATAAATCTGTGAGGATAAAAGAAATTGACAAAAGAGCAGAGATTACGAGTTTGAATGGCATTTTATATCAGGTTTACCATGATCGAAAAGCAAAAGGAGGAAAATTTCATCACTAAATTATTTTGAAGGAAGAAACCAAAGCATAGTGATTTCAATAGAAATATTAACAATGAAAAGGCAATCCATTTGCATTAAATTCCAATTTGAAAGGCAATAACGGAATATAAGTAATGGTTTTGATTGAGTTTTTTCATTTTTTTTGTCCCAAACTGGTTAATTATGAATCTTGCATGTTGATAAACCTCCGATTTGGAGAGTATATTTGAGGAGACCAAAAGGAGGGCAGCAGGCAGAAAAGGGGCGGAAACAACAGCAAAATAGCATGGCAGGAGAGATGTGCATGGGAAAAAAAGGGGGCTGACGTGTTGTGAGGGAGGAAAAGAAAGAATCAAGGAAAAAAGTAGTGGGGAGTACGCGCCTCCATTGTAAGCTCGAGGTTGTCTTCGGAATTTTTTTTGTTATTTTTTTTAAGAACATCTTTTGGAATATTATTTTCAAGGCATACCACGCGTAAGATGAAACGGTAAAAACCTAACAGAATTAAGAAATCCTCAGTGCAGAATTTACAATAAAAGTATACATTTAGTTTATTTTAATGAGAAAAAAAGAATATTGTTCTATTATGTGTCCTCAACTCCAGAGTTTTCTCCTTGAAGAAAACTTTTTCGTTGCATATTTTCAGATCAATCGGTTGTCATGTGCAAGACACAGGGTTTAATTAAATAGTAACTGAGAGTTTAAAGGGGAATCACTTGAGTTAATTTGAAGTTCGGTTTGAAAAATTAGATTTCGATAGAAAGTATTCATACAACCTGAGTTCAAGGTTTAAATGTACTTTATCTTAATTTAGAACAGTGAAATTTTTATAAATCTATCTACGACCTTCCCTTCTGATGCAAATGAACTTTTATAAGTAAAAAGACACAAACAGTGAAAAAATGTGATATCATTGACGTGGTGTGGTGTAAGACATAAAGCTTACCTGCAGTTTCTCCAAGGTTCTTGCTAATGAGGAGAAGATCCATAAAATAAACCAGGAATCCAAGAAGGCAACAGGTAGTACCAGAAACATCCTCATTTTTCCAGTGAAATCATTTATGTTTCCAAGATGTTCTACAAGCTCAAGAGCCTCTGATGCAATAAAATAAACCAAACCAAGGAGTAGCACTTTTGAGGTGATACCACCGAGTGTTGGTCTTACCACACCATAACCCATTGACACAACCAAAAGAAGAAGGCGCGATAGAGTCTTCTTGATTGAGCTTAGGGTCACCGCCCACAGAGTTATCCCCATTGGTCTAGTTCCAGTTGAATTAAAGTTGGCATATTCAAAGTACCATACAGCCATTTCACACATTCCAAGAGCAATAACAGTTGTAATGTGGTAATGTAACTGCATGATATCCTTCCAGTGCTGAACAAATCTTAGAAACCAGATTAGACCAAGGAGAAGGTAAGCTAACGACATGACACCATAAAATGTCATTAAAGGAGCCATTTTTCCTGGCAAAAAGCCCCCAGGGTTCCTCCAAACAGTCCTTCCACTAATCAATGTGCCCTCGAGTTCTCCATCACAGAACATGAAATACAGGTAGTACATTCCAGTGCTCTCTATTTCAATAGTTTGGGTAGGCATTAAAACAACTTCACTGTCTCCTTCAAAGAATGTTTTTCTACGTATAGGCCCTTTCAAGTCATCTTGTTTTTTGTTGATGATAACTTCTCCTAATTTGCAGGATCCAGCCTCGTGAAGACTTGGTGTGCAGCATATTTCCTCTGACTTCTGAAACGAGCCTCCAATGTTTTCTCTGTCTTTAATCTCTAATATGATGGCTTCAACCAGTCCAGTCTGTGGCTGCATCTTATTTTGCTTACGGGCAGATTCTTTTGTCCTTGTAAACGTAATGCCTTCAAACCTAAGATTGCATAAATGAAGGCTATAAACAGAAACCGTAAAAGTGTTGACATACTTAACAAGCAATTCAGTGGCAATGTGAGAAAGTATAATTAAAGATGATTTTTGCGTTAATTATAGCACAAAGATGCTATAAGTCTCCTACAAATTCACCCTAATTCCCTTATAGCAAGCACTTTTCTGTTTCTGGTCTTTTCTCACAATCGAGCACTCCTCTTTTGGCCTATTTAAAGAGGCTTTGCCTAACAACAGCTAAGGTGCCGAACATTTTTATTTGCAGTTGAGGCTTTGGATTGCTCCTTCCTCTTTTGACAACGGTTCATCCTAGGAAAACACACTTGAAATAAGGAATAAACAAGAAACTTTTTTTTTTGTTTTGTTATAGATTCTACTTTGATAGAAAACTAATTCTGTTTGATTCCAAGTTTCTGGGTTGTCATTCCATGTTTAATAAGCACCCACGGCTCAGGATTTTCAGTCCTACAACCTCAAGACACATTTTTTCGTCATAAATTTTTTTGTTTCAAACAAAATAACTACAAATGAAGAGCTCAAAACGTTCACCAAAAAAATTATGGTATACACTACTGTTTTACCACACCCATGTAAAAATTGATAGAAATGATCTATGATACTATTCAAATACGGCTTAACATTATAAAAATAAATTTTATGATTATCTAAACACACCAGAAAAAAAAAATGTACTAAGACACCAACTTATACAATCTTCTTTTGTCACCATAGTCAATTCTCGAAGATAATTCTACCCTATATTTTTCCTAAGTAATCATTTGAAGAAAGATTATGATGAAAGCGTGGATATTGAAAAAGAAAGTAAATGTTATAATAATGTTCCAATGAGGTGGGGAAGACATGGTACAAATTGGTGTTTCTATAATGTGTTAGTCACTTATCTGGTTTATCTATACTAGGAGAAGTATATCAAAGGAAGCTAAAGGAGGAAGTTTGCAAAGTAGTTAAAATAGCGGTCGTAATAGCGGTTGAAATAGTTAGAGGAAGAGTAGCTGATGTAGTTATAGAGCTGCTAAATATATAGCTAAAAAGTGAAAGGAAGAGGCAGACTTGTTGGGTGGAGAGGAGAGACCAAATACTCGAATACTAAGTATTCTTGAAATATAGAAAGGGAGTTCCTAATTTTGATAATTGTGTGAGTGAAAATCAGGGAATGTTAAAGCTAAAATCCTAACATGATGTTTTATGTTTGGAAAGATATGAGAAGAAGTTCTACTAATTTTCTTGTCAACACCCAAAATGAAACTTGCTTCCCAATATTTATTGATTCTTCTGTTGCAGACGAAGATGCAAATTTGTTGTTTCAATAACTTGATGATGTGGTTGAGGATAATGTTGTTCAAGTCATTACCTATAATGCATTAGCCAATTAATTGGCATGGAAAATAATAATGGAGAAGAGAAAACATCTGTATTGTCTTCCATGTTAAGCACACTGGCATGACCTAATGCTTGACAAACTTGGAGCCTTACCCCGATGAGAACATATTTTGATAAAAATGAAGAAGGTAGAAAAACTTCACATAATCAAGGGTGGGTTGTTAGCAATGATGAGATATTTCACAGAAAAGAGAATCCCGACTACTGCAAGATTATCAAAATCTAATAATTTAAAAAACTTAAAGGAAGGTCTCATGGTCTTATTTGTTCAGCATTAAATGTGAGCGTTGGAGTATACTTGACTGGGTACTTGTGGTTTAGTGACAGTGACTTCAAATATTATGAAGTCTTTGAACTTGCACCTATGGTTTTAATTGGACTCTACCTCAACCTTGTATAAATGCATAAAAATAGGTGAAATCACTCGACAACAACAAAGATTAAATTCGTTGGTGTATCATGATAATAAGAGACTCAAGGATAGACACTTGAGCCAAGAGGAACTCAAGAAGGATGAAGATCTATTGGTTGTTGATAACATGTCTTCTGATGATGAGTAGTTGAGAACAAGTGATTAAAGGCAATTAATAAATGTGCCATTGTGAACGTTGACGATCTTGAAATTACTAATGATGGCGTGGGAAGTATTTCACAGTACCATGGGCATGCAACTCAAACAAACATAAGAGAAAGGAAAGAAGACTAAGCAATCAAGTGCCAAAGCAAGAGGATAGAGCCTTCAGTAATTTAAGTTCATGACTAAAAAGTTACTGCATTCTCAATAATATTTTTTCGCTTGATATATAAATGAAAGGAGCTTTTCGTGTTGGGAGATGAAAAAGATTGGGTAGATGTCAACTTTGAGGATGATGTGGCCTCCAGTTCTTTCATATCCAAACCAAACATATACAATTGATTTCCATTCTATATGAGAGGGTTATTTGAAAGGATTTACCTTATGTTTATAATTCTATCCAGAATCGGCTAGCATATATGTGCACTTATGCTGTAACAACCTTAAAGTTTCTGTCATTTAGAGACAAATTAATGCCAGTTTATTTTTATTAATAAGACAAACCAATTCCTGTTTACACAAGCATCAGTTTGAAGGGGCATGTTAGCTAATATAAACTTTCTATTATCGGTTAGCTTCTGTTAGAGCGATTAATATCACCTTCTCTGCTATGATCAGTCGAGTCTTGGAGTCTAAAGTCAAAGAGCTGAATCAAGTAAGCATTTGTTTACTCAGTCCTCAGCAAATTGGATTTACTTAATCCTCGCACTAAAAGCTAGATACAACTTCAGACGTGAGGGATTGTCCGAGAGATCCATAAAATTTCCAACTCCAGAAGTAATATTTTGTCTTAGAGCAAGCAAAATAACATTCACGTCATGGAACTTAACCAGTAACAAGTAGAATCAAGCCCGAATTGAACAGTACCTGATATAGGCTTTGCCTTCAAGCGACTGATTTTGCGTAGAGTCGGAAGAAGAATGATGAAGATTAGCAGCGAAAAGTCCTTCACTGCCGCCATGGAAGAAGAAGGCGCTTGATTTAGGGCTAAACGTCTCATTTCTGTACTCGTGAATCGAAGCAGTAACTTCCCGGAATCCATCTAACTCGAAGATCAATCCCACGATCAACAGCAGCTTCCACTTCCTTCTAGACTCCCGCCAACCCATTCCCATTTCCTGTTGCCGATCTCCCGCTCTCTCTCTCAGCAGCATAGAAAGTTGGCAAACTACTAATCAACTATTGCAGATTGAAAGACTTGTATGGCCTGCGGGACCAACTTGATTATCATATTAACTTTTTTATTATATTATCTGTCCCATTATATTTATAAACCATGTTTTTCATTTCAACTTGATTTTTATCCTCTTGTACAACTTTTAACCAAATCTCGAACTTTATCAATTTCGGGAGTAATTCAATGGAATTCAAAATTAGATTAGAAATCGTCGTAGAGTTTAGAATTTGAGTTAAAACACGCGATAATTAAAAAATATGATGTATGTACACACTAATTTAACAGATAAATTGACGACTATATCTAAATTGCTAATATTTGAAAGATTGACAAAAGAAAAGTTATACTATGTAACTAAAAATACCTAAATTAATAGATTAATCGAACTTGTCAAATTTTCATGTTTTGAGGATGAACTATAAAATTTTGGCCCAAGAGTTGGTCATGATTTCTTTCAGAGCAGCACTATGTTCAGCTTCTTATTCTACATTATTGGAATACTCACTGACTGGTACGATTAAGGTGCAATTAATATAATAAATTATAAATAATTAATTTATTACAAGAATCATTGTTTGACACGTCAGCGAGTATTTTAAAAGAATATAATGAGAAGATAAACGTAAATGAGAAGATAAACGTAACATTATTCGAATAGACGATGTAGTAGTAGAGTGACACATCAAAGATGGATAGGAGCATTTCGTATGGTTTTGATTATACTTAGTTTAAAACATATTAAAAGTGTTAATAATTCAAAGTTGAAGTTGTTGAGCAGTTCATGTGCCTTGTCACAAATGGGAATACGTTGATTCCATTTATTTAATTTCGTCGCAAAGATTAATACAACTACGAGAGTTTATCGACAATGCAAACATGCTTTCTCAACCATTTACCAATCAGATCGTACGAATCATTAAACTCTGTAATAAAGAAAGGTGGATCCAATTCAGGAGGTTAATTAAAGGGCATATATCCATGGAGGAATTGTTGTGAACTTATTGGTTCATCCATCCCCATCATTGAGAGCCCCTTTTCCCGTTCACACTGGCCAGACCGCCAGAGGTTGGCATTGGCTCTGTCGTCATCCATTTGTGGACCTTCCTCGATTTCATGCAGCCTGTACAGCGCCATTGATCGTCCCCAACCTCCGTCGTTGGGCTCGTCGTGTTATGGACACTGTCGGGCTGACGGATTTTTCCGTCTTCCTCTTTGTTTTTCTTTTAAACAGAGAGGGATCTACAGTATCTTGATGTTATTCATCGGATTCTTGGGCATCTACAATGGAGGATTGTCAAACAAACTCTTCGTTCCAGTAAGTTTTATCATATCCTTTAATGGAGTTTCTCTTTTATGGACTGGACCTGACCCATCTTCAATGGAGTTCATCTTTACTAATTAGCAAACAGCTCTCATCGTTACTGCATTTACAAATTAGGGTAAAGTTTTTTTACACAAGAAGTGATCTTCAACTATACCACAGATTACAAGTACATTAGGAGAAGGAAAAGTGCCATGAAAAGAAGAAGATGAAGATGACGATCCAAATCAAATCTCGAACTTCAAAACATCATCGAAGTCAACCGAACCCACCATGAAATCAGACATTACGTCCCCTTGGTTGGATTCTAAAGAAGACGACAACATGGCCGGGAAGTGTGCGACCGAATCGAACCCACTTAGATCTGGAGACACAAGATAATCGGAAGAGGAGGAATAATTGAAGGCAACATCACTCGGTGTCTCCTCCTTCGTTTCCTGCTTCACTAAAGGGGAGGAGGAGGAGAAGAACGGAGCTCGGTCATCGCCGCAGATTGGACCGTCGAAGCTGAGGAAAACGGAGGAATCCGATGGGTACGAATCCATAATTACTTCAGGAGATTTGACAAATCTGTTGCAGGTGTGCTGGCTGTAGTAAGTAGTCCGATACTTCGGAGGATCTTCTTCAATTCTCTGCACTTGTTTGCTCGCCTGACAACCCTGATCGGTTTTGTGGGTGCATCTGAAGTAATTTCTGTTCATAAAATCAACCGATTAATCACTACTAACTTGAGGAATCATCAATTATGTCAGCAATTAGATGACCCAAAACGAGAAAACTGTAAGGGATGACGATCGATTACAAACCTAGGAAACTTTGCGTTGAGGATGACTTTTTGTCCGTACTTTCTCCAAGCGTGGCCATCGTCGAACAGGGCGGAGCTTTCTCTTGTCCACGTGTTCGAAGTTTTTCTGAACAAATCAAGGAAAAATCATCAGCTCGGTACTCCAAATCCGTACACACAAAATACCCAGTAATCAGAAGAGAATAATCCTTACCTTCTCTTATAACATCCTCGCCTATCCTTCAACGTGGAACTCCGGCAACTTTCTCCGGAATCCTCAGACTTCCACGGCGAATTTTTGCAGCTAGTAACCGGAATCTGGGACGCCTTGTCCGACGCAGGGCAGTTCAACACAGTAATCGAATTGCTAAAAGAATTCAAGATCTTGGAGATCAGATCATGGACGGAGGATGAAAGCTCATCTCCGATTGATTTCTTGAGCAACTTATGTAGTTGCTGAGTGCATTCTTGGCCCCGGATCAGTTCATTCGCAGCTTTGCGCCGGTCTGGAGACAAGTTTTCCATCCAGCAGCTCTCCATCAATCTTTCTGGGTAGCGGCTGTGGTTGCTGTAATGGCGTCTCTTCTTTATACGAAACGATGAGCAGCTAGGGCCGGGTAAGAGATGAGGAGGTTCAGTCCACCAAGCCAAGCTCATAAATACAAGGAAACTTTAAGGAAGGCGATGGGAAATTGTCCACTGAAGATAAAAACAGTTATACTCGCTCCAACACACGTGTTTCCTACTCGCGATATGATTGGTGTTTTTTACTGGCTTTGTTTTCCGCGTAAGTTAACGCGACAACGCTGCGAGTGACCGCAAAGAGTGCTCGCTTACGAACTGGGCATGACGTCATTTCAAGACGTCATATGGATTTCATCACCTCGTAGAATTCTTCCTGGAAAATGGAAAAGCAAATATTATTTATTAATTTAATTTATTTGCATTTATTAATTCCAAATGGCTAATAATCAAAATGACGAAAATAGCCTTGGAAAAGGTAGTGTTTCCACAAGGGCGCTTTTGTTTGCTACCCAAAATAGAGAACCAAATAATTTGATGGAAATGGATAAGCACTATTAATTTATAATTAGTTTCTTTAATTATTTTTAATTTAGTTATTTAATTAATAACTCAGATTTGATTTGAAATAACACTAAAAAAGATGAATGTATCTTCTAGAGTTTCCCATTTAGTTAGTTAATTAATTATGGTTAATTGTACTGAGTTTAACACGCTCATTGGGAAAATTCTCGAAGTTTAAGGAGTTCGGTGTTGTCTCATTTGTCTTCCTTGTGTTCTTATTTTCCTAGGGGGGATGCTTATTACTTTATTTCAAATGGGTAAATGGAAAAATACAGAATATTCAACAATATGTTACGATAAGAAAATCTTATATCCCGTATATGGGTCAGTTGTCACTCATGAACTTCTCCCCCCTGAAAATGAAGTTTTTGCCTTCCAATTATTTGAATCATGGCCTTTAGATTACGATCAAGAGTTTCCCATCATTGGTACCACTTGAGTTAGTACCCGCATACTGAATCCAGATCCAGATGAAGGTGTGTCCACGCGGAAAAAAAAAGTCGGTGAAAGGAGTTGCACTTGGTCTAATGTGCACTTGGTCAACGAGATGCGAAGCAACTGATAGATTAAACTAATGTATATGATCCATTTGCATTTGAAATATACTACATCTGTGACATCTTATTTCAATATTTTGTAAATTTTGTACTTTAAACGATATTATATTCACACGTTTTTTAATTACAGCTTTGATTGTTTTGATATTTTAAGTTTCTAGGTATGTTAGGCTGTCAGTCTACTGTTCACTAAAAGACAATCGAATTCAAGCGCAAAGCTTATCGAGCTTCTCCAATGGCTTGCCAGTCTACAGCTTTCATGCAACTTGTACAATTAATTTTTTTTTTTTATTTATTTTTTGAATTTATAATTCTTAATTAAATGATTAGTAGACATGGAATTATGTATGCATACATCTACATCTTTTTCATCCAGAAAATATTAGTGGTCCAACGCCAATGAATACGCCATTTAGGTGTTTTGGTCGAGCGTCAAGACGCTAGAGGCTGGTGTTGGGGCGCCGGTGCTGTTTTTAGATCGCTTATCTTGACATTCTTTGTTGCATTTGCATGTAATTGATGCATAATGTTGGCCATAATGGCAAGATAACATGTTGATCAAGTTATATGCACGTGGAATTAAAATGAGAAGATACAAAGAAATTTGATGAAAGGAGGTGAAAATAACATCTACAGAGATAGATCAGGGGTGCAACAGATCAGCTGATGCATTAACAACATGTCCATGACTATTCAACATATGGACTGGGGGATTCGATATGTCTATCTCGAGTAGTCATGTGCGGTTGCCTTGGTGCCGTTGGCAACACGCTTAGCTCCCATTAAGGGCCTGTTAGATGAACCGTGAAGGTGGGACAGTCTGTCCTTTGAAGTCAGAGAAGATTCAAGATTATTTTGATTGTAAAAGTCCAACCAATATCAGTGGGGTCGCACAATCTCTAATCTCTTTGAAGAGTGAAAAGTGAACGATTTATAAGTAGAATTTTATTTCATACTTAGTACAACGTATTTTGAATTAACTTTAAAAACAAATACGTACGAGCTTTGATGAACATACAATATTATATTAGGAACACTTTGAGACTTCACAAATGGTATGAAAATCGAAGTTCAACTAGAAGTGTGACCGACGAAAACGTTGGGCCTCCAATGGAGGTAGATTATATAAGTCTGTCATGTGAAGACAATGATGAACTAAGATTTTGTTGATTGAGAAAACGCAACCAAAACTAGTAGGGGTGTACAATTTCACATCGCTTGAAATAGTGAAAAATAAATAATTTATTAGTAAAGTTCTCATTTGTGTTGAATTGTGGAGCCTACGCTAATTGAAGACCTTACGCAGAGAAAGTCGCGGATCAACCTAATAAATTTCTTTTTACAATGGTCTTTAGTTTTTGGGGTATTTTGATGATTTTATTCTCTTATTTCATTGTCCTATTTCGTTGAGTATATAAAGATGTATTTAGAGTTTCGAATTGTTGTAGAGAGCATAAGAGACACAGACAAGATTGCAACTCGTTTCTATTTGATTTTAGTGAAATCTCGTAGCGGTAAGTGGATGTAACTTTTTTAGTGAGAGTGAACTACTATAAATCCGTGTGTTTCTATTTTTTTCGCGTTATTATTCGTTTCAAATCAGGTTGGATTAGAACGTTTAATCATAACAATTTATACATAATAATAAATTTGTACGAACTCTAAATTAAAAGCGGACAATAATATACGAAGAGAACTAATAACTCTGCACAAGAAAGATGGATATTAATATTCGAAACTTGATTCACAAGCAAACGAGACTAGCAAGAAAAAACCGTTGAATAAACCACGTGGCTATACATGAGGTTTGGTTTTATTCACCCCCCATGGCCTATCCCGACTCCCGATGCCTCTTATTCACTATTTCACCTACAATTCTCAGCTTCCAATCAAAATCCCTCATCTTCCGTAGAGTTTATCAAGTGAAACAGTATTTCTACTATTATCTACACTTCCAATTGGATACCGTTAATTATTAGGGTCGCTCAGATGATTTATTCTACACCGTTGGATCATTTACAGTATAATGACTTAATATAGTTTTTTAAATTGAATCGAAATTCGAAGTGAATGAGCTGCCACGTGAGCAGCCACGTGATCCAAATCCATCCCGGGCATTTCGCCACGCTACTAAGTATAAAAAACGACGACCCCCGCCTCTTTCCTTAGTTCTGTAAATCCGCCAAAAAAAACGCAATCAATTTTCTCCGGCGTTCTACCTACGCGTTCTCCCAGGTATCAGTTCTTCGCTCTTCCTTTTGCCGTTCGCACCACTTTTTTTTCCTTCTCTTTGTTATATTCGTAAGATATTCTCTTCTTTTTATCGATTCAATTCGAGAGATTGCTTTGAAAACGATGGAAATATGAACGTGGTATTTTGTTTTTGGTTTGTTAAAATAAATATGATCCGACGCTGAATCGCAAGGAAACTGTCTTTTGATTTTGTTAGTTTGCTTACGACTGGGAGGTGATTGTTGAAGATGTTCTTAATCTTTACTTAATTGCCTTTTTTTGACGACGGTTTGACTAATTGAAGTGTTGATCGAGATTTTTCGTATTCAATTCTTGTTGTCGAACTTGTTTGATCAAATTTTTTACTCCATTAAGTGGAACTCGTCGTGAATGTGAATCTTGCTGGTTTGAATATGAATCTGTAAAACCAGAAAGGGTAGAACCAGAGAAGGAGAAGGAAGAGAGAAACGGCGGCAGAGAAAATGATGATTTGTTATTTCAAAAATTGTACTCTTACAATGTATATAACCAAGAGATAAAAGAAACTGAAACATAACTATTATGTACAATGAAACCATAAACTAACTATAAATGAATAGTAGTCTAATATCCCCCCGCAAGATCAAGGGCGATAGCCGAAGAGCTTGGACAAGAAGAGATTAAAGGAGTCGGGTGGAAGAGGTTTAGTGAGAGCATCTGCCAGTTGATTTGATGAAGGAGTGAACTTGACCGATAACTGCTTGTGGAGCACTTTTTCCCGAACGAAATGAAAGTCAAGCTCTACATGTTTAGATTTTGAGTGTAGCACAGGATTGGAGGCAAGATATGTGGCACTCAGGTTATCACAGAGTATAAGGGGGGCGGTGGTAGAGAGGATACCTAGCTCCCGTAAGAGGGACTGAAGCCAGAGAACCTCAGCGGCACCGTTGGCAACACTACGATACTCGGATTCAGTACTGGAGCGAGAAACAACCTTCTGTTTGGTAGAGGACCAGGAGATAAGATTTGGACCTAGAAAAATACAGAAGCCACTGGTGCTCTTCCGATCGTCGGGGCAAGAGGCCCAGTCGGCGTCGGTATAACATGTCAGGTCATGAGAGGTAGAAGGCGTGAAGGAAATACCGAGTGAAGGAGTGCTTTTGAGATACCGGAAAATGCGCTTGACTGCTTGCCAGTGAACATCAGAGGGGGCATGCATGAACTGTGAGACTTTGTTGACGGCAAAGACAATATCGGGCCGTGTAAGGCAACAGTATTGGAGACCGCCGACGATGCTACGATATAGAAAACCATCCGGAAGGGGTGTCCCGGAGTGAATGGATAACGGAGGTTTAGCGACCATAGGAGTCGGAACCGGCTTGCACAAATCCATATTGGCCCTGTGAAGAAGCTCAGATATATAGCGTGATTGTGAAAAAGTCATACCAGCAGGAGTCCGAGTGACAGAGATACCGAGGAAGTAGGATAAGGGTCCAAGATCTCGAACTCGGAACTGAGAATGTAGATACGAGAAGAGCTGGGCTACGAGAGTGGGCGAGTCACCTGTCACAATAATGTCATCAACATACACAAGCATAATAATGACGGAGGATGACGTACGGCGTATGAAAAGGGATGAGTCCGACGTTGAGGCCAAGAAACCCCAATTGATTAAAGCGGTGGATAATTTTGTATACCAGGCTCTCGGGGACTGCTTTAAACCATAAAGAGCTTTCTGAAGGAGACATACAGCAGACGGGTAAGAGGGATCAATAAAACCGGGAGGCTGTTGCATGTAGACCTGCTCAGTCAGATCGCCGTGTAAGAAGGCGTTGCTGATATCTAATTGCCGAATAATCCAGTGAGAGGAGATAGCTAAAGAGAGCACTGTGCGAACGGAAGTAGGTTTGACTACCGGACTGAACGTCTCATCATAATCAATACCTTCAGTTTGATCATAACCTTTAGCTACCAGCCGAGCCTTGTACCGAGAAACTGTGCCATCAGAATTAAGTTTAGTCTTGAGGACCCACTTTTAGCCTATAAGTTTCGCACCACGAGGTAGGGGAACTAAGGTCCAGGTGTGGGTTTGGGAAAGAGCGGAAATTTCCTCTTTCATGGCAGTGAGCCAATGAGGGTCTTTGGCCGCTTGGGAAAAGGTTTTGGGTTCAAGGACGGACTCAAGGAGGAAGGCTTTTGGCTTGAAAATACCAGATTTGGCGCGGATGGTCATAGGATGGGTATTGAGGGCGGAAGAGTGGGGAGCTTGGGGAGGTGAGGGAGCAGATAGGGTATGGGGAGGGGAGGTGATAGCTGCAGGAAAAGAGGGTAAGGAAGGGGAATCAATTTGATGGGTAGGGATTGGAGAAGGGGTAGGGACGAGTGAGAGGGAAGATGAGTGAGTAGACGGACTGATATAGGTGGGAGGATGAGGTAAGCAAGGGATGTTAAGTGCAAAGGAGGGTGGTGAAGAAACAGGTGTGGAAAGAGAGGAAAACGGAAATTGAGATTCAACGAAAGTGACATGACGAGAGATGTAGATTTTGTTGACAGCGGGATCGAGACATAGGAATCCTTTGTGATTTGGACTAGGGCCTAAGAATATGCAAGGAAGAGATCGGGGTTGAAGTTTGTGTTTATTAAACGGGCGAATAAGAGAAAAACATAGACAACCGAAAACACGAAGGGAAGAATAATCCGGAATTTTGTGGAACAAGCATTCAGAAGGAGACTTGTGATTTAAGACCGGAGTAGGCAGTAAATTGATTAAGCTGGTGGCGGTGAGGAAAGCATAAGGCCAAAAATGAGAGGGGACGGAAGAATGGAAGAGTAGAGCAAGACCTGTTTCAACGACATGACGGTTTTTGCGTTCCACACGACCATTTTGATTTGGGGTATACGGACACGAAATTCGATGCTGAATACCAAGAGATTTAAACAAAGAAGTGAGAGACTGAAATTCACCACCCCAGTCAGATTGGACAGTTTTTATTTGAGCACCGAACTGAGTATTAACAAACTGATTGAAGTGGACAAAAGTAGTAAACACTTCACTCTTTAATTTTAATGGAAAGAGCCAAGTGAATCGAGTACAATCATCAACAAAAAGAAGAAAGTATCGTGCGCCAGTGATGGATTTAATTGGAGAAGGACCCCACACATCAGTATGTATAACATCAAAAGGAAATTGAGCATGTGAGTGGGAAATAAGAAATGGTAACTGATGACTTTTACTCATTTGACAAGGCGTATATGTTTGATACAAAAAATTTTTGGATTGTAAATTACAAAAGTCTAAGACTTGTTTCAACACAATTGGAGAAGGGTGACCCAGACGCCTATGCCAAAGAGCATCCAAAACAGGGGGGGAATCCTTGAGCTGAGCAGCAAGGGACAAAAGCGTGGCGGTAGGTGAAATGCGATAGAGACCGTCATTGAGCAACCCACGGAGGAGGATTCAGTGAGTAGTCCGATCCTTGACAAAAAAACACGTTGGGTGAAATTCAACAAAAACACAGTTGTATTGACACAATTTCGAAACACTGAGCAGATTTTGTGACAAATGTGGAGAGTGATAAACAGTGGGCAATTGAAGAGATCGGCCAATGACCGGAATAACAGAGGAGCCGGAATGGAAAAGAGGAAGGGATGTACCTTGCGCGGTGGCAACGTGAGAAGGAGCAGAGAGGGATTGAGGTTGACGGAGATGTTCGAGTTCCGGCGCGAAGTGGTGGGTGGCGCCGGAATCTAAAACCCAGGGGGTGGCCGGCGACGGTGTGGTCGGAGTAGGCAGAAGGTCGGCGAGGTTGAACGGTGAAGCAGGGGCTCGGGGCTGAAAACTGGGAGAGGTAGGATCAAAATGGGGATGGGTCGGTTCGGGGGAGAAGTGGGTAAACGTGGGTTGGATATGGGTTGAGAGTTGGGTGAAGGAGGGCTAGGTATGGGTGTGGGCCGGGGCATAGGTGAAATTGGCTTGGGCTGAGAGGGGAAATGGGTTGGTGCGTTGGGCTGCAGAGGCCAAGTGGTAACACTTGAGGGCTGAATGGCCCACCTTGTTGCAGATCTGGCAACGAGGCCGAGACTGGTTATTGGGCCGAGCAGAACGCCACGGGCCGAGCTGAGGCTGCGAACCGGAGCTGTGAGGAAGAAACCCGGTTGAGAAGCTGGGCCGAGGAGAAGCATTTGGCCGAGGGCTCCAAGGAGAATGAGCCGAGTGCTGATAGGCGGCATTCACCTGAAATTGAGTCGGCGTCGGAAAGGAGATCGCAGCATTCTGTTTTTCCAGACGAAAATCGTAGCTTTGGAGAAGGCTGTAAATCTCTTCGAGCGATGGCTGGTCAGCGCGATTAGTGACAGACGTTACAGAGGGATTGTAATCGCTGCCTAATCCGCCCAAAAAATAGAGGAGTTGATCTTCGTAGGAGACGGTTTGGCCGATCGCAGCGAGGGTGTTGCAGAGGGAGGTTAGCTTGTGGATGTAAGCCGCTGTAGAAACGCCGTCTTTAGTGAGGCAGTGGAGTTGATTTCGAAGTTCGGTGATGCGCGCCAATGAGGAAGAGGCAAAGCGACTGGCGAGAGCAGTCCAGACCGCGCTGGCGGTCGGAAAAGAAACGAACTGGGAAAGCAAATCTTCGGACATGGAGGAGAAGATCTAGCTCAGTAGGAGGCTATTGTACCGTTGCCAAGTTGCGTATTCTGGATTCGGTTGGGAGGAGAGGTTGTCCAGAAACGATGGAGGGGGTGGGCAAGAACCGTCGAGCATATGAGCAATACCATTGGCGGTGACAACGTGCAGGATTTGAGTTTTCCATACGAGGTAATTAGTGGAGTTTAGCTTGATGGTTATGGTCTGATTGACTGCTGGGAAAGGTGGGAGAAGGGAAGAAGGAGGGATAGAGGGGGAGGAAGGGATGGTTGAGCTAGGAGACGGATCTGTTGAGATTGGGGACCCCATCTGGCTCTGATACCACGTTGTGAATGTGAATCTTGCTGGTTTGAATATGAATCTGTAAAACCAGAAAGGGTAGAACCAGAGAAGGAGAAGGAAGAGAGAAACGGCGGCAGAGAAAATGATGATTTGTTATTTCAAAAATTGTACTCTTACAATGTATATAACCAAGAGATAAAAGAAACTGAAACATAACTATTCTGTACAATGAAACCATAAACTAACTATAAATGAATAGTAGTCTAATAGAACTTGTTGTTTTCAAATATTTCAATTCTCAACAATACCTGTTGAAAAACGAGTTGGGAGGAGACGAAATCATTTAATTCTAATGAACAACTTCAAAATCACATGAAAAGCTCCTAACTTAACGTATCGGATGTTATAGTACTTACTTGATTTGCCATGCGTTTTTTTTTTTTGTTGCAGATTCAGCAGCTTGATCTTAATGAATTCAACAACTACGGGAGCACCCATCCTTTCCTGTAAATCGGGAAACAAGAACTACATCTTCCTTTGGATCTTGTTTTGCTTATTGCCAAAATTTTTGGGAACTCCATTTGCCGTCGATAACTTCCTATTAATTAAGGCTGTTGATAGAAGTCCCTCTGCAGTTTTTTTATTTAATCTATCCAGAAATATCAATTTGGTGTAGGGGTGCTTTGACCCACACCTCTCAGGCTTCTGTGTCATATTGGTTCCTACGTGATAACATGGTTTCCTCTCAGTTTACTGGCTTCATGGATTCCTGCCAGTCCAAGCTCATTAAGCGTCCTTTTCTTTTTCCTCTGAAACCTATCGATGCCGTGGATGCCGATCATGTTGAGCTAGATTTCTCTGATGTTTTTGGTCCTGTACCACTTGATGAAGCTGATTCAGCTAATCTCTGCATAGAAGGTGAAAGAAAGCTTGTCTTTGATGATCCAGAAGTCATTTGCCATCGGTCACATTCTTTGGTTGGTCCTTCTTCATATGTAAGAGAGTCATTTGGGCTCAGCAAGCTTACTATACATGAAAGTGAGGATTCAGCGGAAAAAATTGAATTTATCAGTGAGGATGCGGTTGGAAAAATTTTTGAACCTTCAAGTGATGATACTTTAGTTGAAAGAAATCTTGAAGCTTTGAGTTTAAATCCCATAAAGGTGCAGGGTGTTGGAATTGATGACTTTGAGATTCTGAAGGTTGTGGGTGCTGGTGCTTTTGCAAAGGTTTATCAGGTAAGAAAAAAGGGTACATCAGAGATATTTGCAATGAAAGTTATGCGGAAAGACAAGATTATGGAGAAAAATCATGCTGAATACATGATAGCTGAGAGGGAGATTTTGACAAAAGTTGAACATCCTTACATTGTCCAGCTTAGATACTCCTTTCAAGTAATTTTTCTGACTCTATGGCATGAAATTACATATTGTTGATTCCACTAACATCTTGTGTTAGTTAGGAAAAAACCTTCCATGCCACAATTTGGTATTGTTTGTTAAAAAATTATTTTCCTTTGTCTAATCGTCATATTTACTTGTGCAGACAAAGTATAGGCTATATCTTGTTCTGGACTTTGTAAATGGGGGACACCTTTTCTTTCAGCTCTACCACCATGGCCTTTTTAGGTTCCTTTCTTAACCTTTTGTAGGATTTGATCCATTTTTATAGTTAGAGACAGAACTTCTAAAGTCTGAATATTGTCTCAGGGAAGAGCTTGCTCGTATCTATGCTGCTGAGATTGTTTCTGCCGTTTCTCACCTCCATGACAATGGCATAATGCACAGAGATCTTAAACCTGAAAATATTTTATTAGACGTCGATGGCCATGTATTACTTCATCTTGTTCTTGCCCAGTATCTATACCAGTGTAGAAATATTCAATTGACCTATTTTTGCCTCTTCATGAATTAGGTGATGCTGACTGATTTTGGGCTGGCCAAGCAATTTGATGCAAATACGAGGGCAAATTCTATGTGTGGAACAGTAGAATATATGGCCCCAGAAATAGTTCTTGGAAAGGGCCACGACAAGGCTGCAGATTGGTGGAGTGTGGGAATACTTGCGTTTGAGATGCTCACTGGGAAGGTTAACTTTCCTTTCGTTTGTTATTTATTTCTTGGAAGGCATTATTCTTTTAGCAGGCTAATAATTTTTCTTCCTCTATCATATAGAATAGGGATGACTTGGTAATCGCTAAACTATATCCAAATTCTGGATGGGTTGGGAAGTGGAGGGATTCGCTTAAAATTCAGTTAAATCTGGGGACCATAAAAAATTCTGACTGTGGTCTTTATATTTATGCAGCCTCCATTTACTGGGAGTAGGCACAAAGTCCAGCAAAAGATAGTAAAGGATAAGATAAAGCTGCCGGCTTTTTTGTCAAGTGAAGCACATTCTCTTTTGAAAGGGGTAAATACTCAGTCTATATTTTTATTAGTTATACAAATGCAAATTGGCCTAGTTAATGAACAGTAAATTGTGATTGTCATTGTTAATGAGCAGTGTATTGTGATAGCTCACATCTCATGTAGTAAGTAGAATCCTGGAATTTGAAATTTTTATTTTAATTGGGATGGTTGATCATGAATGTCAAGGGACTATAACAAGTGGCTTCTTTGGAGAATGTCTTACCCTTTTTTTGGGTATTAGGTGTTTATTGGAGTTCTTGGGAGCTCCAAGGAATAATCATGGTTAATTTTGTGAGAACTTTCATAGAGCTATTGTCTATCTAGGCATTAGGCATAGGGTTCGATCTGTCATGGACCCATGAAGCAGTTGTTACTAACTAAAGATGGTAGACACATGACATTCTTTTAATTCTGTCTCCAAATGTTGTTCAATGCCTTATGCCTCTTCTTTTAAGCCTATTGTGCTCATTCTGATGAGCATAATCATTTTTTTACTCCTTTAGCTGCTGCAAAAGGATGCAAGCAAGCGCCTGGGAAATGGGCCTATGGGTGGGGAGGACATCAAGCGCCATAAGTGGTTCAAGGCGATCAATTGGAAGAAACTGGAGTCAAGAGGTATCGAACCAAGTTTCCGCCCTCAAGTTGCTGGAAAGCATTGTGTTGCCAACTTTGAGAAACACTGGACCGACATGCCGATTGCAGATTCTCCTGTTGCCAGTCCTAAAGCTGGTGGAAATGCCTTCACAGGCTTTAGCTACGTAAGGCCACCTGCTTCATCCCTTAGTAGAGAGAGCCCGGTCTGCTAGGCTTCATTAGAATCTGATCCGGCATCCCTGCCAGAATTATATTTCTCGGGGGGACTTCATTTTGAATCATGGCTTGTACGTCTTCTTTCAAAGTTTAAACTTTTACTGCAAACCTTAGAACCTGGAACTGAATTTACGAGTCTGTTTCGGCTTTTCTTTAATTATATGGTTTAGTTGGATCATCTATGTAACGACCCGACGGGTTCTCCCGCCCGAGCGGTGCAGTCCTCACCCAACAGGCTCAGGCCCAGTCACTGCCACTTGGCAGTCATACAGACCTGCCACGTGTACTCACAATCTTTTCCCACCACCTAGTTTGATGAGAGTTTTTGCCTCCCTAGGAATTCGAATCCAGGCTCCTAAGCTTCATAACCATGGGTTCACCGTCCCTGGTATCCCGAGCTATTTTTTTGTAACGACTCGACGGGTTCCCCCGCCTGAGCCGTGCAGTCCTCATCTAACAGGCCCAGGCACTGCCACGTGGCAGTCACACAAATCCGTCACGTGTACTCACGATCTTCTCTCACTACTCGATTTAATAGAAGTTTTTGCCTTCTCAGAAAGTCGAACTCAGGCTCTCAGGTTTCATATAACTATGAGTTCACCATCCCTGATACCACTTGAGCTACTAGCTCAAGTGCTACCGATCTATGTCATTGTTACAACCTTGTGATCTTAGTGCAAAAGAAAAGAGCCTCCTCCCAAAGGGTATGTAAAACAAAAAAAGACAGACTCTGATCTAACAGAGTTTCAAAAGGAGAGTTGACATTGTGTAAGATTAATATAATTACTTAAAAATATAATAATAGATTTGAAAGATGATCACAATCAAGTCTCTTGTTTTGCTTTCTTGTTACGTGGGATTCTCCAACACTGGCTGCCACGTCCCATGCCTATAATATCATATAATCGTATAGTACTTACTTTAATATTTTATATTATTTTTGAGTTATTTTTAATTTATTAATAAACATTAAAATATTATTTATTTTATATTATTTGGTAGAGAACAGACAGAAGATGAAAGTGCACCGCGCTACTCCCACTGGATTCCAACTGCCATACAACTCACCATACCCCCTTCCATCAATCTCTCCTTCTACTTTCTCCCAATCAACGCGTCACCCATTTCCCTTCTCCCTCAATCAACGCGTCTTCCTCATCTGTTTTTCTTCCTCTTCTGTTTGTGTAATCTGTATCATCACCATCCATAACCATTACCCAGTAGCTCTCCTTTTGATGGTGATAATTCTGTGATATTCTAGCCAGTAGTAACGATGGTAGATTGACTTTAAAGCCGTGCTGCTGCTGACGTTTTACCCTTTTCTGCTCTTCCTTAATTTTTCAGAGCTTTTCAACTGCTCGTCGATTCTGCCCATTTCTCTTTTCGGTTGGAGTTTGCTTAGTTTCTCTTCCTCTGCAACTCCTTGCTTCAGTCCTAACCCTGGTAAAGTTTCTTCTCTGAACCCTTTTTCTTTGGATTCTTTCTTGGTCGCCTCTGCTTAACCTTCTCCGAAAATGGTATGAAAACGTCTCTGCCCTCTTGTTATAGCTGCATTTTCTCTCATCTTCTCCTCTATTTCTGCCCCGAAATTTCGATACGGGGGCAAGCTCGTCTAGGCGGATCTGTTTTCTTTGAATCTTAATCTTCTGTTGGGTTCTAGTTTTATTTTTCGCTCCACTGAGCTAATTGTTTTTATGGTTCGTTGTTGGCGTTTTATGAGGGCTCCACACACCCTAAATCCTGACCTGTAATTGTTCTTAAACTTCTTATAGGCCTGGTATCAATTCAAATTCTTCTCTCCGAGTCTTTGGTTCAATTTTTGGAGGTGATTTAAAATCTTTAACTCCAATTCTGAATCTATGGATAGCCCTTTTAAGTTTAATCTTGTATCAGTTCCGATTGGCCTTTACTTCCTCTGCGTCATTCATGCGAGTTTGGCTGCTGATTATGTGCCATCTACTAAGATCTTACTAAATTGCGGTGGACCTCCGGTGTCTAATGATCCTTACAGTCGGACATGGGTCTCCGATACTGGGTCCAAATTTGTATCATCGTCTGCAAACTCTGTTGAATCAAAAGCTGCCAACCAAGATCCTTCGGTTTCTGAAGTTCCTTTCATGACTGCTCGCGTTTTCAGCTCTAACTTCACGTATAAAATTCCTGTCTCATCTGGTCGTCTGTTCATTCGTCTCTACTTTTACCCTTCTTCTTATGGAGGGCTGAATGCATCTAATGCTCTTTTTACTGTCACGGCCAACTCCTATACTCTGCTTAAGAATTTCAGTGCTGCTTCAGACGACTCAGGCGCTGAATTTTGCATATATTATCAAGGAATACTCCGTCAATGTCCAGGGTGAAACTCTGGATATAAACTTCACTCCATCTTCCAGTCTTCCGAATGCATATGCTTTCGTTAATGGGATTGAGATCATGTCTATGCCGGATATTTACAGTGCTACTGATGGAACAACCATGATTGTTGGTCAGAATTCTCCATTTTACATAGATAATAGCACAGCCCTTGAGACTGTTTATCGGTTAAACGTGGGAGGGAGCAACATCTTGCCGCCGGCAGATACAGGTCTTTTCAGGGTCTGGGTTGATGATTCGGCCTACATATTTGCTGCTGCATTTGGGGTAACTTTGACAACTGATTCGAACACCACTATCAAATATCCAGCAAATGTGCCTACTTATATAGCACCTTTTGATGTTTATGCCACTGCAAGATCAATGGGTCCGACCACAGCTGTCAACTTAAATTTCAACCTGACTTGGGTTTTTTCTATTGATTCGGGATTCTCTTATCTGGTTAGACTTCATTTTTGTGAGCTCACAGACATTATAGATAAGGTTAATCAAAGAGTTTTTCAGATCTTTATCAACAATCAGACCGCTGAGTCCTGCAGCAGATGTGATTGCTTGGGGAGGAGGGAGAAATGGGGTTCCTGTTCATAAGGACTATGTGGTGCTTGTTCCACCCGGTAGTGCACAACAGGATCTGTGGCTTGATCTCCATCCAAACAGAGCTTCAAAGTCCCAATTTTATGACGCAATCTTGAATGGTGTGGAGATATTCAAAATTAATGACACAAATGCCAATCTAGGAGGTATTAATCCAATACCCGCTTTACAGGAAGTAATTGACGAGTCTTCAGTTCTACCTCAATCTGGCGACGGTAAATCGAAGAATCATAAAGCAATAATTGCAGGGTGCATTAGTGGGGGGGCTGTGATCGCCCTTATCGTTGGTTTCTTTCTTGTTACTGCTTCCCGTCGACAGAAGTATGTGAAATACTCGAATTCGAGTGAAGAACCATCTGGATGGCTTCCTCTTTCGCTTTATGGGAATTCACACTCTGCCGGCTCTGCAAAGACGAACACTACCGGAAGTTATGCATCAACCCTCCCTTCAAACCTTTGTCGACACTTCTCGTTCACCGAAATAAAGGCTGCCACCAAGAACTTCAACGAGTCCTTGCTCCTTGGAGTGGGAGGCTTTGGTAAGGTTTACAAGGGAGAAATCGATGGTGGGACGACCAAAGTTGCCATTAAACGGGGAAATCCACTCTCCGGGCAAGGTGTGCATGAGTTCCAAACTGAGATCGAAATGCTTTCGAAACTTCGGCATCGTCACCTTGTTTCGCTGATTGGTTATTGCGAAGAAAACTGTGAGATGATTCTCGTCTATGACTACATGGCCCATGGAACACTCCGGGAGCATCTGTACAAAACCCAGAAGCCGCCATTACCGTGGAAGCAGAGGCTTGAGATATGTATTGGAGCTGCTCGAGGTTTGCATTATCTCCACACTGGTGCTAAGCATACAATTATTCATCGAGACGTAAAAACGACCAACATACTTTTGGATGAGAAGTGGGTAGCCAAGGTTTCGGATTTTGGATTGTCGAAAACTGGTCCTACATTGGACAACACACATGTCAGCACTGTCGTAAAGGGTAGTTTCGGGTACTTGGACCCGGAATACTTCAGGCGACAGCAGCTCACTGATAAATCTGATGTTTACTCCTTTGGAGTCGTTCTCTTCGAGATCTTGTGTGCCCGTCCAGCGCTGAATCCGACTCTTACTAAGGAGCAAGTTAGTTTGGCAGAGTGGGCTGCTCACTGCCACAACAAAGGCATTCTTGAACAAATGATTGATCCTCTCTTGAAGGGTAGGATTGCAGAAGAATGTTTCAAGAAATTTGCAGAGACTGCAATGAAATGTGTGGCTGACCAGGGCATTGACAGGCCATCCATGGGGGACGTGCTGTGGAATCTAGAGTTTGCTTTGCAGTTGCAGGAGAGTGCAGAAGAGAGTGGCAAGGTTTCGAGTAAAATGGAGGTAGAGGAAGGTCAGTTTGATGTGGCAACTAAAGGGAAGAAAGATACCAGTGTTTCACCCGGGTTCGAAGGCAACATAACAGACTCAAGCAGTGGAATAAGCATAAGCCTAGGTGGCCGCAGCCTTGCCAGCGAAGATTCCGATGGGTTGACCCCGAGCACGGTGTTTTCTCAGATAATGAACCCAAAAGGTCGCTGAGATTGAACATAGATTTGGAGGTCAGAATCTACTTTCAACAATTACCAACAACCATGCATACAGTTACTGCCTTCTCGGAGTTGCCGCATTCGACGACTCGTTTTTACGGATAATGTTATTTATGAATCATAGATGTAAGGTATATCATAAGTTGTCAAAACAATATGTTTCGTGTTAAATCGGGTTTGGATGAGAATATAACTTAAGCGTTGGATTGCCACTCATAAATTCATCAAGATTGATTGATGCCATGGTTGAGTTTGCTGGAGATGAACTACGCTGAGTGGCTGGATTGATTTTGTGCAAAGGTTTTGCATTTGACATTGATGAGAATGATAGTCATTTTTCTTGAACTAAGGCCAATTTCAAGTGGCCTAACGTCTGGACCTCTCCAAACATGCATCTTTCAAGTCTTAAGAGTTCCTATTTTTCAATTAAATAATTATACCGAAATCTCAATAATCATGATAATACTTTTGCTACGACGCATCCATGCATCAACTTGATATCAGGGCCAAACGCGAGAGTGATTACGAAACATAAACTATGAAGACAACGCAAGAACATGAAAACAATATTGTATCATTTGATAGAGATTGACACGTGTTTTATGCGACTTGTAGGTATCAAGGCGTTCATTGTAGATTTACCCTCGAGATCTCAAAGAGGTTAAAAGAAACATCACACATAAAAGTCAAGAAAAACCATTTCACTCTAAACAAACAATATGACATTACATGTATATATTCCTCCAAAACAGTATGTTGGGTCCTATTCCATGCTTCCAAATTGTCACTAACACAAGAATAAATCCAATGAATACATCAACTCAACAGCACAAACTTACCTCATCATACCTAAACTCAAAAATCTTCTGTTTCTTCACCCACCCGAGTAAATCTTTTTTGCTTCTGTTGTTTGAAAAAAGAATATAAGAAGACAAAACGATAACCAACAGAAAGCTCGCTTGCAATGAGTGCGAGCTTTCTTTCTTGTTGTCGCAATTCATATGTATTGGAAAGGCATGGCCGTCATTAAATAGTGGAGGAGGGTAGAAATCGTTGCGAACAGAGAGTGAACAGCATGCGCTTTCAACGACCGGTTTTCGCGCGTTTCATTCCATTTGAATTGAACGGTGAGAGACTTCCACTCGGGCCAGGACTCTCTTCTCGGAAATTGGAATTTAGCATTGCCAATTCACGCAATTGCTGCCTTTTAATATAATCTTGTGATTCGTCCTGCAAATTAAAATGAGTTTATATCCAAAAAGAACATCAACAAAGAGGTTTACTCAAATTTGAAAGACTAGTAGATAAGATTAAAACGGCCAATGTCAAATTCACCATGCATTGCGTATCATACACAAGCATTCGTGCATATAGGGGTCTAGGGATAGACGTAGGAACAGGAACCAACTTTCTTTCAGCAAATATAATATGCAAAAAAAAAATCTGAAAAAAGGAGTTGGGTTGGAGATAGTACCACAGGCTTGAGTAATTCTTCTATAATTTCCTGGGCCTGTCTCAACCTTAAATCGACAATATTGGCTGGTAAATCCGCCTCAATCAAAATGTGTAGCGGTTCATTCAGATGCTCATAGCCAGGTCGGCCGCGTAGTTTCTCTTCCTTGAGTTAGCAAATGGAAAATTAGTACAAAAACCAGAACCAACGTTATGTTGATCTCCACTTAGTTTATATAAATCAGAAAAGAAAATTATATCCGCACTATGTTTGGTTAAAATATCATTGACAAACAGAAACTCTACTAAAATCAATCCTGAAAGAGAAAGTGTATATATTACCACCTTGTCTGGATCCTTCACTGAACCTTTCCCTCTAATGTATACTCGACACCCTGTCGTAACTTCCACACGCTTCAGAGAATTACCTCTGGGTCCCAAAAGCCGCCCAACAAAATTAAACTTAAAACAATAAATGGTAGACAGATCAGATGTTGGTCATCAGACGCAATATATTAATTTTATCAACTAGAAAAAACATCATACAAGAAGATGATCTTAAAATATAATCACAAAGGCAGCTTATACAAAACTTACATTGGGATATGTATCTACTGGAATTTCCAAACGTAAAATTCTCTTGACAGTGAAAGAACTAGGGCTTGCTGGAGCACCTTGCCAGTCCATAGTCATTCCAGGTGGTCCACTTAATCTCTGCATCATAATGAAAAGTTATTGCTTTATGTTGTTCTAATAAAAAGCTGTATTGGTTATGGCAACTGCAACTGAAATAATTCAACCATGCAAGGAATTATAAGTGCTTGTTGTACTTATAAGTAACAAACTAGTTGCTTTTAAGGATTTCTTATTGCACGACGCTCTCGTATCTCATGTTTGCAATCAAAGTTACGCATCTCCGATTTGAGCGTTGATCAAGCAAACTGGTATAAAGCATCTAGACTTTGCACCGGCGCTCACACTAAGAGAAATGACAGGGAAAAACGATTGTTCCAGTGTTCATTGCACCATGTTGTAAATACAAGGCAAACATCACATAGAGCTATAGTTAAATTTGTTTAAGTTATCCTTCATCACGGTGTTTGTGTGGTTTAAAACAGATAAGAATTTAACATAATGACAGAGAGGGAAAACACAAAACGAGGAAAAGGGTGAAAAGAGCTGCAAATTGTTGACACATTTTCATGACTCTTCCATAGATCTGATTTCATTTTTCGGCACAATGGTGTTATGGTCTTCATCTGTTCCACTTCTAGTTAAAAATTTATTGTCTCCATGTAACACTTAGAACATTCCTCTGAATCTTTATTAATCAGTGTTAATTGTTTGTTCAGGTTCCTAGATTTTGTCATATGCTCTTTCTGTGATATGGCTAGTTAGTTTTCAGTTGTTCGGTCTATATATTCTAGGAGTATCCTCCATACAAATATGTATAGAGATTTTTTTTTTAATCCATTTTCTTTTCTTTAATACATATAACTTGTTGACATATATCTTAGCTTTAATAGTTAATACTGCCGCACAGAGAAGATTAAAGATTCATTGAAAAGTAGAATTTTATGCTATAACTTTTCATCTTGTAGAATTTGAAATTGAAATGGATTTGATCATAACAGCTTGCTTCTTAAAAACAACGTTGTACACATGCATTAAAATATCTAAAACCAAACGGTTGTTGAAAAGGTTATGAAAGATTTATGTCTTTATGTGGAAAAGGGATCAACACTCCATTATGGTAAAATAAATAGCATAGAAGAAAAGAAAGTCAAAACGAACATAGATAAATGCACAGCTAATTCATGGCATTTTATCCAGTCAATGAGAAAGAAGACACATAAATCAAATTACAGAAAGGAGCTACATGCTTTTGATGTTTTGTTCCTACAGTTATAAGCCTTAGATAGCAAAGATTAGAAACAAACAAAGAAGGTGAGATAAGTAAATTCACTAATCCTTAAAATTATCTTCCATTAAGAATGACCAAGGTGGTCCTTTGTAAAAGATAATAGTTGTCACCAATTAATGAGCTGCTAAACACATTTTCACGTGAAGTTTTACGAAATTAAAAGATGTTTGAAAGATTTCCCAGATAGTAAAAGTTATTGACAAAGATTTTGGAGGAGCAAAATTGGGATGCCAGGTCAATAATTTAAATAATACCTCAACAGGAAGATTACTCCAGCCACCTAACAGGGAGCCAGAAACATTAGACACGAGATTTGAAGAAGCCATAGGACTGGGGCTCCTATGCCGCAATCTGTCAAAGTCACTGAACCCTTGGTTGGACATCATACCAGAAACCCGCAAAATTTCTGCATTAAGATAAGCTTTAATGTGAAAGATAATCAATGAAAATCTGAACATGCTATGAAGATATTGCTTATCTTGAAGTAAACTGAGTATCACTCAGTTACTAGAACTAAGAACTGCATACAGCACATAAACAGAACAGATACTTCTAGATATTATTCTGTGATGTGGTCTTAGATTTCCTTTTCATGTTGACTCGTTGGAGAATGAATCACAAGAGAAGGTTACTTCATTAAATTCGGGGTGACCAAGGTTCTATCAGCACCTTCGCCTATTTGGATTCTTAAAATATAGTGCTCGCTCTAGAGGTACCAGGTTACAACAATAAAAATGTTTAACCTCCAAATTCAAATCCCAATTTTCCCTTCTGTTACTCTTCCACTAAAATCTTTACTCAAGCATTTTGTTTGTAAACTCATCAACATCTTCAGGAGAATAACTAGGGGGTTACCTGGTGTACTATGTTTAAGTTAGAAGTGGAATAATATTCTAAAAAAATGCGTGACATAAAATTTCAGAAAGAGATGACTGCTGTCTTGAGTCGACGAACATGTTTCCGCAGTCATAAGACAACCTCTATAACAATAGAACGAACACAGAGGCTTGGTTAAAAAAGCTAGAGATCTGTATGTGCATGTTCAATGTTTCAAGCAACAGAATGAAGTTGGTATTGCAGCTCACTAAGAAGGGCATAACAAAAGACTTTGAAATGGAATTCCCATGGCGTTGATCTATTTCTGATGGTTAAGAGGTTTAAGAGAGAATGATTCAACAGATGAGAAGCTTTTGTCATTTTAGAAACAAAACCAAAAAAAAAAAAAAAAACTTGGATCTAACTATAATAAGAATGAGTTCTAAACAACCCTCCTCTTGGAAATTGACTCGCTCAACCACTGCAAAATTCTTCGATCAAGAAATGATGTATGAAGGTTGAAGATATAAGTTATTAAAGCAGACTCACTAAACATCGATCTCACAAATCAAAACAATGAGTACAAAACTTTCATCGAGCGGCTACAAAACTTTCGTCAAACAACTGAAAATCGTTATGTTAAATAGACAATACAACTCAAATACTCAGCTATATAGAATGTTATCGAGAATAAGTCAAGCAGATATGAACAGATTTCAAGTGTTAATAAATTCTTCACTCGATCGACCAAATGCCTAAATCTGCAATCGCAGACTGGGCAGGATGAAGAAAAAAAGGCCAATATGAACTACTAAAGAAACCGAGAAGAAATATATGGCCATGGTTTAGACTTGTAAAGTCGCTCATCTCAATCTAATTACACAGCAAGTACGCTCAGGGACAGGCTATAGCAAGTTATGAGGTAATGAAGAAGATACAGAGACGCACAAACAGGGACAAAAAAACTCCATTAAAGTTAAGAAGGGTAGCAAACCTTGATTTAAAAGTCGGCTGCATATTGGTAGGACTTGCATGAAGGGTCCGAGCTTCTGATGTTCGGCTAACAGCTCCGATAAGTACTGACTAGAAAAACAAAAATCGATGAACGTAGATCAGAACAGAAAGGTCATTCTCGTATTAACAAATCATTAACTAAGAATTTTCCGATGGTCGAAGCAGTATTCGTTTCAGGCGAGAAGGATTTACAAGAAATAGGGAAGAAGTAGGAAGAGGACTGTCTGAAAGCGTACCTGTCAACATCCGGAGTGGCTCTAATCTGCGGAGAAGCGGCTCTTGCTGGAGAGAAGTTGGGATTATACAAACCTGACATTGATTTTTCTTTATTATTCGGAATCTAAAGCAACAAAAGATACGAAATGGAAAAAGGATTCAGCAGCTGTCGCCGCTGAGGGAAAAGGAGAAACACAGAATCATCAGTTAAGGAAAATCAAAAAAATAAAATAAAGAAAATGAGAAGATGGACAAATTGTCTGTAATTTCAGACGTAAGAATGGTAAAATGTAACTTCTATGGCTGTAATTTTCGCTTTTATATAAACCCTTTTGCCCTTTTTGGGAAAGAAGAAGAAGAAGAAGAAGAAGAAGACTGATACAGAATTAACTGGTTCACTGTGATTGGGTAGCAAATGGCTACCTCTCCTCTTGTTAAATTCAAGGCGATAGAGACTTCGGAAAAGACAGCAGAATTTTCGACGGGGCCAGCCATGGCCATACGACCCTGCTCTTTGCTCCGCGGTCGGGTTGACCGTAGAAGTTCATCGTCGAACACAATCGAACCTGTACGCTCCGATCCGAAATGACCTAAATTCGATCTAAATCACGCGAATATCTTCCGATTACTACCACCATGGGAAGAAGGGACAAATCCTTCCTCAGCGTCTTTCTGCGAGATTTATTCCTCAAATCTTTCATCTGGTATTCACGAATCTACTTAAACAAAGCAATCGAAACAATCAAATTCTCCAAATCAAAACTAACAAAACAGAATTTCGGAACATACAGATGAACACTGGAATCATGCAAGGCAAGGTGAGAAAGAGAAGATTTATTTTTTCTTGGAGGAACAAATGTTGAGCACGCTCTGCAATGAATTCTAAAATCTAGGGATCAATTTTTACACAGACGACAATAAATCTAAGATCTATGGTTTGATGTTGGGCAAGAATGAGAGTCAGAGCGCATATTCAGACTCGAGAAAGGGTTGTGTTCTAGTGCCAGTAGCAGCAGGCGCCTTTGTATCGCCGACGGAGGTCATTTGCAGAGCTTCTCCGGCTTCCGACGCCCTCACCATCTGTTCCATTGTCTTCCTCCTCTCGTACCTTTGCGCCCATAGAAACAGGAAAACTCCCGCGACTATCAGCACGAGTCCGCCCAACGCAGATCCTACAATCAACAAGAGTTTTGAATTTGAACTGTTTTTCTCGCCTCTTTCCCTATTCAGCGTCGCCTTTGGAGGCACTGGTTGTGGAGGAGGAGCTACAGACTCCATAACAACAGAAAAATGGCCCTGCTGAATCGCAGAACACGTACTGCCCGACGTGAGGTCGCTAAAATTGGCTGAACCCTGCAAATCAAACCAAACACACTTGGCAGCAGTTGCATCGGAAACCGTTTTCTCGTCGGAAAATTTGATTTTCATGGGATTACCAGACGCCTGCAAACTCAATTCTGCTATATTTGTAGCAGATAAGTTGGCAGCATCGTAAGCTAGAAGACCAACCACAGGAGCTAGGTACGTATAGCCGGACGGTGGTGGATAAAACTCCTCCGACCAGTTTCCCAAATTCTGATACACTAAAACAAGCCTCTGAACATACGGCTGCACAATAAATCCCGTTGGAATCTCAAACTCTTTGTACATCTTAACTCCTCTGGTTCTTAAGCTGCCACTTCTGAGCCTCAATGCGGCAATCTTAATTCCAGTCAGGTTAGATGGGACAGTTCCGTCGTAAGAAATCCCAGTCCGGGGGCGATGAAAAGCCTTGTAAGCGTAGTCTTGGAGAAGAGCATCTAGAGATCGAGCAGGTGAAACCGATTGAGCTCTCAAATCAGACAAGCAGAAGAACCATATTTCAAGTAGAAGCATCCCGAGACTTCTAAGAAGCCCCATCAATAATGCTCGTCGAAATGCAATCAAAGGCAACGGAACTCGGATTGAAAAGGTGGAGGAATCGTGGAGATTCGATGAATTTCTTACCCAAATCCCTCCGACTTCAGAATCGATGGAGAATGTGAATGCTGAGCAAAAAGAAGATACAGAATCAGTTAAACTGCAAAGTAGCAACAAGGATCGGGGATAGAGCTGAATCGTTAAACAACACCTCATGCTTCAAGCCCTAGTAGATTGCCTTTAAACATTCGGAATCAAAGTAAAAGCAGTTTTCACAGATTATTGTGAGCATCAGTCGAATCAAACATTTTTACACATTTTAGAGAAATCGGAAAGATTCGAAGATCGAACAACACACCATTTTCAAGAGTATTAATGCAATTTATAATTCTAAGTTGGAAAGCAAAGGTTAAAAGATTTACTACATTATGTTTAGCGAAAATATGGCAAGAAAATACCTGATTTCTTTACGGAAACAATAATGAGATCGCCACAGAAATCGCCCAAAATCTTCTCCGATACTCCAAGTAAACAGTAACAAAGATGGTGAAAAACGCCATTCTCGACAGCAAGAAATCGTAATCTCTACGTTCGAAGAAAAGCCCGCATTGCGACCAAATCTTGAAGCCGAAACAAGAGAAAGAGGAAAACCTTTGGATCGGGCCGGATTGCTTCAGTACAATGAAGCAAGGAGCGACAGGATGGCAGACACACTTTCACAGAAAAAGGGAAAAGTAGAGGACGAAAGAGCTGAAACGAAAAGGAAATATGACTGTTGGAGAGAAGTTCAGAAGGTGGAGTGAATGAGGAGATCGAAAGAAGAGAATGGGCGGTGCCGGGGAGCGGAAGGTGAGAGCTGGCATTAGCGATGAGTGGAAGGATAGGGGAAGCAAAACATACTCCGACGAGAGGCTAGATTGCCTTGACTCCACCATTCCCACCCAAATCAATAATTTGGTCCTTGAAAATATTTCTTTGTTGTAAAGTGTAAGACCACTTTTAACAATTCTCCATCTAATTTAACGCCTTGAATTATCATTCAAACTACTGCGATTGCTCTCAATATAATATTGTCTGCGTTAAATATAAGCCTGCAAAAATTTATTTTTGGTGTCAGCCCAAAACGCGTTATATTAGATATGAAGAAAAACTCTACTTATAAATCACATATTTTTTAGTATTCTAAGCGACGTGAGACTGTGTACCTCATCTTGGGTTGGATCGGGTCTATCTACAAAATGACCTTTGATTGTATCTATGCAACTAGTGTAGATGTACCAAAAAGATGTTCAAGAGCAAGGAAGAAAGAACAGCTCATGGGTTTCATCCACTCGTGGGTGCATGTGATTCGTTATAGTCCCACGTCCACTCCCACTTGCCACTCCCCTTTTCACCTTAATAAACAAAAATAAGAAACCAAGGAAATGTACTAGCTATGGGCATTGTTAACAATGTCCTACGCACTCAGCATTAGTGTGTGTAATTTTCTTTGAAGAGATTAACAAGTTGCAAAAAAAGCAATTATGAGTAACCTCTCCTTGTTGCTAGTGTGGTGGTTTGATGACACTCCGTGCCTTGCGCATTTGAGCTTGTCAAGTGTCGCCATATTTGTATAGCGTGACCACGTCTAATTGTTCGCGTGACTTCATGCCAAACAATGTTGCGTAGCCTAGTGCATGACTTGCTTGTGTTCTACGACTTCTATGTAGAGTAAAGAAAGTTGCTCTCTATCGTGTGATCCTCTTATTGACGTTTGTGCGAAATTATAATAATTGATCGAGTAGTCTCTGTTATCGCAAGTTTTCAATCCGTCTCTAAAGGTTGATTCATTTGACGGGCGATTCGACCAAAAGGTATTCGATTTGAATTGATCTAGATATTAACATCATAAGAAAATCGTTGGGCAATTATTGTTTTAGAGCTTTAATAGGTTTAAAGATTTGTATTATTATGTCTATAATACGTCATACGTGTGAACCATAATATTATACTGAATTTTTCCGACAACTGCAGTGAGTCAAGGACGACGTGTAGTTTTATTGCTTTCGATTACAGAGAAAAAAACGCACTACTGGAGGAATGATAACCCATTTCCCGGCGAAGACGAGGGAGCAGAGATTCAATACGGGGGATTATCAACTCCGGACAATTACACTGCGCATCATGTCCTTGAATTCAAAGAAGTCAACCCTCCCATCGTGGTTGCTGTCGACGGAGATGATCATCTTCTCAACCCTATCAATTTCGTTCCCCTCTGAAAATCCGAGCTTTCTCAATACAACTTGCAGTTCCTTGGCCGATATGTATCCATCGCCGTCCTCGTCGAATACCTTGAACGCCTCAGACAGATCCGAATCCTCCTGAGACAAAGTCACCGGTGCCGACGTGGCGATTCCCTGATCCTCTCCTCCATCTCCTCCTCCCTGAGTATCGAAGTAAATATTGGTCAAGGATTGGTGAAGGGCGGAAAAGTCTTCGAATCGAAGACCCGCGCCTCCAGGTTGAATGAAGGAACTGATAATGGAATCGAGGTCGGAGAGGTCCGGGTCCAGGCCGAGAAGAGTGAGGGCTTGGTCGAGCTCTTGGAGGGTTAACACGCCGTCGCAATTCTTGTCGAAGAGGTCGAAGATGCGGCGGAGACGGAGTGAATTGAGGCTGGGACAGCGGAGGCGGAAGGAGGAGGAGGGAGGAGTTATCTTGGAGGAAGAAAGGGGGAGAGCTTCTTCCATGGGAGGAGCAGAAAGAAGGTTGCTTCCCGCCATCCGTCCTCTCAGAGAATCGGGAAGAAGAAGACGAAGGTGAAAAGAATGGTGAGTCGGAGTAATAAAGGAAGGCGCGTAAATGGCGGCGACCGGGTTGGAGGGGAAAGGTATGCTGAGCTGCTGACCGTAGACCGTTGAATTTTGAATGTTCTACAATCGATTCCTACCTCCCACCCTAGTTGTTGCTTCTTGGTGGTGACTTTATTTTAATTTTCAGGATAATTACCGATTTAAATTTAAAGAATGAGTTTAATTTAAAATAATCTTTAAAATAAAAATTTTAATAACTAAAATCTTAAACTATCTAAAAGGTAATAAATCATCCTTAGCAGGGGCTGATCCCCTCGTTCTCATTTTACGCCGTGAACGGGGGACTGATCTAAATTGAATGACGTCACGTTCTATACAGTGCTTACGTGGCACTGTACATATTAGATCGAGGGTTGATAACAAGAGGGTCACGTCCCTGGATCGACCCATTGTTCCATGTCTCTCCCATTTTAGAGGGCGGTCGAGAATTTGGGGGGGGGGGGGGGGGGGGGGGGGGGTCACCGCCCCTGATCAGTCCCATGTTCCATGCCTATCCCATTTCAGAGTTCTTGGGAATGGAGGGTCACCGCCCCGAATCGGCCCCCCGTTTTTAAACATCGCGTTTGAATACGAGGAGCCGATCCATGGCAGTGACCTCCCGTTCTCAGACCTAATTTTGAGAACTGAGGGTTCACCGCCCCAAAACAGGGGGCCGATCCCCGACATTATATAAGAAAACGACCCCCCATTCTCATCCCCCGCTAGCAAAAAACCCAATTTTCTCTCGGCCCTTCGCGATTCTAACCTAAAATCCAACCATTTCACGTCTACACTGTGTTGATTTCTCCATCTCTAATCATTTTCTTCAAATATCATCAAAAAAATTCAACAAATCCGAGCCCTAAATCGTCCAAATCTTCAAATCCCCAATTTGACTTAAATCCCTAAATTTTCTTCAAATGGCTCCAAAATTGCCGATTAAACGAAATGATACATTGTCACAAAGAGATCTGTCACAAGGTGGCCCAACCGAACGTGCTCCGCCAAATCACTCATCGTTTTCACAAGGAGGACCATCTCAAGGGGGTCAGACAAATCGGACATCGTCGTCACAAGGTGCTCCGACTCAAGTGCAACGAATGCCAACTGAATATGTTTCTATTGAATTTCGAAATCAGATGTGTCAATAACAGTTTGAGCAGGATATGTCAAACCGCTCAGTTATTCATTCGAAGACTGTCAACTTTAGAGGTTGGGAGTCGTTGGAGATCAAGGAGATGTTCGACAGAATCTCCCTACACGGGGTGTACGGATTGAGGGGTGATAGCTGCGATGAAATTGTTCGCTTGTTTTATGTGAAATTTACCTTACTGAGAGGGCAGAGTGTTTGAAGATGTACATCCTTGGTACAGAGATTGTTAGACCTCCAGAGACAATTAATGAATTGCTCGGGTTTGTCGGAGAAGGGAATGAGGTGGAGAGATACTACCATGTTTTCCGATATTGTGATTTTTTTAGATCGGCCGAGGGACTAGAGTTCGTTAAGGAAATTCATCGCAATTCCAACATCGCTGGGTTCGCAAAGCCAAAATCCATGGATTTGAACGTTAGAGCTCGGGTTATTCACAATCTGATAACTCACATCATTTTACCTCGGGATGGACATAGAGATCTCGTGAGCTGCATGGATATTTATGTGATGGAGAAGTTGTACAACGGGAAGATGTTCGACCCTGACTTTGTGATTTTAGGTCACATGCATGAGATCGGTTGGACATGCAACAAGAATCTGTCGTATGACACGTTGATTTAGAAGATCGTTGAACGAGCTCAGATTCAGCTACTTACTGGAGAGCATATGAGAGCACAAAGATCAGACGATGTATTTGTAGGATCGAGATTGTCTAAGAGGGGGGTGAATTAGACCTTTTTAAATTTCTTAATATCTCTTAAACTAACCGCAAGCAAACAATTAGTAAAAGTAAAAAGAGAGAGAAAGAAAAACCAACACAGAAGTTTTTACGTGGTTCGGCTCAACCTAGCCTACATCCACGCTTCAAAGTTCACCCCTTGAAGATCCTTAACCTTCTCCTCTTGAGAATGAACAGATCGGAATTCCAGGCTCCGATCAACTGCCTTTTATAGATTTAGATTGAACTTCACGGGCGTCAATCCATTGCCTTTCAGATTTTACAAGTTTGAGTAAATGAATACAACAAACTACAAACTCTCAAATCAAATTCTCAAGTTTAGGAATCGAGAGATGTAGATGAAAATACAGAGTATGATAGATCACAAGTTAGGGCTCAGGAATTCAAATTCGCAAAAGTTGTATCTTTGTGCTCTAACCTTGGCTTAAATACTCTGTCTTCGGAATCGGCTTGACTTCAATACTCCTTATCCAATAATAGAAACTTTGTTACCGTTGGAGCAGCTTTCGTACAATCTCAGGTAGCCGTTGCCGTCTGTAGTTGCAAGTCGTCGTCGCCATTAAAGTTCTGGAGTTAATGCTGAAAACGACGTCACTGTAGCTTCGCGGCTATTTTAAAGTCTGGCAGAAGATCACCGGTTTAAACAGCTTCAAAACAGATCGCCACGTCATCGGCATATGTATCTTGTAAATTCATCGGCAGATGTATTCTGAGAAGTCATCGGCAGGAACAGCTTGAAAGTGCTATCGGCAGATGCAGCTTGAAAGCCATAGGCAGATGCATCCCAAAAGTTATCGGCAGATGAGGGCTTTGAATTCCATCGGTAGATGCACCTTGAAAAATCGTCGGCAGATGCATCTTGAACTTCATCGGTTGAAGACTCCATCGGCAGATGCAACTTGTAAGCCATCGGCATGAACGTCTTCAAAAGCGCCATCGGTATGAAATGCTTCATGTGCCATCGGTAGAAGCAGCTTCAAACGCCATCGGCAGAAGCAGCTTCAAACGCCATCGGCAGAAGCATTCTTGATGAGTTGCTCAACAATACCATCGGCAGAAGCAATTCTTTTCTTTGTCGTTTAGCGATCGCCATGAGTAGCTCTTCTTTGTCGTTTAGCGATCGGCATGTGCAGCTTTGAACGACTTTGTCTTTTGTCGTTTAGCTATCGGTATGAGGAACTTCAAGTGTCATCGGCAGGAATAACTTGAAAACCCCATTGGTATGTGTACTTTTAACAATTCATCGGCAGATGAAGTTTTCAGCCCTGTTTTACTTATTCAGTCCTGTACACTTAACCCAATTCATTAGACAACTAAAATACCCTTTTTAAGGGCATTTCCAACATATTAAAATCAATGCATAATTCAATATTCTCATTTTACTTAATTATCATTCAAATACATCATCAAAAACATATTTAGACTTAAACTCTATTTAAGTCAACAGTATTTGATAGGCTTCATTTGATTCAAATTGGCCTAGTTGAAGTCGACGAGACTTGGGTGTTCAAGGGAGATCAGAGGGCCTCCACCTCTGCAGATGTTCATATAGAGGAACATCTCTCCGCTCTATCATTTGTTTTTTTTTTTTTGTTTTTTTTTTTTTTTTTTTTTGTTTTTTTTTTTTTTTGTTTTTTTTTTTTTGTTTTTTTTTTTTTGTTTTTTTTTTTTTTTTTGTTTTTTTTTTTTTTTGTTTTTTTTTTTTTTGTTTTTTTTTTTTTTGTTTTTTTTTTTTTGTTTTTTTTTTTTTTTTGTTTTTTTTTTTTTGTTTTTTTTTTTTTTTTTGTTTTTTTTTTTTTGTTTTTTTTTTTTTGTTTTTTTTTTTTTTGTTTTTTTTTTTTTGTTTTTTTTTTTTTTTTTTTTTTTTTTGTTTTTTTTTTTTTTTTTTTTTTTGTTTTTTTTTTTTTTTTTTTTTTTTGTTTTTTTTTTTTTTTTTTTTTTTGTTTTTTTTTTTTTGTTTTTTTTTTTTTTTTTTTTTTTTTGTTTTTTTTTTTTTTTTTGTTTTTTTTTTTTTTTTGTTTTTTTTTTTTTTTTTTTGTTTTTTTTTTTTTTTTGTTTTTTTTTTTTTGTTTTTTTGTCACAGAGAGAGCTAGCTGAGCCCCACAGAGAGCTGAAGAAAACCCTCGTGGATTGGGTGTAGCGAGATGACAACGATGTCCCACCGTAGTTTAGTTTATGTTTTGTATTTCATTTTATGTACTTTAGTTTATGTTTGTACTTTAATTTATGCTATGAGTAGTATGATTGTACTTTACTTTATGCTTGTTATTTAGTTTATGTTATGTGGTATATAGTTGTACTTAATGATTTTACTCTATGGTTGTACTTTACTTAAGTGTGCTTATGAGCGAAATGTAATGAAATGTACCTGCGTCCCGTCAAATGTGTGGAAACTCATAAATGTGTCTTGCGAAGCAGAAGCAGAAGTAGCGCATGAAGTGGATCCCCTGTCAGGACCAATGCTACTATTATGCATATGATGCCGACATATACCACACGACATCGGTGAGTTCTTCCTAGTAATCGTTGAATTTGGCGGCTTATCCACATCTCGCACTCTTTTCTTTTTCGGCCTACCGGTTGGCTTTTTCTTTTGGGGGGAAGGATTTGCTTCATATTTTGTACAGGCAGCCATATGTGTTGGCTGCTAAAGGGATGAATGAAATTTGAGTACATTTGCAGATAAGTTCCACAGTGATAATATTGATGAACGTAATTTTTCGATGCTATCTCATGAAATGAATGCATGAAATGGAATAGACACATGAGATTCCAGTAAGCTCTCACCTGTAATAGTTGCACACACATGTATTTATGTCGACAACATATTGTTTGTTGTCGTTGCTAACCTCAAATCGTGCAGTTCCCGTAATCATAGTATTATAATTTTGAGTTGCACGTTCTAGCTTCACAGGTTTTTTTTCTTATATGGGAACACAAGACGTTTGTTGATGAGGTCAACTTCTCATATTTTTTCACAATTATTGTCATCAAACACTTTCGGATCATCTCGAACAAGGTCATAATCGGTCTGTCCCTGATAGCGCATGAAGTGGATCCCCTGTCAGGACCAGTGCTACTATTATGCACCTGACACCGACATATACCACACTACATCGGTGAGTTCTTCCTAGTAATTTTTGAATTTGGCAGCTCATCGACATCTCACATTCTTTTCTTTTTCGGCCTACCAGGTTGGCTTTTTCTTTTGGGCGTAAGGATTTGCTTCATATTTTGTACAGGCGGCCATATGTGCTGGCTGCTAAGGGGATGAATGAAATTTGAGTACATCTGCAGATAAGTTCCACGGTGATAGTATTGATGAACGTAATTTTTCGATGCTATCTCATGAAATGAATGCATGAAATGGAATAGACACATAAGATTCCAGTAAGCTCTCACCTGTAACAGTTGCACACACATGTATTCATGTCGACAACATATTGTTTGTTGTCGTTGCTGACCTCAAATCGTGCAGTTCTCGCAAACATAGTATTATAATTTTGAGTTGCACGTTCTAGCTTCACAGGTTTTTTTCTTATATGGGAACACAAGACGTTTGTTGATGAGGCTAACTTCTCATATTTTTTCACAATTATTCTCATCAAGCACTTTCGGATCATCTCGAACAAGGTCATAATCGGTCTGCCCCTAATAGGTAATAGAACTGCATTTAATGACTCGCATACATTATTCAATCCCATATCACACTTGGGGATCGAAGAAAATACATGACTAACCCAATATCTAGTGTTTGTGCCTCGAAGTCATGCGTGAGCATCCGAGTTAATCTGATGTAAGTTCTTCATTTCTCTCTTGAAAAGAAAAGTTGCGGTTGCCCTGACCATATTCTACATTACATCTCTGTATACTCTGCTCTGAAATTGATTTTTGAAATTTGCGTACATATGCCGGAGGCAATAAAGGTGTTCGACTGACGGTAATTCTTGCTGCATAGCAGACGACAACCCCTTATATTTGAAAGAACAACTAGGTCAATATAAAACAATATAACTACTACAACGCTTCAATATTTGAAAGAACAATTGGAAATGTATTATACCTTTTGTCAATTCGAAACAAATATCCATCTATATCCTGATTCAGTCTATAGGTCTTTTTTCAATACATTTAAAACCTCAAGAGTAAACCTATCATCTACCAGTACCAAACATCCTAATATGTTCTATCTATACATTTTCTACTCAGAACATCTCAATCAATTTATAAAACAGGTTTTCAATACATTTAAAACCTCAAGAGTAAACCTATCATCTACCAGTACCAAACATCCTAATATGTTCTATCTATACATTTTCTACTCAGAACATCTCAATCAATTTATAAAACAGGTTTTCAATACATTTAAAACCTCAAGAGTAAACCTATCATCTACCAGTACCAAACATCCTAATATGTTCTATCTATACATTTTCTACTCAGAACATCTCAATCAATTTATAAAACAGGTTTTCAATACATTTAAAACCTCAAGAGTAAACCTATCATCTACCAGTACCAAACATCCTAATATGTTCTATCTATACATTTTCTACTCAGAACATCTCAATCAATTTATAAAACAGGTTTTCAATACATTTAAAACCTCAAGAGTAAACCTATCATCTACCAGTACCAAACATCCTATAATTTCTATACATCCAACAGCCCAAAATGTCCAAAAACCCTCAAAATCTATACATTTTCTACTCAGAACATCTCAATCAATTTATAAAACAGGTTTTCAATACATTTAAAACCTCAAGAGTAAACCTATCATCTACCAGTACCAAACATCCTATAATTTCTATACATCCAACAGCCCAAAATGTCCAAAAACCCTCAAAATCTATACATTTTCTACTCAGAACATCTCAATCAATTTATAAAACAGGTTTTCAATACATTTAAAACCTCAAGAGTAAACCTATCATCTACCAGTACCAAACATCCTAATATGTTCTATCTATACATTTTCTACTCAGAACATCTCAATCAATTTATAAAACAGGTTTTCAATACATTTAAAACCTCAAGAGTAAACCTATCATCTACCAGTACCAAACATCCTAATATGTTCTATCTATACATTTTCTACTCAGAACATCTCAATCAATTTATAAAACAGGTTTTCAATACATTTAAAACCTCAAGAGTAAACCTATCATCTACCAGTACCAAACATCCTAATATGTTCTATCTATACATTTTCTACTCAGAACATCTCAATCAATTTATAAAACAGGTTTTCAATACATTTAAAACCTCAAGAGTAAACCTATCATCTACCAGTACCAAACATCCTAATATGTTCTATCTATACATTTTCTACTCAGAACATCTCAATCAATTTATAAAACAGGTTTTCAATACATTTAAAACCTCAAGAGTAAACCTATCATCTACCAGTACCAAACATCCTAATATGTTCTATCTATACATTTTCTACTCAGAACATCTCAATCAATTTATAAAACAGGTTTTCAATACATTTAAAACCTCAAGAGTAAACCTATCATCTACCAGTACCAAACATCCTATAATTTCTATACATCCAACAGCCCAAAATGTCCAAAAACCCTCAAAATCTATACATTTTCTACTCAGAACATCTCAATCAATTTATAAAACAGGTTTTCAATACATTTAAAACCTCAAGAGTAAACCTATCATCTACCAGTACCAAACATCCTATAATTTCTATACATCCAACAGCCCAAAATGTCCAAAAACCCTCAAAATCTATACATTTTCTACTCAGAACATCTCAATCAATTTATAAAACAGGTTTTCAATACATTTAAAACCTCAAGAGTAAACCTATCATCTACCAGTACCAAACATCCTATAATTTCTATACATCCAACAGCCCAAAATGTCCAAAAACCCTCAAAATCTATACATCTTTCATCCAGACAATTCCCAAAACTATCAAAATACCTAACCATGAGTCCCACGGGTCAAAATACGCCTCGACTGCGCCAGCACACCACCGCAGCCATCATCCGTGAACTGTAAGCCTTTCGGCCGTGAACTGTAAGCCTTTCGGCCGTGAACTGTAAGCCTTTCGGCCGTGAACTGTAAGCCTTTCGGCCGTGAACTGTAAGCCTTTCGGCCGTGAACTGTAAGCCTTTCGGCCGTGAACTGTAAGCCTTTCGGCCGTGAACTGTAAGCCTTTCGGCCGTGAACTGTAAGCCTTTCGGCCGTGAACTGTAAGCCTTTCGGCCGTGAACTGTAAGCCTTTCGGCCGTGAACTGTAAGCCTTTCGGCCGTGAACTGTAAGCCTTTCGGCCGTGAACTGTAAGCCTTTCGGCCGTGAACTGTAAGCCTTTCGGCCGTGAACTGTAAGCCTTTCGGCCGTGAACTGTAAGCCTTTCGGCCGTGAACTGTAAGCCTTTCGGCCGTGAACTGTAAGCCTTTCGGCCGTGAACTGTAAGCCTTTCGGCCGTGAACTGTAAGCCTTTCGGCCGTGAACTGTAAGCCTTTCGGCCGTGAACTGTAAGCCTTTCGGCCGTGAACTGTAAGCCTTTCGGCCGTGAACTGTAAGCCTTTCGGCCGTGAACTGTAAGCCTTTCGGCCGTGAACTGTAAGCCTTTCGGCCGTGAACTGTAAGCCTTTCGGCCGTGAACTGTAAGCCTTTCGGCCGTGAACTGTAAGCCTTTCGGCCGTGAACTGTAAGCCTTTCGGCCGTGAACTGTAAGCCTTTCGGCCGTGAACTGTAAGCCTTTCGGCCGTGAACTGTAAGCCTTTCGGCCGTGAACTGTAAGCCTTTCGGCCGTGAACTGTAAGCCTTTCGGCCGTGAACTGTAAGCCTTTCGGCCGTGAACTGTAAGCCTTTCGGCCGTGAACTGTAAGCCTTTCGGCCGTGAACTGTAAGCCTTTCGGCCGTGAACTGTAAGCCTTTCGGCCGTGAACTGTAAGCCTTTCGGCCGTGAACTGTAAGCCTTTCGGCCGTGAACTGTAAGCCTTTCGGCCGTGAACTGTAAGCCTTTCGGCCGTGAACTGTAAGCCTTTCGGCCGTGAACTGTAAGCCTTTCGGCCGTGAACTGTAAGCCTTTCGGCCGTGAACTGTAAGCCTTTCGGCCGTGAACTGTAAGCCTTTCGGCCGTGAACTGTAAGCCTTTCGGCCGTGAACTGTAAGCCTTTCGGCCGTGAACTGTAAGCCTTTCGGCCGTGAACTGTAAGCCTTTCGGCCGTGAACTGTAAGCCTTTCGGCCGTGAACTGTAAGCCTTTCGGCCGTGAACTGTAAGCCTTTCGGCCGTGAACTGTAAGCCTTTCGGCCGTGAACTGTAAGCCTTTCGGCCGTGAACTGTAAGCCTTTCGGCCGTGAACTGTAAGCCTTTCGGCCGTGAACTGTAAGCCTTTCGGCCGTGAACTGTAAGCCTTTCGGCCGTGAACTGTAAGCCTTTCGGCCGTGAACTGTAAGCCTTTCGGCCGTGAACTGTAAGCCTTTCGGCCGTGAACTGTAAGCCTTTCGGCCGTGAACTGTAAGCCTTTCGGCCGTGAACTGTAAGCCTTTCGGCCGTGAACTGTAAGCCTTTCGGCCGTGAACTGTAAGCCTTTCGGCCGTGAACTGTAAGCCTTTCGGCCGTGAACTGTAAGCCTTTCGGCCGTGAACTGTAAGCCTTTCGGCCGTGAACTGTAAGCCTTTCGGCCGTGAACTGTAAGCCTTTCGGCCGTGAACTGTAAGCCTTTCGGCCGTGAACTGTAAGCCTTTCGGCCGTGAACTGTAAGCCTTTCGGCCGTGAACTGTAAGCCTTTCGGCCGTGAACTGTAAGCCTTTCGGCCGTGAACTGTAAGCCTTTCGGCCGTGAACTGTAAGCCTTTCGGCCGTGAACTGTAAGCCTTTCGGCCGTGAACTGTAAGCCTTTCGGCCGTGAACTGTAAGCCTTTCGGCCGTGAACTGTAAGCCTTTCGGCCGTGAACTGTAAGCCTTTCGGCCGTGAACTGTAAGCCTTTCGGCCGTGAACTGTAAGCCTTTCGGCCGTGAACTGTAAGCCTTTCGGCCGTGAACTGTAAGCCTTTCGGCCGTGAACTGTAAGCCTTTCGGCCGTGAACTGTAAGCCTTTCGGCCGTGAACTGTAAGCCTTTCGGCCGTGAACTGTAAGCCTTTCGGCCGTGAACTGTAAGCCTTTCGGCCGTGAACTGTAAGCCTTTCGGCCGTGAACTGTAAGCCTTTCGGCCGTGAACTGTAAGCCTTTCGGCCGTGAACTGTAAGCCTTTCGGCCGTGAACTGTAAGCCTTTCGGCCGTGAACTGTAAGCCTTTCGGCCGTGAACTGTAAGCCTTTCGGCCGTGAACTGTAAGCCTTTCGGCCGTGAACTGTAAGCCTTTCGGCCGTGAACTGTAAGCCTTTCGGCCGTGAACTGTAAGCCTTTCGGCCGTGCACTGTAAGCCTTTCGGCCGGTGTACTGTAAGCCTTTCGGCCGGTGTACTGTAAGCCTTTCGGCCGTGAACTGTAAGCCTTTCGGCCGTGAACTGTAAGCCTTTCGGCCGTGAACTGTAAGCCTTTCGGCCGATGCTATGCTTTACGTTATCTTTAAAACCCTGTGCGGAAATTCGTTTTCATGCTTTTCTTTAAAACCAGTGATGCGTGAACAGTTCTCTATCGTAAAGTAAACAAGCAATAAACATGTACCATTAAAGACTGTAAAAGCATAAACTATACACTAAACATCCTAACTACCCAACCAAAGCGTTTAAAATCTATACGTCACCAAAACTCCTCGAGACGACACGATGTACGGTGTAGGCCGATTTGGCCAAAGAAACTCACGAGAACTTACCTGACGTCCGTTGCAAGGCTAGCTCCGTCCACGAGCGTGGTTCACCTACGCAATTGTTATCAATTTGTCGTTAATACGAGCTTAAACAATAATATGTCCAAATTTAACAAAAACCTTAACTAATGAATTTCCTAAAATCTTCACCTAACTAATCGAAGTATTTAAACAACGATTAACGCTCGATAGTTTAAAATCACAATTAACGAGTTTTCCTAAAAACCCGAAAATTCACCAATTTTAACATTTCTCACAATTCACTCTAATTCCGTCCAATAACGTTCAATACGTCCTTTATATCGTTAATTACTATAAACCTATTAATTTCGGGCTCTAATTTGGGTTCGGTAAAAACCGACCATATAATAATAATAATAATAATAATAATAATAATAATAATAATAATAATAATAATAATAATAATAATAATAATAATAATAATAATAATAATAATAATAATAATAATAATAATAATAATAATAATAATAATAATAATAATAATAATAATAATAATAATAATAATAATAATAATAATAATAATAATAATAATAATAATAATAATAATAATAATAATAATAATAATAATAATAATAATAATAATAATAATAATAATAATAATAATAATAATAATAATAATAATAATAATAATAATAATAATAATAATAATAATAATAATAATAATAATAATAATAATAATAATAATAATAATAATAATAATAATAATAATAATAATAATAATAATAATAATAATAATAATAATAATAATAATAATAATAATAATAATAATAATAATAATAATAATAATAATAATAATAATAATAATAATAATAATAATAATAATAATAATAATAATAATAATAATAATAATAATAATAATAATAATAATAATAATAATAATAATAATAATAATAATAATAATAATAATAATAATAATAATAATAATAATAATAATAATAATAATAATAATAATAATAATAATAATAATAATAATAATAATAATAATAATAATAATAATAATAATAATAATAATAATAATAATAATAATAATAATAATAATAATAATAATAATAATAATAATAATAATAATAATAATAATAATAATAATAATAATAATAATAATAATAATAATAATAATAATAATAATAATAATAATAATAATAATAATAATAATAATAATAATAATAATAATAATAATAATAATAATAATAATAATAATAATAATAATAATAATAATAATAATAATAATAATAATAATAATAATAATAATAATAATAATAATAATAATAATAATAATAATAATAATAATAATAATAATAATAATAATAATAATAATAATAATAATAATAATAATAATAATAATAATAATAATAATAATAATAATAATAATAATAATAATAATAATAATAATAATAATAATAATAATAATAATAATAATAATAATAATAATAATAATAATAATAATAATAATAATAATAATAATAATAATAATAATAATAATAATAATAATAATAATAATAATAA